>JAEAOA010000534.1:1432500-1787500 GCA_016746295.1 Potamilus streckersoni
TCTGAGCTTCAGTCAGTAATGCTGATGGATAGATGGTTAGATAAAAAAAAGGTGAAAGTCAATGAATAAAATTTTGATAACAATTAAATAATCAAATGACTCAAATTTCCAATTAACACTCATTCTGCTCAACCCATTATTAAGCCTATTGCATCACTTGATTAGAGGTGTGAGATTGATTTTCACCTGTTCTTTTCTCATCCTTTCTCATATTTCTCCAAATTCCTTCTCCTTGACTTTCTGTAGACTCCTTCACCTCCTCCACATTCTTCCCTACAAATGCACTTCTGTTAACTGCCTTGGCTATAGTCTCAATTCCATCCCCTACTTTTGAAGACTTGGGACCCAATGGAACTGGAAGTTCTCTGCCCCCTGAAAAGTTTCCTGTGAAAATACAAGGATGGTACAGTCTTTTTCCTTAGCCCTCTCATCTCACACTACAGACAGCCTATCGTCAGATAAGGGCTATTATATTTCTTTAGTCATGCATTCGTTTGCATCAAGATACCCATACTTTCTTGTATGGTAATGTTGTTGTTGTTGTTGTTGGGCTTAATGCCATTTTTCAGCACATGATAGGCTATTCATGGTGGCCAGTATTAATGGTGGAGGAAGAAACCGGGAAATCACCAGAAAGAACCACCGACGCACGAGAAGCTACTGGCAAGCTTTCTCACATATCCACATTCACCGAGTCCTAGACTCGAACCCATGCAGAGACAGAGGTGAGATGGCAGTGATCCGTAATGGACAGCACTTTAGATTACTTGGGGCCCCTCTTTTATGGTAAAACAAACGTTATAATATATCACATTATCAATTACTTCTTATACAAACATTAATAAATTTCATCACATCAGTCCATATTCCTAATCCCATTATACTAAACAATATCACAATAATCAGATGAATTTCTTTACCTTACAACTCATGCAAAGTACACAAATATTCAAATATCCATGCTCTGATATATGCATACATCCATAGTAACTAATCTTACATACTTCAACCATGTTTCCAAATTCACAATTCAAGCATGCAAAATTTCTAACATAATACATTAATAAATAAATATACTGGATTACAATGAAAAAATCTGCTAATTACAAAATTAATTATTACCACAAGCTAACAATCTACATAATTCTGCCTTGCATCTAATAATTCTCTATTAAGGCTCAAGCCCATTTCTCAAATATACATGTAAATGAAACACTACATAGGTAATTCTGCATACTAAATAATCCTAGTAATTAAGTGTACATGCTACAAATAATTACAATTATGATGCTGTAATATTCTGCAAAAATTGAGCAAATAACTTGCTGACCTTTTCAAAGCTTTGTCTTTCCTTAGAATCTGCCTGTAAGTTCTGCCACCAGTTTATGGGTGGCTTTTTTCTTGGAGTAAACCCTATTGATCTGCAATCCTTCCAGGCAAATACTAAATAATTCTTGCAATTTTGAAAGGTATCATTCAGGTATGAATTGTAATCATGCCCTCTATCTCAATTTTGATTGGATATCAGTGGACTGATCCAATGAAACTTATCGGAAAATGTCCCTCTCTCTATATGTCAATGTGGGAATGGATAAGAAAATGCTCTGTTCACCCCATAAACTTTCCATTTATTCCTTGAACTAACCTTTAACATATAGGTATGATAACGGCAAGCCTTTGTTAAGTGACACCTTCTGGTTGCCTTTGCAGACTCATGTTTCCTGTCTCTGGCTGGTCATGGCAACCTTACATAAGAGTTCAACGATAACCCCACAGCAATTTTTAGAGATCAAATACAAGGCCATGGTATTATTATCATGACAGGTCGATTATAGCTTATACATGACTTTAGCTGGATGTTTAGCAAATGTGACAGGTACTTTAGCAAGGGAGTTAGCAAGAATTGCAACTGCATGGGCAACATGGAGGCTATGTATTTCTTTCAGAGTTACACTTTTATGCCATTATGGAAGATCACCTACACAATTTGCAACTGTAGAAAAATCTGTAGGGCACAGTCTGGAGTGCACATTATTAAATATGTCTATAGGACACAATAAAGAGTGGAGGCTATTATACCTTTCTATAGGGAACAGTGTGGGGTGCAGGTTATTAAATCTGCTCATAGGGCACAGTCAATGGTGGAGACTATTAAACCCATCTATAGGCTGATGTCAAGGGTGCAGGTTATTAAATCAGTCTGTAGGGCATAATCAAGGGTGCAGGTTATGAAATCTGTCTGTAGGACATAGTCAAGGGTACAGGTTATTAAATCTGTCTGTAGGACATAGTCAAGGGTACAGGTTATTAAATCTGTCTGTAGGGCATAGTCAAGGGTGCAGGTTATGAAATCTGTCTGTATGCCATAGTCAAGGGTACAGGTTATTAAATCTGTCTGTAGGACCTAGTCAAGGGTACAGGTTATTAAATCTGTCTGTAGGGCATAGTCAAATGTACAGGTTATTAAATCTGTCTGTAGGGCATAGTCAAAGGTACAGGTTATTAAATCTGTCTGTAGGGCATAGTCAAGGGTGCAGGTTATTAAATCTGTCTGTAGGACATAGTCAAGGGTACAGGTTATTAAATCTGTCTGTAGGGCATAGTCAAGGGTGCAGGTTATGAAATCTGTCTGTATGCCATAGTCAAGGGTACAGGTTATTAAATCTGTCTGTAGGACCTAGTCAAGGGTACAGGTTATTAAATCTGTCTGTAGGGCATAGTCAAAGGTACAGGTTATTAAATCTGTCTGTAGGGCATAGTCAAAGGTACAGGTTATTAAATCTGTCTGTAGGGCACAGTCAAGGGTGCAGGTTATTAAATCTGTCTGTAGGGCATAGTCAAGGTTACTGATTATTAAATCTATCTGTAGGGCATAGTCAAGGGTACAGGTTATTAAATGTTTCCATAGGGCACAATCAAGGGTAACAGCTATTAAACCTCTCTATATGGTACAGTCAAAAGTGCAGGTTATTCAATCTGTCAGAGCACAATCAAAGATGCTGGCTCTTAAACCTATCTATCAGCACAGTCAAGGTTGCAGGCCATTAAACCTGTCTATAGGGTACAGTCAAGGTTGCAGGCCATTAAATCTGTCTATAGGGTACAGTCAAGGCTGCAGGCCATTAAACCTGTCTATAGGGTACAGTTTGGGTGCAGTCTATGGAGCACAATTAGGGTGCAGACTCATAACCCTGTCTATAGGGTACAGTCAAGGCTGCAGGTTATTAAACCTATCTATAGGGCACAGTCAAGGGTGCAGGCTATTGAATCAGTTTTTAGAACATAGTCAATAGCCAGAGTTATGAAATGGGTGTTCTTTTTGTTTTTATTAATATATAAATGAACAGTAGAAAAGGTGTTTATTCATATTGTTCTGTATATGGAGGTGTCTGCTATTTCAGGTTTAACTACAAATGTTCTGTCCATAGAGGTTTCTTTTCCATGGTATATGTTGAGATGTCTGATAATGCATTGTAATCATATAAGATCTGTATAGGGATTTGTCTACTGATGCAGACTTTACTTGTCAGATCTGTATAGGGATTTGTCTACTGATGCAAACTTTACTGTCAGATCTGTATAGGGATTTGTCTACTGATGTAGACTTTACTATCAGAGATCTGTATAGGGATTTGTCTACTGATGTAGACTTTACTGTCAGAGATCTGTATAGGGATTTGTCTACTGATGCAGACTTTACTGTCAGAGATCTGTATAGGGATTTGTCTACTGATGCAGACTTTACTGTCAGAGATCTGTATATGGAGGTGACTGCTTTGTACAGGTTTTACTGTCAGATCTGTATATGGAGGTGTCTACAGATGCAGACTTTACTGTCAGAGATCTGTATAGGGATTTGTCTACTGATGCAGACTTTACTGTCAGAGATCTGTATATGGAGGTGTCTACTGATCTAGGTTTTACTGTCAGAAATCTGTATATGGAGGTGTCTACAGATGCAGGTTTTACTGTCAGAGATCTGTATATGGAGGTGTCTACTGATGCAGGTTTTACTCTCAGAAATCTATATATGGAGGTGTCTACTAATGCTAGTTTTACTGTCAGAGATCTGAATATGGAAGTGACTGCTTTGTACAGGTTTTACTTTCAGATCTGTATATGGAGGTGTCTACTGATGCAGGTTTTACTGTCAGAGATCTCTATATGGAGGTGTCTACTAATGCTAGTTTTACTGTCAGATATCTGTATTTGGATTTGTCTACTAATGTAGACTTTACTGTTAGAGATCTGTATATGGAAGTGTCTACTAATGCTAGTTTTACTGTCAGAGATCTGAATATGGAGGTGACTGCTTTGCACAGGTTTTACTGTCAGATCTGTATATGGAGGTGTCTACTGATGCAGGTTTTACTGTCAGAAATCTGTATATGGAGGTGTCTACTAATGTAGACTTTTATCTGTATTTGGATTTGTCTACTAATGCAGACTTTACTGTCAGAGATCTGTATATGGAAGTGTCTACTAATGCAGGTTTTACTCTCTGGCAACCAGATAACAGCTTTATGACTGTGACATATGTGAATTTGGTTATCAGCACCAGTAATATTAATAAAGCATGAAACAATACAGACCAGTAAAATAATTATAGAACAAAGACCTGTACAATAATTATAAAATAAAGACCTGTAAAATAATTAATGAATACAGACCTGTATAATAACCATAAAATGCAGACCTGTGCAATAATTATAGAATACAGTCATGTAAAACAATTACAGACTACAGACCTGTAAAATAAGGAATAGAATACAATAGACCTGTAAACAAATTATAAAATAAAGACCTGTAAAATAATTATTGAATACAGACCTGTATAATAACCATATAATGCAGACCTGTGCAATAATTATAGAATACAGTCATGTAAAACAATTACAGAATTCAGACCTGTAAAATAATGAATAGAATACAGACCTTAAAAATAATTATAGAATACAGACATGTACAATCACCATAGAATACAGACATGTAAAATAACTACAGAATAAAGATCTGTACAATAACCATAGAATACAGACCTGTAAAAAAACCCTACAAAATAGAGATCTTTTAATCATCATAAAATACAGCCCTGTATATTAATTATAGAATACAAATCTGTATAATAATTATAGAATACAGTCCAGTAAAATAACTTTAGAATACAGATCTGTAAAATAATTGTAGAATACAGACTTATAGAATACATATCTGTAAAATAATTATAGAAAACAAACCTGTAAAATAACTATATAATACAGACCTGAACAATAACCATTGAATACAGACATGTAAAGTAACTACATAATACAGACCTGTACAATAATTATAGAATACAGAAATGTAAAATAATTATATAATACAGACATGTAAAATGAATATAGAATACAGACCTGACAAAAAAAACCTTATAATTTTAGGTCATTGAAAAAAAAGCAAATAACTTGTTAAGAGAAAAAGACCTAGATCTCATTTGCTCAAGACATGACATATGACATAATGTACCTGTAATTTCACTGGGACTCTTTGGACAGTGTCAGGGTTTGGTGTCAGGATGGTGTGTTGGTCACTAAATTATACAAGCACTAGGCAATCCTGCATTATAACAGATATCAGTACTGTATATTAGGAAAAGTTCCTGTGCTTAGAAACATAATAGTATTTCATTTGTTACACATCAATACTTGTGATATTTTATTTGCACTAGTTCCTAATATCTAAGAAAATATTATTGTGACATTTAAGTAATTTCTGTGAGATTTTGTAAGAAGTGTATTGATTTGAAATGTTTAAGTGTTGGAAGTTTTTGTTTCTTAAGACTTTTTATTAAGTGACAGATTGCATTGTATTTGCATATAAATAAGTTATTGATCACTTAGTATTTTGCATGCAGATTAGGACAAGATTGCATCACATTTGCACAGAATTGAGTGACATGTTGCCTCATATTTGCACGGAATTGAGTGACATATTGCATCATATTTTCATGCAATTAAGCAACATATTCCATCATATTTACAAGCATCTAGGTGACAAATTACTATCTGGATTCATTAAGTGACATTGCATAGTACCTGCATGCAGCTAAGTGATTGATTGCATAGTATCTGCATACATTTGAGACATATTGCATAGTATCTGCATGCAGCTAAGTGACAGATTGAATAGTATCTGCATATAGCTACATGACAGATTGCCTATTATATGCATGCAGCTAAGTGACATATTGCATAGTATATGCATGTAGTTCAGTGTCAGATGGCATAGTATCTACATGCATTTAAGCAACAGATTGCAAGATATTAGCATGCAGTTAAGTGACAGATTGTATAATATTAGCATATAGCTAAGTGACAGTTTGCATTATATTTGCATGCAATGAATACTGATATTGATGCATATTACATTTCTTTACAGGTAATCCTTGAGTTTCATAAATATTGCATGGTCTGACTTGGATTTACTACTGCAATCCAATCAATATACCATAAATATTCAAGATAGTGTGCAGATAATACTTAGTATAATCAATTTTATTTTCATAAGACATTGAACCCAGTGGGTAACCTTGACTCTGATGATGCAGGATTTATTATTACTCTGATATATCACACCTATACACAGCATGCTATTTTTGGGTCATGATAAAAATTCATTTTGATAATTTATTTTATTATTTATTAATCTTTTTAACAAAACATTAAATCATTGAAGATTATATCACACTAGGAGAAATGAAATAAAGCACCTTCTCAATAGGTACACCACTGGAGATAAGCTTTTCTTTATTGTAAGGGTCATGTAGCCAACCCATTAAAGAGGTGCCTTTTGAGAAGGTGTGGTGAAAGCAGTTTTGATAAGTATTTCTTAATAGAAAGTAAAAGGTTAATCCTGAATAAGGCTGTGAAGAGAGCAGGAGTTACTGGGGAATGACAGATTAGGAAAGTCAACATAGCTGAATGCCAAGACGTGTGGTCTTGCAATGTTTCTTAATATTATTAAGTTTAAACTGTACTATCATGCAAAAAGTTTCTTGTCACTTTAATTTCTGAGGTAACTTAGTGCAAGTTAAAGACATAGCCAATAAAAAAGTGTTGCTTTTTTAAGCAAAAATAATTTAAGCAAAATAAAAGCATCTTCATCTCAAATGAGGTCATGCAGAAAATAATTTAAATACATATTTGCATCATAGAGATTCAGCCAATGATGTGACCAATATCAATAAATCAATCAATCAATCAATTAATCAATCAATCAATCAATCAATCATAGTGATTCAGCCATTGATGTGACCAATATCAATAAATCAATCAATCAATCGATCAATCAATCAATCAATCAATCAATCAATCAATCATAGTGATTCAGTCATTGATGTGACCAATATCAATCAATCAATCAATCAATCTAAAACAAACAATCAATCAATCATTCAATCAATCAATCATAGTGATTCAGCCATTGATGTGACCAATATCAATCAATCAATCAATCAATCAAAGAGATTCAGCCATCGATGTGACCAATATCAATCAATCAATCAATCAATCAATATAAAACAAACAATCAATCAATCATTCAATCAATCAATCATAGTGATTCAGCCATTGATGTGACCAATATCAATCAATCATCACATTTACATTGATGCACTTTTGTGATCTGTAGTTTGTTTTATTTAATGCAAAAATGTAAAGAAAACACTTTTGGGCTTATTAATTTCCCCTGAAATGCTTCACTGACAAGTTCATAAGTTAACCACACAATGACATTTGTTTGTCAGCAGGATAAAATGACTGAAATTTAACTTGTTCTGGACATTTTGCTGGAATGTTTTTTATAAATCACATAAGTAATGGTGACTTACTTTATTTTTTATGTCCCTGAGAAAATCAAGTGCACACTTACACACGGACACACACACACAGGCACACACACACACTTACACACAGCCATACACACAGGCACACACATACACTTACACACAGACACACACACACTTACACTTATACTCAGACACACACACACACACAGACATACACACTTACACATACTTACACACAGACACACACACTTACACATACACACACACAGACACACACACACACAGACAAAGAGAATGCTCTGCATAAGATTTGAATACAAATTATTTTGTCCATTTTCCCCACCATCAATTTGAAGCACAATTTTACATAGACTGGGTCATGTTTGCCATGTGTACCTTATAGGCCAGGTAAACACTGCTTCCCCTCTCCCAGCATGTACAGCTGGTTTGAATTGTCACAATGGTGCATTGCTCTGCTCCATGAGGCAATTTTGTTGCCTGAAATGTTTGTCAAAATATTTGCTCTTTGAAGGCCAGGTAGACTTGCATTATTACTTGAAAAGATCCAGCTAAGATATTTAGCTTATACTATGAAATTGGCACAGGTAGGCAACATTATTGAACTGTTATTGTTGAAATGTTGGTGACCTTAATTCCATCTCCACTTACTCATATTACACCATCACCTCACTCATAATCCACTGAATACCTACTAGATAAAGGGTAGTTAAATTGATAGTGTCTGACTGGTAAGCCAAGGGTTGCAGGTTTGATGCCTGCCCATTCCAACTCCTGACTGTTGCAGACCTTTGGAAAGTCATTTGGCTCTAAGTTTCTAATGCTTGATATGACCTATAGTGTTTTGAAAATTTTCTTAGAAACCACACAACCAGTTATATATTGCTGGTAATTTGTTATAAACCACACAACCAGCCATATATTCCCAAAAGCTCAGTTAGAAACCACACAACTAGCTATATATTCCCAAAAGCTCAGTTAGAAATCACACAACCAACCATACATTCCCAGAAGTTGTATTAGAAAGGACACAAACAATTTTTGAAAGTTCTGTTATTAATGGCACAGCCAATTATAGAAATGTGTACCCTGTAATGTACTGAAAGTTCTGCTAGGAATCAGGTAACCAGCCATACATTCCCCTTCAGTGTTTTAGAATGGAATTTACTCAAGTTATCTGCTTCTTAACTTGCAAAAGTTCATTAGGACTTTGAATTCAAGGAACAGTACCATATGTGGATATTGGAACAGTACTGCATATGGGTATTGGAAAATATTGTATATGAATATTGGAACTGTATTTTATATGGATATTGGAACAGTATTGTATGGTGTATGGTATATGGGTAATGGAAAAATATTGCATATGAGTATAGGAGCAGTATGGGTAATGGAAACATAATGTATATGAATATTGGAGCAGTATGGTATATGGGTATTGGAACAATGTTGTATATAGGTATTGTAACAATATTGTATATGAATAATAGAACAGTAATGTATATGGGTATGGAACATTATTGATCATGAAAATTGGAATGTTATTGTATGTGGGTACTGGAACAGTACTGTACTTTGGGTCAATTGGTTTGATTTTATAATTTATGGGACAACAAGAAACAGAGATTGTTAAGTGTTGAATCATTTGAAGTAAAATGTTTTTCCCAAGATATACCATTGATCTGTGCTGGTCCAATGGAAGGATTGGAAAACACATCCATTCAGTCTCAAGTTTGGCATACTAGTCACTGTTTTGGAGGTGACATTAAAACTGTACATCTATAATTTCCACATTTTTTGACAGCTAAAAAGCCCCTGTTCAGCTGTTTGCAGAACAATACATAATAAATTGTATATTTTTGTACATATAGTCCATGTCAGTATAGATAAAACATGGTTTTGCAACACTGTCATATCTGTACATTTGCAAGACTCATATTTGTACATTTGCAACACTGTCATATTTGTACATATACTGCATTGTAATATATACACATGTATATATATATATATATATATATATATATATATATATATATATATATATATATATATATATATATATATATATATATATATACAAATGTATATATATTACAATGCAGTATATATATAGGTGTGTGTGTATGTTTCTAAGTTCATTTGAACATCTCACACTGAATTTCATAATCATTAAAAAGTTTTATTTAATGTTTGTGTTCAGTAAATCATGCCCAGACACTTGCCAGGATTGCCCAAAAGAGATAATATATTTTCTAATCATTATTAAAAAGGGTTGACTCATTTCCTAATCATTACCTAAAAGGGATAATGTATGTCTTAAGGATTTTCTTAGGACAAAAAGCAGTTGCCTAATGTTGCCATGGTATTTGGTGAAAAATGAATAATCTTCAGGCTGTCAGTGACCAATCGAATGAATGTAGAGACATAGGTCACTTGGACAACAAAAGTGCTGACAACTCTATCCAGTAAACCATTATAATTGCAGGCAAAGGTGATTTATAGATGCTGTGGGAGTTTGTTGGACAATCAGGCCTAATATCAGGACAAAAAGCAGTTGCCTAATGTTGCCATGGTATTTGGTGAAAAATGAATAATCTTCAGACTGTCAGTGACCAATCAAATGAATGTAGAGACATAGGTCACTTGGACAACAAAAGTGCTGACAACTCTATCCAGTAAACCATTACAATTGCAGGCAAAGGTGATTTATAGATGCTGTGGGAGTTTGTTGGACAATCAGGCCTAATATCCCTCACTAGTACAACACTGGCAGTTTGTTTGACATGCATTACATGCTTCATGTTTTTAGAAAAATCCATGTTATCATGGTAGACCTTAATTGTTTTCACAATGTATCTGTGAGGAACATATCATTTTGGCCATTGTGGATTGATTGCCCACACCATTGCTTGTAGATTTAGTATGTACCTTTACATTAATGAGACCTAGAAAGACTTCCAGTGTTCCATATTTTTCATTTAAAAGAGTTTAAGCCTCAGACTGCAAAGTTACATCATTTTGGTTTCCACAGATTGACATGACAAAGAAATATTCGATTTCAACCAGATTTGCTATGCATCATTATATTCATAAGAACCTGAATGACTTAGATTTCTAGTATTTCATGTTATCATTTACAGAAGTTGGTCTCAGAATGCTCACTATATTTCATGTTATCATTTACTGAAGTTGGTCTCAGAATGCTCACTATATTTCATGTTATCATTTACGGAAGTTGGTCTCAGAATGCTCACTATATTTCATGTTATCATTTACTGAAGTTGGTCTCAGAATGCTCACTATATTTTATGTTATCAGTTACTGAAGTTGGTCTCAGAATGCTCACTATATTTCTTGTTATCATTTACTGAAGTTGGTCTCAGAATGCTCACTATATTTTATGTTATCAGTTACTGAAGTTGGTCTCAGAATGCTCACTATATTTTATGTTATCAGTTACTGAAGTTGGTCTCAGAATGCTCACTATATTTCTTGTTATCATTTACTGAAGTTGGTCTCAGAATGCTCACTATATTTTATGTTATCAGTTACTGAAGTTGGTCTCAGAATGCTCACTATATTTTCCTAACAAAAGTTCCTCAGTGTAAGGTCCAGCTGAGGAAATTGTAATTATTGTTACTGTATATGTAGATCACTAACAGTTTGTTACTGATGTAGATCACTAACGGCTTCTCACTGATGTAGATCACTAACGGCTCCTTACTGATGTAGATCACTAACGGCTCCTTACTGATGTAGATCACTAATGCCTCCTTACTGATGTAGATCACTAACAGCTTCTCACTGATGTAGATCACTAACGGCTCCTTACTGATGTAGATCACTAATGGCTCCTTACTGATGTAGATCACTAATGCCTCCTTACTGATGTAGATCACTAACAGCTTCTCACTGATGTAGATCACTAACGGCTCCTTACTGATGTAGATCACTAATGGCTCCTTACTGATGTAGATCACTAACGGCTCCTTACTGATGTAGATCACTAATGGCTCCTTACTGATGTAGATCACTAACGGCTCCTTACTGATGTAGATCACTAACGGCTCCTTACTGATGTAGATCACTAACTGCTCCTTACTGATGTAGATCACTAACGGCTCCTTACTGATGTAGATCACTAACGGCTCCTTACTGATGTAGATCACTAATGCCTCCTTACTGATGTAGATCACTAACAGCTTCTCACTGATGTAGATCACTAACGGCTCCTTACTGATGTAGATCACTAATGGCTCCTTACTGATGTAGATCACTAATGCCTCCTTACTGATGTAGATCACTAACAGCTTCTCACTGATGTAGATCACTAACGGCTCCTTACTGATGTAGATCACTAATGGCTCCTTACTGATGTAGATCACTAACGGCTCCTTACTGATGTAGATCACTAACGGCTCCTTACTGATGTAGATCACTAATGGCTCCTTACTGATGTAGATCACTAACGGCTTCTCACTGATGTAGATCACTAACGGCTCCTTACTGATGTAGATCACTAATACCTCCTCACTGATGTAGATCACTAACGGCTCCTTACTGATGTAGATCACTAATGGCTCCTTACTGATGTAGATCACTAACGGCTCCTTACTGATGTAGATCACTAACGGCTCCTTACTGATGTAGATCACTAACGGCTCCTAACTGATGAAGATCACTAACGGCTCCTTACTGATGTAGATCACTAACGGCTCCTTACTGATGTAGATCACTAATGGCTCCTTACTGATGTAGATCACTAACGGCTCCTTACTGATGTAGATCACTAACGGCTCCTTACTGATGTAGATCACTAATGGCTCCTTACTGATGTAGATCACTAACGGCTCCTTACTGATGTAGATCACTAATGGCTCCTTACTGATGTAGATCACTAACGGCTCCTTACTGATGTAGATCACTAACGGCTCCTTACTGATGTAGATCACTAACGGCTCCTTACTGATGTAGATCACTAACGGCTCCTTACTGATGTAGATCACTAATGGCTCCTTACTGATAGAGGAAATGAAGTAGCTATGTGTCTTCATAATAAAAGTAATCTTCTTAAGACAGTTGTGGCATTCCATACATATTGGACTTAAATGAACATTGTGTCACTCAGATGTCCAATATGTCTGCAATAATGTCCAATATGGTTGCAACAATGTCCAATATGGCTACAACAATGACCAATATAGCTATAACAATGTCCAATATGGCTACAACAATGCCCAATATGGCTACAACAATGTCCAATATGGCTACAACAATGTCCAATATGGCTACAACAATGCCCAATACAGCTATAACAATGTCCATTACGTCTGCAACAATGCCCATTATGGCTACAACAATGCCCAATATGGCTACAACAATGCCCAATACACCTACAACAATGCCCAATATGGCTACAACAATGCCCAATACACCTACAACAATGCCCAATACAGCTACAACAATGCCCAATATGGCTACAACAATGCCCAATACAGCTACAATAATGCCCAATATGGCTAAAACAATGCCCAATACACCTACAACAATGCCCAATATGGCTACAATAATGCCCAATATGGCTACAACAATGCCCAATACACCTACAACAATGCCCATTATGGCTACAACAATGCCCAATATGGCTACAACAATGTCCAACATGGTTGCAACAATGCCCCTTTTAAGTTACTACTCCTTGTCATATCAGAATGAGGTTTAAAAAAATGTTTCATGATGTCTTATTGTTCCTGAATTGAACAGGTAGTGATATGACATCCAGTATGGTGATATGACATCCAGTATGGCCACCACATCAGTCATATTAAAAATCTTGTTATCGATATTTCTTTGAAGGGAAGTCTGATTAGTTCTAAATGATAATGGCACTGGTCTGACCTCCAGCATTTTGAAAATGTTAAATACTTCTTTTCAGGGGCCACAAGTGGCTGAGTGGTCTAAAGTGCTCACCATTCTGGATCACTGCCATCTCACCTCTATGTGTGTTCAAGTCTCAGGTTTGGCTAATGTGGGTATGTGAGAAAGCTTGCCAGTAACTTCTTGTGGGTTGGTGGTTCTCCCCAGAGTTTTCATAGCCTATCTTGTGCTGAAAAATGACATTAAGCCCTGCAACAACAACAACAACAACAACAACAACAACAACATTACTACTTCTCTCTGATGGATGGTCATATCAACATGGGTCTTCATTTATGTTCCAAAGTGAAATGATGCAGATATTGAATCTAATATGGACAGTATAGCAGAAATCTTGAAAATCTTGTTATCAATTCTCCTTCTGAATGAATGGTCATATCAATGTAGGGTTTAATCAGAAGACAACATGTGATGTCCAGTTGGTTGCAAATGAAAATGGTTCTTATATTACGTCCCATATGGCCACCATGGTAGACATCTAGAAAAATGTTGTTTGCTCAATGTTGTTTGCTCAACAATGTCAGAGATGGTCTCAGCAGTTGGCCAGTTTAAAGATGAAACACTCTTGATTTCTGTAAATTCAATTTGGCCAGTCCTTCAAGGGACTCTTGTTATTGTCAGATAAGTACTGTAGTTTTGTATTATATCTCTATTCTGTATCATTGTATTAATTAAAAGACTGTAGTTTTGTTCTATATCTATATTCTATATCATTGTATTAATTAAAAGACTGGTTTCATTCTATATTTATATTTTGTATCATTGTATTAATTAAAAGACTGGTTTCATTCTATATTTATATTTTGTATCATTGTATTAATTAAAAGACTGGTTTCATTCTATATCTATATTATATGTCATTGTATTAATTAAAAGACTGGTTTCATTCTATATCTATATTATATGTCATTGTATTAATTAAAAGACTGGTTTCATTCTATATCTATATTCTGTATCATTGTATTAATAAAAAGTATACATCATGAAATCCAATATTATATTTACTTTGTGAATGATATATTGATAACAATATTATATAATTCACAAGTTGGCTTATATCCCAATTTAGATTTTTAAATGTGCAACCAAGATGTGAGTGATGTGGTTTTTAAATGGTGCAATGTTGGTCACTTACTAATCCATATATTTTCAAGAAAAACATGCCAAAGCAGAAATACCTTTAGAAAAAAAGATAATACTTTAAAGAAAGCAAGACCAAAAATTAAGAACCTACAAGAGCAGGAATGAATTGCCTCATTCCAAGACTTGACTTAGTGCAGACTAAAGGTTGAAGCTGCTTTCTCCTCTCCACCTACCCCCACCCCCACCTCATCTTTTGTGGTATTTGAAAGTGCAGGTGCAATAAGATACCAATTACAAATAAGCTCCATGATTTTATTAGGCAGAAGTCTTTGAACACCTTGTGAGTCAGAGTTCAAATAATTCAATTTGCCAGCATTTTTCCTTCCTGTTGGGAGGAAATCCACTTTAAGACTTACCATTATCAGGTGAGTCAGATTTTTCAGTAATTAAAACAAAAATAGGCATTCTAAGAATGTAGTCAACAAGTCTACTGGAGTACCATCAATTCTGCCTTACAGACTTCTTCCTATGTTGGTTTCTATTTCTTAAACTTCATGTTTTCCAATGCTGCTCTTAGATTGTCTTATGTTTAGAAAAGAAAATATGTAAATGAAGAAATAATGTGAAGGGAGAAAATATTTACATGAAAAATGTTAAGGCCTTTACAGGCAATCAAGGTTTTTTTTTATGTGAGTTGCTACCTTAATTCTTACATGTATGGTAGCTGCTACCTTGAAGACTTCCTGCTTCACCTGGCTGTATGCCAAGTCAGGCAAAGTTAATGAACATAAACACAACAATCCACTTAGTGTTTCTTGATTAATACTTATTTCTATTTCGGAATGATGTCTTAAATAATTTATTGTATTTTGGTTTTTTTTAAAACATGATTTTTAAAATTAGTTTTTCTTTTTCCATTAGACATCATCAAGTTTTGAACTTCAGGAGCCAAATTAAAGTAATAGAGAGTTTTATTGAACAAGTTTCATTAAAAAATAGCAAAAAATATATGCTGCCACATCAGGGTCATCTAATAAAACATTTTCTTTCTGAGTGTATCAGTTTCTACCCTGACAGACACAACAATTTTATGTGAACTCAAAAAATCTTAGTGATGTACCACCTGAGGAAATATAGGAATTTTTAAAAGAATGCAGTTTATGTAACAAATTTTGTCAGATTAGTTTATGGATTTCATGGGGGTTTTTTTTACCTTGAATTTCATATGTTTTTAAGGGGTTTTTTTCATTGCATTTAAAAAAACCTACTGTACTACACTTTTCGATTTTTTTGCAAGAGTTTATGGTTCTAAAGTGTATACTTTTTCTTTTCACTTTGTATCATTAGATAGTTTGTACACAATTTTTAATTTGCAATACATACATACATACATACATACATACATACATACATACATACATACATACATACATACATACATACATACATACATACATACATACATACATACATACATACATACATACATACATACATACATACATACATACATACATACATACATACATACATACATACATACATACATACATACATACATACACAATGCTTGCATGCAGACACACAAGTAATAATAATAATAATAAAAAATAATAATAATAATAATAATAATAATAATAATAATAATAATAATAATAATAATAATAATAATAATAATAATAATAATAATAATAATTCAAAGAAACTTGATTTAATTTCATATACACTTTATTTTGGAAAGGCTAATTGTGCTTCATGTGTATGTAGTATCTGTCCTTACATTGAATATCCATGCTGTTTACTTAACCAAAACTAAAACACTTGTCTTTAATATGAGGCATCAGCATGCTTGGCAGACTCCTAATGAAATAAAGACATATCCCACCTGTATCCACAATAGAGTTCTACAGGAGATAATGAGTTGCTAAATCTGGAAGTTTGCAAACAGTAGATTCATGAGTTACATGATGATTACCCACCCACCCCTTTAATCAATTCAATCTTATTCCCAACATTCAAAATGTAAATTTTATAAGTTTATAATTTGATTTAAGTATTTTTCAAATTAGGTCAATATTCATTTTGTCAAAGTCAAAAATGAAATCTTGAAATTTGATTCTTGTTATCTGAAAATGTATTGCTGAAAGGTCTCTGATATTTGCTGATTAAAATATGTACTCCACTGTAAACAACAGAATGGGCTTGAGTGGAAAAGTCTCACATTTTCGGTCAAGGGATTACCAATGTGTGCTATCTATCAAGGTCATCTTGGGTTGGCTGCCTTGGTGTTATTGGGAAGACACTTTTTTCCTACTTCCTTGTCATAAAAAGCCAATAGTGTTGCAAGTGTTACTAAAAAAGTCAATAGTGTTGCAAGTGTTACTAAAAAAGTCAATAGTGTTGCAAGTGTTACTAAAAAGTTAGTAGTGTTGCAAGTGTTACTAAAAAAGCCAAAAGTGTTGCAAGTGTTACTAAAAAGGTTAATAGTGTTGCAAGTGTTACTAAAAAAGCTAATAGTGTTGCAATTGTTACTAAAAAGCCAATAGTGTTGCAATTGTTATTAAAAAGTCAATAATGTTGCAAGTGTTACTAAAAAAGTCAATAATGTTGCAAGTGTTACTAAGAAAGTCAATAGTGTTGCAAGTGTTACTAAAAAAGCCAATAGTGTTGCAAGTGTTACTAAAAAAGCCAATAGTGTTGCAAGTGTTACTAAAAAAGTCAATAGTGTTGCAAGTGTTACTAAAAAGTTAGTAGTGTTGCAAGTGTTACTAAAAAAGCCAAAAGTGTTGCAAGTGTTACTAAAAAGGTCAATAGTGTTGCAAGTGTTACTAAAAAAGCTAATAGTGTTGCAATTGTTACTAAAAAGCCAATAGTGTTGCAATTGTTATTAAAAAGTCAATAATGTTGCAAGTGTTACTAAAAAAGTCAATAATGTTGCAAGTGTTACTAAGAAAGTCAATAGTGTTGCAAGTGTTACTAAAAAAAGCCAATAGTGTTGCAATTGTTACTAAAAAGTCAATAGTGTTGCAATTGTTACTAAAAAGTCAATAGTGTTGCAAGTGTTACTAAAAAAGTCAATAGTGTTGCAAGTGTTACTAAAAAAGTTAGTAGTGTTGCAAGTGTTACTAAGAAAGTCAATAGTGTTGCAAGTGTTACTAAAAACAAACAACAAACATCATGGATCCAGAACTGCCAACATATTAGGATAGATCTAGAATTACAATCAAAACCTGTCTACAACAGCCATACCTGAAAAAGGCAACAGTAACCTTTGTTGATAGGTGACCTTTGAAGCCAGGTTCAGCTATCAAATTTGGTTCTTGACAGATTTATTTATTAATAGACATAATAGAATAATGGACATGTATTCAGCCAGTCAACATTTTTTTTAAAATTTATTTCCTGGAATAATGGTCATGCATTCACACAGTCAACAAATTCCTTTTTTTTATTTCCTGGAATAATGGTCATGCATTCACACAGTCAACAAATTTCTTTTATTTATTTTCTGGAATAATGGACATGCATTCATCTGTTCAACAAATTATTTTTATTTCTTTCCTAGAATAATGGACATCCATTCAGCCAGTCAACAAACTCATTTTATTTATTTCATGGAATAATGGTCATGCATTCACATGGTCAACAAATTCTTTTAATTTATTTTCTGGAATAATGGACATGCATTCATCCGTTCAACAAATTCTTTTTATTTCTTTCCTGGAATAATGAACATACATTCAGCCAGTTAACAAATTCCTTTTTTTTATTTCCTTGAATAATGGTCATGCATTCACACAGTCAACAAATTCCTTTTTTTGTTTCCCAGACACACACACACACACACACACACATTCAGCAATTTTTGTTCATTCTCTCATTCTCTCAGCATTGTAGTTTGGTATATAGTGTTGACAGAAGTTAGGCATCCTGGCTATTGAATTATAATGAGGAGGTACTGTGTTTATGTTTATATTTTGCATATGAGTCAAGTTCAACTGCTAACAACTGTTGCATACGAGTCAAGTTCAACAGCAAATGACTGTTGCATAAGGCACACAAAGATCTGTTTATCCTTTTTGTGAGGAGTAATCAGTAGAACAAAAAAACATAGACCCTGATCTGCCAGAGCATTATGTGATGGCAGATCAAAGTGCATGTTGTTGTCACTTGGATTTTATTTATAAGCAGGTATATACAGCATATGGGAAAATAATGTCAGTTTGAATTAGTGTCTTTAATATTGTGTCCAAAGAAACATTTGAAAAATAAACACACCAGCATCTCTTAGTTCATGAAAATAATATGCATATATATATATATATATATATATATATATATATATATATATATATATATATATATATATATATATATATATATATATATATATATATATATTTTTTTTTTTCTTTGGAAGGTCACTATTTTGAAGCCCAGAGGTGCTTATGGCAAAATCTATGCTAATGTACATAGACACTTTTGGATGAATGAACCTAAAGGTTGTAATCTAATACAATCCAAATTGAATGTTTTGTGCTGTGATGTCACAATGAAAGCTATTCATGTTGATAAACAATTTTGTACTACCCTCAATTGTGATGATTCCACTTTACATGCTCTTATTTTGACCCAAGTTTAGTACATGGCCTTTATAGTAAAAGTCCATAGTGATATATAGTTTTTATCTGGAAGTTTCTTGGTGACATTAAAGGTGCAGACTAATCAATAATCAGGACTGAATAGACTTTGGTAAAAGAAAATTAGTGTTAAACTTTAAAAGAGCAATTTATATTTAATTTAAAATGAGTAAATACAAACAAACACATTAGCATGGTTGTGTTTTTGGGAATGACATTTTACTCCAATTACATCGTCACCTATTAGTGTTTGCTGTATCTTAAAATACAAAACTCTGTGTGTGTGTTTGAGAGATTTAGATTTTTAACTTGGCTTTAACAATTGTTCAGTCATATCTCTATGATTTATGCAGTGTGGCAGTTTAAAGTGACGTCTAACACTGGGGCATGATGTCGAAGACATGTGGCATGATGTCGGACTAAGTCACATTATTCTGACACCAGGATGACCAGTCCTAACACTAACCTCTTAATCCTGAGCAGCTAGCAAGACAGCTGTCAGTACCATTTTTAGAAGTCTTTGGTATGATTCGGCCATGGGTTCCACCCCATGACCTCCTGCATCCAGGGCCAATGCTCTTTACCAATAGGCCACCGGAACAGTCCAATTAGAAAACCAAACTAAATTAACAATGTGCATATTAAAAAGGTATAAATCATATCATTCAAAATTTTAAACAATTGTGCATTATTGTTATCCAGACTCTATATGTTCCTGTTCAGACAGCTTATGTCATTTATGCCATGTTTCATTTTATTGGTCTGAGTCTTGTGTTAATTGATTCACCAGTTATGATTCTGTGGTCATAAACTAAGTAACAGAAAGATTAGCAAAACCAAACCATTTTGTAAGTTAATTATCAAAGTTATAAATGAAAATGTGAAGAGAACTTACAGTATTATGAAGTGAATCCAAAATAATCCCATTTAAAGTTCTACGAAAGTCCAAAATAATGAAAAGTTCCATATAAATTTCAAAATAAAAAATGATCTGGTCTGCCAAGAATCATGATGTTGTGAAAATGGCATTGTCCAGAACTCCTTTAAATAATTCACAATAATTCCAGAATAGTATTATAGTCCAAGAAACTTTCTGTTTTGACTGAATAGTCCAAACAAATGATTTTCCTCTCAAATAATATCAGGGCTTCTGCAGGTCCTAGAATCCTGGAAAAGTTTTGGAATTTAAAAAATAAATTTCAAGTTATGGAATTTGTCAAAACCTTGCAAAGTTTTGAAAAAGTCATGGAATTTGTGATAATGGAGTTAAAGAAATTGATTACTTCGAATTTTATAGAGCACCGAGAACCGATTAAATAAAATGATAAAATTACAATTGATAAATGGTTTCAATTCATATAATAAGAGTAAGTTTCCCTAATGGAAGTATCACGTGATTTCCGGTGTAGTTCTCTAAATGAAAGAAAGCAACTGGAAAGTAATGTATTTTGTTAATATTGTAAATAGGAACACATACAAAGACTACTAAGAATTGTTTCCTTTTTTCTTTTCAATACAAATTACATTGATCATTGGATTATGACATGAATTACTACATAAAGTCAAAGTGTGCTAGCCATTGTAAATTTAAAATGTACATTTTAAATATATTTGTTGCTAACTTATTTATTTTAAATTGAAAGATGTCATTCTTTATGTTCATTTACTTGACAATTCAAGATAGCACGGTCCTTGAGTTTTATGAAATGGCCCTGGAAAAGGTTTGGAAAAGTCATGGAATTTGTTTTTGTTAAGTCTGCAGGAACCCTGTAATATCTAAGTACAGCTTTAAACATGTCTGTAGACTTGATGTTACAACAGGAACACAAGAAATACGAATGACTCCAAATTAGGAACAAAATCTGCTTGCTCACTTGCCTTCTTATATGCTCTTTCTATTATGAGTATATTTTATGAGTATATTTCACCACTTAACTCTATGTCAAAGATTGCACTACTTATTCTAATGTTTCAAAATAACTATATATTTGACATAGCTCATCCAATAGAAATTGACTTAATTCTTCTAGAACTGTTCTATTAGATCTGTCCAGTGGGACAAAGGCCGAATCTTCTAAACATGTTTACTAATAATTCTATTATTAGTAACACTCAGGATGTATGGAAGCATCTTTTTATAGATCCAATGTAAATTTACAGGCTTTATGTTAAACAAACCCTATGCAAATCTGACTAAAGAAACAATTTACAGCCATGAAAAAAATTATAAAATTAGATAAAATCATGTATCAAGAGTTATACAATAAATATAGATATACATGTTTTGTTCTATCATCTTAAATCTTGTGATAAACTTTCAGCCGTGAAAAGGATTGTGATTCATTAATGCATCGGTAATATTGAACCATGTCTTTTATGCATATATCTGCATTAAACAAATGTTTATATTCATGAAATCTATTGAGTCGCAGCAATATTGTGTGATACATTGGAAATGTTCAAAGCCTTTTGTTCAGCCAGAGAAAAGTCTGTTGTAGTTTTAAAAAAATGGAAATAAATGTTTGGTGGGACCTACTTCCATCTGTGTGACAGGAGTAAACCAGAAAGTCCAGGTGTACTTGTAAATACTCAAAACAGGTACATAAATCCTAGTAACTAAGAATTTTGGCCTCAGTTCTGGGCTACATAGAAATTGATAGTGATGATAAGATATTTGAAGAAGCTTTTGAAAATTGGCATGAGGCGACACTCAGTTACTCGATTGAGTTGAGAAGTCCATCTTGCCATGGAATTATATCCTCAGTGCTTGCAATGTGTGTGTGGAGAACATATCACCTGTACATTCTGCTTAGGTAACCTACTTTTATATATGTTTGCTTTAATTTTGAACATTCATGAGAAAGGTAAATATCTGTTGAAAGTAGCAATATATTGTATATCAAATCTTTAGCCAAAGAGAAAATTAGATTTCTATGATGTTTGCAGTTGGAAGCTTTGATATTTGTATGAATATTCAATATTTGTTTATGAGAATGTACTTGAAGTCATAAATTCTGAACCTACTCAAGTTCATAGATCACAGGCTGCATAAAATAATGTTTATATGCAGACATTAAGGAGCACTCAATACACCTTTTGTAGGATACTATAGGCCAATATAGAATAGTTTATCAGATGACAGTTATTGTACTGTACTTTATTAGTCACTGTCCAACTCATAGACTACTGCAAAAATGACATAAAACCATGCAACTTACCATAATACTTGTTTCATAAACTATGCCATGTACCAAGTATACTTGTTGGATCTAACTGCAAATTTCAGAGACCAAAATCTGCCAGGACATAATGCAAAGACAGATCTGAGTCGATGTATTTTGTTAAGATTAATCTGTAGAACAAGCAGTGTGCCTGCACATTATACAATGGCAGTTGGGCCTGACTTATACATGGCTACTGATGGTAGTGTAACAGTAGATAAGGTAAAACTGATGTAATTTTTTGTGAAAGTTGTAAACAGACACCTGCTTATTCATGATGCAACATTTTGGTTGTATACCCAGAAGTGTTCATTTTGGTTGTATGTCCAGAAGTGTTCATTTTGGTTGTATACCCAGAAGTGTTCAATTTAGTTGTATACCCAGAAGTGTTCATTTTAGTTGTAGACACAGAAGTGTTCATTTTGGTTGAATACCCAGAAGTTTTCAATTTAGTTGTAGACCCAGAAGTGTTCACTTTAGTTATATACCCTGAAATGTTCATTTTGGTTGAATACCCAGAAGTTTTCAATTTAGTTGTAGCTCCAGAAGTGTTCATTTTAGTTATATACCTTGAAATGTTCATTTTGGTTGAATACCCAGAAGTTTTCAATTTGGTTGTAGACCCAGAAGTGTTCATTTTAGTTATATACCCTGAAGTGTTCATTTTGGTTGAATACCCAGAAGTTTTCAATTTAGTTGTAGACCCAGAAGTGTTCATTTTAGTTATATACCCTAAAGTGTTCATTTTGGTTGAATACCCAGAAGTTTTCAATTTAGTTGTAGCTCCAGAAGTGTTCATTTTAGTTATATACCCTGAAATGTTAATTTTGGTTGAATACCCAGAAGTTTTCAATTTAGTTGTAGACCCAGAAGTGTTCATTTTAGGTATATACCCTGAAATGTTAATTTTGGTTGAATACCCAGAAGTTTTCAATTTAGTTGTAGACCCAGAAGTGTTCATTTTAGTTATATACCCTGAAGTGTTCATTTTGGTTGAATACCCAGAAGTTTTCAATTTAGTTGTAGACCCAGAAGTGTTCATTTTAGTTATATACCCTAAAGTGTTCATTTTGGTTGAATACCCAGAAGTTTTCAATTTAGTTGTAGACCCAGAAGTGTTCATTTTAGTTATATATATCCTGATGTGTTCATTTTGGTTGAATACCTAGAAGTTTTCAATTTAGTTGTAGACACAGAAGTGTTCCTTTTAAATTGGTTGAATACCCAGAAGTTTTCAATTTAGTTGTAGACCCAAAAGTGTTCATTTTAGTTATATACCCTGAAGTGTTCATTTTGGTTGAATACCCAGAAGTTTTCAATTTAGTTGTAGACTCAGAAGTGTTTATTTTAGTTTTATACCCTGAAATGTTCATTTTGGTTGAATACCCAGAAGTTTTCAATTTAGTTGTAGACCCAAAAGTGTTCATTTTAGTTATATACCCTAAAGTGTTCATTTTGGTTGAATACCCAGAAGTATTCAATTTAGTTGTAGACCCAGAAGTGTATCTTGTATTTGGTAATTAGATTTTCATTTTTGTGAATGTTTACAATAATAACTTGTTATTTATGAGTTGTTAAAGAATAATTTACTGCTTTGAGATGATTGGTATTTTATTATTTGGTGTCTGCACTGAGTGTACCCTTCACTGATTTGGTTTGTTTTGGTGTCAACATTGGGTGTATGCTTTATTGACCTGTTGTCTACATTATATGGATGTATGCTTTATTGACTTGTTGTCCATATTATATGGATGTATGCTTTATTGACTTGTCCACATTATATGGATGTATGCTTTATTGACTTGTCTACATTATATGGATGTATGCTTTATTAACTTGTTGTCCATATTATATGGATGTATGCTTTATTGACTTGTTCTCTACATTATATGGATGTATGCTTTATTGACTTGTTGTCCATATTATATGGATGTATGCTTTATTGACTTGTCTACATTATATGGATGTATGCTTTATTGACTTGTTGTCCATATTATATGGATGTATGCTTTATTGACTTGTCCACATGATATGGATGTATGCTTTATTGACTTGTCTACATTATATGGATGTATGCTTTATTGACTTGTCTACATTATATGGATGTATGCTTTATTGACCTGTTGTCTACATTATATGGATGTATGCTTTATTGTCTTGTTGTCTACATTATATGGATGTATGCTTTATTGACTTGTTGTCCACATTATATGGATGTATGCTTTGACTTGTCCACATTATATAGATGTATGCTTTATTGACTTGTTGTCTACATTATATGGATGTATGCTTTATTGACTTGTTGTCTACATTATATGGATGTATGCTTTATTGACTTGTTGTCTACATTATATGGATGTATGCTTTATTGACTTGTTGTCCACATTATATGGATGCATGCTTTATTGACTTGTAGTCCACATTATATGGATGTATGCTTTATTGACTTGTTGTCTACATTATATGGATGTATGCTTTATTGTCTTGTTGTCTGCATTATATAGATGTATGCTTTATTGACTTGTTGTCCACATTATATGGATGTATGCTTTATTGACTTGTTGTCCACATTATATGGATGTATGCTTGTTGTCTACATTATATGGATGTATGCTTTATTGACTTGTTGTCCACATTATATGGATGTATGCTTTATTGACTTGTTGTCCACATTATATGGATGTATGCTTTATTGATTTGTTGTCCACATTATATGGATGTATGCTTTATTGACTTGTTGTCTACATTATATGGATATATGCTTTATTGACTTGTTGTCCATATTATATGGATGTATGCTTTATTGACTTGTTGTCCACATTATATGGATGTATGCTTTATTGACTTGTCCATATTATATGGATGTATACTTTATTGGCTTGGTGTCTACATTGGGTTTTGCTTTTTTGGTTTGGTTTGGTGTCCACCTTGGGTGTATGCATTTTTTGCTTGATTTATTGGTTTGGTTTGGTGTCCACCTTTGGTGTATGCATTTTTTGTTTGATTTATTGGTTTGGTTTGGTGTCGACCTTGGGTGTACATTTAATTGGTTTGATGTCCACCTTGGCTGTTCATTTTATTGGTTTGGTGTCCACCTTGGGTATACATTTAGTTGATTTGTTGTACACATCAGCTGTTCATTTTATTGGTTCAGTTTGGTGTTTTGCAGCACAGCATCAGCTGTAGGTTTGTTAGTGCCAAGGAAATTGGAATACAAGCATGCCAAAGGATGTACCATAATACTAGCTATTGCTGCTCTCAGCTGTCACCTTGCATGCAGAATAGCAAGTCAAAACTATTCTACCTCTACCAACCCTCAGGGATTACATCTTGTCCTTAATTTGTCCTTACGAGATTGTAATCATTGACCACCATATTATTGCTGGCATCTTGTTGCCTTTAATTAAATCATTAATTAAATTTATTTATTTACTTATTTACTTATTTATTAAGGGAAATAGGAACATTTTTATTTTTGTGGCAAGGATACGAAAGATATTCTAAATTGTTCCATGCTGAATTTTTTTTCAGACAGATAATTTGACAGTTTTGTTTAAAAATTAGATTTTAATTTCGCTAGCAATATTTCAGTGATGGCAGTTCTAGAAAGGGTATTATATCTGAGGTTGTAAATTTAAATGGAATTAATTTGTGAGACCTATCTCAGACTGCTAAGTTGTAAAAATTTTGCCAATTCAAAAATTCCTGCTGTATGATATAGGATACAACATGAATGTAGGGTAAATGGTAAACAATTACCATGAGAAAGCCACTTCACCTGCTGTAGGGTAAATGATAAACAATTACTATGAGAAAACCACTTCACCTGCTGTAGGGTAAATGATAAACAATTACCATGAGAAAGCCACTTCACCTGCTGTATCGTAAATGATAAACAATTACCATGAGAAAGCCACTTCACCTGCTGTATCGTAAATGGTAAACAATTACCATGAGAAAGCCACTTCACCTGCTATAGGGTAAATGATAAACAATTACCATGAGAAAGCCACTTCACCTGCTGTATCGTAATGATAAACAATTACCATGAAAAAGCCACTTCACCTGCTATAGGGTAAATGATAAACAATTACCATGAGAAAGCCACTTCACCTGCTGTAAGGTAAATGATAAACAATTACCATGAGAAAACCACTTCACCTGCTGTAGGGTAAATAATAAACAATTACCATTAGAAAGCCACTTCACCTGCTGTAGGGTAAATGATAAACAATTACCATGAAAAAGCCACTTCACCTGCTGTAGGGTAAATGATAAACAATCAACATGAGAAAGCCACTTCACCTGCTGTAGGGTAAATGATAAACAATTACCATGAAAAAGCCACTTCACCTGCTGTAGGGTAAATGATGAACAATCAACATGAGAAAGCCACTTCTCCTGCTGTAGGGTAAATGATAAACAATTACCATGAGAAAGCCACTTCACCTGTTGTAGGGTAAATCATAAACAATTACCAGGAGAAAGCCACTTCACCTGCTATAGGGTAAATGATAAACAATTACCATGAGAAAGCCACTTCACCTGCTGTAAGGTAAATGATAAACAATTACCATGAGAAAACCACTTCACCTGCTGTAGGGTAAATGATAAACAATTACCATGAGAAAGCCACTTCACCTGCTGTAGGGTAAATGATAAACAATTACCATTAGAAAGCCACTTCACCTGCTGTAGGGTAAATGATAAACAATTACCATGAAAAAGCCACTTCACCTGCTTTAGGGTAAATGATAAACAATTACTATGAGAAAGCCACTTCACCTGCTATAGGGTAAATGATAAACAATTACCATGAGAAAGCCACTTCACCTGCTGTAGGTAAATGATAAACAATTACCATGAGAAAGCCACTTCACCTGCTGTAGGGTAAATGATAAACAATTACCATGAGAAAGCCACTTCACCTGCTGTAGGGTAAATGATAAACAATTACCATGAGATAGCCACTTCACCTGCTGTAGGGTAAATGATAAACAATTACCATGAGAAAGCCACTTCACCTGCTTTAGGGTGTATAGGATAAACAGTTGACAAGAGTACTGTATTTTCCCACATATATCCCGTGGGTTATATCAGGTTTTACAAACCTCACAAGAGGGGTATGGGTTATATAACGGTACGGGCTATATCACAAAATTGCATGTAATAATATTTCATCCACCAACCTTTTTGCCATAATGTCGAAACAAATCGGTACTTCATCCATATTAATAATGGCAGAATGGAGAAGGTCAAGGTTTTGAATATCCATGGCAACAAATTCAAGAAAATCATCCATCTTCTTCCAATTCTCTGGTAGACGTTGGCTGATGGTAGTTCGTGTCCTGGGTGACCATTGGTTCCTCTTCATAAATTTATATACCCAATGCATTCATTTAAAATCATCAATGTGCTTCTCTGCCACTATGAGTTTGGCCTTTAGTTTGATGGCAGCTGTTAAGATTGGTCAGTTGTTTTCTCGCTGGGCCAAAATCCACTTCTTCAGGTAAGCCATTTTGCTTTAGGTCTGTGATGAGCACATTTTCATGGATTCATCTTCTCCAATGCTCCTTTTTCTTTTCGCCAACCTTGGATTATACTCTCATCAATATCAAATTTTCTGCCTGTTGCTCTATTGCCATGCACTTCAGCATAAGCAATGGCAGTTAGCTTGAAGTCAGCTGTGTAAGAATTTCATTTTGGCATTTTTAAAATTTAACAGAAAGAAATTATTTAAACTCGAATTTACACAAGAATACAAGATTATTTAGAAATGTCCTCGTTTATGTAGCCTGTAGTTGAGGTACAGCTCCTATAGATAGCCTACATGCACAAGCACTGTGTACTGAGCCTGAATAGTTAATTGAGGTCATGTGAGCTACATTCAAAATTGACAATTGTGGCATTCAGCCTCAGGACACCATTGCTCACAAATACCTGGCTTTAAAATTCAAATATGCCAGCTGTCTTGATAGCATAAATACAAATTTGCATGTTGGTCGGGTGAGTAGAAATGAAGTAGTTGTAGAATCATTGGTCAGCCATTTCACCTGCTGTAGGGTATAGGATAAACCATTACCATGAAAATGCCACTTTACCTGTAGGATAAACAATTGACAAGAGTATACCACTTCACCTGCTGTAGGGTATACAATAAACCAGCAACAAGATTATGCAATTTCACCAGTTGAAGGATATTTGATAAACCAGTGACAAGAGTATGCTAAGTCACCTGCTGTACAGTATAGAATAAACCATTAGCAAGAGTTGGTAGGTTACTATTTTGCTCAATACAATAAGTTGGGGAAAATAACTTTAAGATAAATCATTTATTTTTAATCTGACATCTGCAGACCTTCAAATGGGTGAATTATACATTTTTGTGTACTCTGTACATGAATAAAAACTTTTGTTTTTAATACAACTGATTTTATTATTTTTACAAGGGCACCTGACATTTCTGTGTCCG
This sequence comes from Potamilus streckersoni, assembly GCA_016746295.1. NCBI lineage: Eukaryota > Metazoa > Mollusca > Bivalvia > Unionida > Unionidae > Potamilus > Potamilus streckersoni. The sequence goes on from JAEAOA010000534.1 coordinate 1,461,700, forward strand.
AATGTGTCCATGTAATATATGATTCATCTGACAGAAACTTTTACATGTAAAATACAGTCATGTTATTTCAGTATTTCCCTACATATACAAATATAGTAGCTGATTAAGGGGGGGTGAGGAATATCAGTCAAATCCTCCATTTAAAGCTAAAGTATTGTACACACCCTGAAAATTTGAGAAAGCAATTAGAAACCATATCAGTATAAAGGTGAACTAAAATAGCAGAATCATCATTATAATTAGGCTTTACTGCATACATAAAATATTGCTTGTTTTAAATTGTTCTGTAGACCCATGAAATAATTCTATCAAAATAGTAGAGAGTATGTTCTTGACATTTAGTGGGAGAATGCCTGTCTCACTGTACAAGATATATCCTGAGTTCAATGGGGCAAATCTAAAATTCATCCTGCACTTGAAATTCACCACTGTTCATACTCAACAATGCAAGACATAAATCCCTTCTACTTGTCACAGTTTCAATAACATTGTGAAATTGTTATGGATCCTTAATGCCTACCTGTAATGGTCCTACTTTAATAAAAATGATAACTACTGCTACTTTTAATTTGAAGTCTTTGAAAAATGTGGGAAGATTATTAATGTGTAGAGCGCTCTGTTGATTATAATGAGAGCAATGCTAAGGCATACTTTGCACATACTATAACATGCATATAGGCGCTCAGAGTGGCAGAGTGATTTAAATCGATCTCCCTTACGGATCACTGCCATCTTACCTCTGAATGTTGAGAACCTAGTTGCCAGTAGTTTCTCGTGGGTCAAAAGTTCTTTCCACAGATTTTGCAGTTTCTTCCTCCACCATCAATACTGGCTGCCATATATAGCTTATCATGTGCTGAAAAATGGTGTTAAGCCTGAGAACAACAACAGCAACAACAACAACAGGCATATGAAAATGTTACAGAGAGAGAGAGAGAGAGAGAGAGAGAGAGAGAGAGAGAGAGAGAGAGAGAGAGAGAGAGAGATGGATTCTTTAGTTTCATTGCATTACTAAGTTTAAGTAGCATTGTGAGGGATGAAAACAGTTTACAATAAATGTATTAGAGAATACAGTGTTTAATGTAAAATGAATTTTAACCAAGTGAAGAAATCATGATCCTTAACTTGGTGGTAGATTGGAATGGTATTTGCACAGTTACTTCCCTTGTTTCAGACTTTTGATTAGTGTTGAGAATGAGACAGAATATGGAACATTATTGAATATTGTCTTATATACATTCAAGTACAATTACTTCCCTTGTTTAATATTCCTGACTGGATGTTGAGGTTGTGACATGATATGGAACTGTATTGCCTCATATATAAAACATAAATAGACAATTACTGCCTTAGTGTTAGGCTCTTGACTGTCTTCTGAGAGCAAGACATACTATGTATGGAACCATATTGGTCCATGTATTAGACACATACATGCAGTTATTCCCCTTGTTTTAAATTCCTCACTGACTGCTGAATGTGAGATATACTATGGTACTGTGACCCATGTTTTATGAACATCTACCTTTTTACAGACTCCTGACTGACTTCTGTGACATGAAGCTTTAGTGAGTCATATTTTGCTATCATCCACATACAGTTACTCCCCTTGTTTTAAACTCGTGACTTTTTTGTGGGGAGTGTGACATAATATAATATTGTATAGATACCTGTATAATGCACATCTATGTACAGTTGCTTCCTTGTTTCAGACTTGTGACGTACTGATCAGAATGAAACTTGTTGTGGGGAGTGTGACATAATATAATATTGTATAGATACCTGTATAATGCACATCTATGTACAGTTGCTTCCTTGTTTCAGACTTGTGACGTACTGCTCAGAATGAAACTTGATATTGTAATTTATTGACTTGTGTCAAGTTTTATGCTCAAAATGTGTAAAAATACACAAACAAATTAGGCCTGAAGATCATAAAATTCTGAGCTCGAGTCTCATATTGAGTTTTCACTACCACCCAATCAGAAATGAGTATATGAAAGTAACCTCATTTGTGATTGTTCAAAACAAAATCACAAGCTCCATGTTAAGCTCAATGAATGAATGAAGTCAAGGCCTGAATATATGATGTTCATATTTAGGTTTCTGTTATGCAAGTGTTAACAAGTTCAAGGCCTGGATGTGTTCATAATTAGATCTGTGTTATGCAAGTGTTTAACAAGTTCAAGGCCTGGATGTATAATGTTCATATTTTGGTCTGTGTTATGCAAGTGTTCAACAAGTTCAAGGCCTGATTATATACTTGCTCATAGTTAGGTTTGTGTTATATAAGTGTTAACAAGTTCAAGGCCTGAATATATACTGTTCATATTTAGGTTTGTGTTATGCAAGTGTGTAACAAGTGCAAGGCCTAAATGTGTTCATAATTAGATCTGTGTTATGCAAGTGTTTAACAAGTTCAAGGTCTGGAGGTATACTGTGTGTGTCATAGTTAGGTTTGTGTTATACAAGTGTTTAACAAGTTCAAAGCCTGAATATATACTGTTCATATTTAGGTTTGTGTTATGCAAGTGTTAACAAGTTCAAGGCCTGAATGTGTTCATAATTAGATCTGTGTTATGCAAGTGTTTAACAAGTTCAAGGCCTTGATGTATAATGTTCATATTTTGGTCTGTGTTATGCAAGTGTTTAACAAGTTCAAGGCCTGATTATACACTTGTTCATAGTTAGGTTTGTGTTATACAAGTGTTAACAAGTTCAAGGCCTGAATGTGTTCATAATTAGATCTGTGTTATGCAAGTGTTTAACAAGTTCAAGGTCTGGATGTGTACTGTGTGTGTCATAGTTAGGTTTGTGTTATACAGGTGTTTAACAAGTTCAAGGCCTGAATATATGCTGTTCATATTTAGGTTTGTGTTATGCAAGTGTTAACAAGTTCAAGGCCTGGATGTGTTCATAATTAGATCTGTGTTATGCAAGTGTTTAACAAGTTCAAGGCCTGGATGTATAATGTTCATATTTTGGTCTGTGTTATGCAAGTGTTTAACAAGTTCAAGGCCTGAATATATACTTGTTCAAAGTTAGGTTTGTGTTATACAAGTGTTAACAAGTTCAAGGCCTAAATATATACTGTTCATATTTAGGTTTATGTTATGCAAGTGTTTAACAAGTTCAAGGCCTGAATGTGTTCATAATTAGATCTGTGTTATGCAAGTGTTTCACAAGTTCAAGGCCTGGATGTATAATGTTCATATTTTGGGCTGTGTTATGCAAGTGTTTAACAAGTTCAAGGCCTGAATGTGTTCATAATTAGATCTGTGTTATGCAAGTGTTTCACAAGTTCAAGGCCTGGATGTATAATGTTCATATTTTGGGCTGTGTTATGCAAGTGTTTAACAAGTTCAAGGCCTGGATGTATAATGTTCATATTTTGGGCTGTGTTATGCAAGTGTTTAACAAGTTCAAGGCATGAATATATACTTGTTCATAGTTAGGTTTGTGTTATACAAGTGTTAGCAAGTTCAAGGCATGAATATATACTGTTCATATTTAGTTTTGTGTTATGCAAGTGTTTAACAAGTTCAAGGCCTGGATGTATAGTGTTCATATTTTAGCTTGTGTTTTGCAAACGTTTTGTTTTCAAGGCCTGGATGTGTTGCACTCTTGCTTGAATCTGTGTAATGCAAGAATTTTATGTTTTCTAGGCCTGGAGGTTTTGGTCTATGTAATGCAATAGTTATATGAATTCTAGACCTGCATATGTAGTGTTCATTGATGTCTAGGCTGGGATGTGTAGAGTTTAGTGATGCCTAGGCCTGGATGTGTAGTGTTCATAATTGGGTCTGTATAATGCAGGGATTTTATATTTTCTAGGCCTGGATGTGAGTGTTCATATTTGTGTCTGTGTAAAGCAGGAATTTTATAATTTCTATGCCTGGATGTGTAATGTTCAATGATGTCTAGGCCTGGATGTGTAGTGTTCATATTTGTGTCTGTGTAAAGCAGGAATTTTATAATTTCTATGCCTGGATGTGCAATGTTCAATGATGTCTAGGCCTGGATGTGTAGTGTTATTATTTGGGTCTGTGTAAAGCAGGAATTTTATAATTTCTATGCCTGGATGTGTAATGTTCAATGATGTCTAGGTCTGGATGTGTAGTGTTCAATGATGTCTAGGCCTGGATGGGTAGTGTTCATATTTGTTTCTATGTAATGCAACAGTAAATGCAGTTCTATAGAAAATTAGGACTGGAGAAAATCTGGTACTAAAGAAAAAATAGCAAATTTGTTAAAATATTTGAGACATAAAGGTAATGTAATGGTTCATTGTATGCAACAGTTACTGCTGATATTATGTCTGAACATTACATTTGTTTCAGAAAAATTTTAAATGTTAGACTCATATTAAAGTTACAGGTATCAAGTCATTTAATAAAAATACTAACAAGTGATGCAATGTGGATCAGACCACATGTAAATGAGTAAAGCATTGTCCTCATGTAAAATTAATGAACCCAAGGAAAATGCACCAATATTTGGAACTCCTTGGACTGTACTATGAGTGATTATTTTATCAGTGAGTGTTTAGTTTTGTTATCAAACAGTAAATATAAGGCAAAAATTGACACTTATCAGATGACTTGTCACACACTGAGGTAGGGGATATTTATTTTGTGCACTTATAGCCAGTAAATTTATGTAGATGCACTTAAGGAGGTTCCAATTGCATTTTACAATATGAACCAATACCTAGAACTTGTTGAACTGTAGTCATGTATGAATAAGGCTTCAGTTACCCACATTGATTTAGCTGTTATAATTTTGTGTTTTGTGTGAAATGTGTATGGTACATCAAATGGTAGGGATGACCAAAACAGATCAATTTTCTATCTGGATTTGTAGGAGTTGTGTCTCCAAAATATCTGGTTGTACAATATTGTAGGGTGACATCATCATTAGATCTGTTATTATTGAGGTGTGTGGGAGACAGATCTCCAAAAATTTAGTTTATCACAGTTGTTACATTTTGCCTACAGTATGTTAAGTTTCATATTTTTTATATTATAAAAATTTTTTTATACCATTTGGTGGGTATTTTATGCTGACATGACATTTACTGAATTTTGAAGAAAAGAAAAGAAAAAAGGAGATTTTAATTTTGGCTGTTTAGATATTAGGCAATTAATGGAGAGAGATTATAAAAATAGTTTAAGTATTAAATTTGTATTAGATTTATTTATACAATATATTTTGGAGATTACTTGATCACTACAATCTCTCCATTGCTAAAATTCCCTCTTGTACAGTATATGAGGTCCAAACAAGGCAGCTGTTTCCATTTTTATAAGTCTTTGGTTTGACTCAGCCACGGTCAGAACCTACAGCCTCTTTCATCTGAGGTTGATGCTTGAACCACTTGGGCCACTTGAGTGGTCCAAACTTTTAAGTGTAGAGTACTTCAATATAAGGAAGTTTCACTATAAGGTCACCATGGACGGTTTTATAATAAGGGAGTGCTTTAGCTCGATGTGCCTTATATGGAGGTTTGTCTCATCAACTCCATGTTTGGATAGAGTTATAACCCTTACCAATTAACTTTATTAATCTTCATAATGGATATTGCTTGTAACTGGCATACCTCAAGAACCATCATGTGACTCGTATGGATTTAGTCTATTTTATTCTGGATGGAGTTCTTGGCTTTGTTTTGGTTTACTTTCAGCACAAGTGATGTGTGATTCTGTTTCTCATATGAGTTATTAATTAATTTCAAGTGATTCAGCTTGGTATTTTGGAATGTTACCTGGGTCTATCATTATTGGAGAGGTGGGTGGGTGTGGGTCCTGTGATTTTTTTTTTTACCACCATGATACCTATTTTCTTTTCATCTCAAGTTAATATGATTGATATAATTAGAAGGTTTTTTATATTTTAGACTATTGGGGGTGATTAAAAGAAAGAAAAAACCAGGACAGTTGTTACTACAAACAAGTAAATTTAATCATACACTGTAACAATGTCACTTCTATTTTTAGTTAAACAGTATAAAATGTAATCAGTATTTCTAGTCATACAATATCAAATGTCAATTTTATTTCTAGTCATACATTATAAGAATGTCATCAGTTTCTCTCTAGTCACATAGTATATTAATGTTATCCCTGTTTAGTCATAAAGTGTAACAATGTCACCAGTATTTATTGTCTTTCAGAATAAAAATGTCATCACTGTTTATATTTATAGTCATCCAGTATAACAATGTCATCACTGTTTCCAGTTATACAGTATAATGTCATCACTATTTCTAATCAAAGAGTATAACAATATTGTTCTGTTTATAGTCTTATGGTATAACAATATCATTATTATTATACAATGCTTTTAATGGCACCAAAATAGGAGCTGTTGGTCATTTTCTGGCATAAGGTGGAAATAAGGACCATTAACTCTAATTGACCAGTGGCCCAGTAACCCTAATTAGGTCAGAATGTTGGTTCATTTTGAAAAAAAAGTTGTTTTCACAAATATCTTACCCATATTTTATTTTTTTCAAGAAATTTAAAACATATCTTCATGTCTTTATATCTTCATCCCAGCTACTCAAACAGTTGAAAATAAGTTTAACTGCAAACTGCACAGATGATCTGCCAGTGCATGATGCAGTGGCAGATCTGGATCTGTGTAGTTTGTTAAGACTAATCAGTAACCAACCAACATAGACCCTGATTTGCAGGTGCATTATGTTATGACATATCAGGATCTTTCTTGTTTGCAATTTAACTGAGTATAGATGATAGATCTAACACTATATTTTGTGGGTAGAAGTGTCCCATATCTGTATATAGAAATTAATGTTATCTGTACAGTGGAGGTGTCCCATGTCTGTATATAGAAATTAATGTTTAAGATTATCTAGACAGTGGAAGTGTCCCATGTCTGTATATAGAAATTAATGTTATCTGTACAGTGGAGGTGTCCCATGTCTGTATATAGAAATTAATATTATCTGTACAGTGGAGAATCACACAAGCTTGTGCAGCCTTTTCTTTTTTAAAAACCTGCTGAAAGGCAGTGCAAATAATGTTATGATGTCCTATTTCTTGACTTGCCATCTTTTTTCCAATAATTTCTTTTGCCACTTTATTTCTGTACATTTTTCCCCCCACCATTTTCCATTCTGTACCATTATCCTTTCTGTACCTTTTTCCATTCTGTACCATTTTCCATTCTATACCATTATCCTTTCTGCACCATTTTCCATTCTGTACCATTTTCCATTCTGTACCATTATCCTTTCTGCACAAAGACTTTACCTTTACACCCTCTACCTTTGCCAAACTTTGTAGTCCTGAAAATAGGTCTTAATAGGTCAAATGTCAGGTAAGATTGACAAAAATCAAATAATTTGTTTCATGCAAGAAATCACATCCACTTAACATGCATTTGCACGTGACCAATGCTTTCTCACTTTTATTGTTTGTGAAAAAATGAATTCAAAACTATTGAGATTTCTGTTTTACAAAGTTTTTAAATGTCTTTTTGATTGACAGCTAATTTTTTAAAATCATCTTAAACATGAATAAATGCTTTTACAGCACATAGGGATGAAACCATTCATCAGAAAGGAAAGTAACTTTGGAAAGGGACTTCATAAACAAAACAATGTGATACATTGGGTAGTTGTTTTATCAGCAGATAATTCATAGAAACATAATGTCACACACTTGATAGTTGTATAATGAAAAGGGAATTCATATAAAACATAATGTCATACATTGTATAAAGTAATTTAAGGAAACTCCAGTGTCTATCCTCTTTATATTTCCACAATGCAATTGAAGAGGGGTTCAGTTTGGTTCAATTCAGTCCTGCCTTACCAGTTAGTTGATCATGCAACAATAACCAAAAGAAACAAACCCACTAAAACTAAGCAGATGAAATTTATAGACCAGTACCCTTGCAGATTTAGATAACCTGATTAGCTTTTTACCTCTTTTAAGGGACTTTATTTTTATCTGGGGTACACCCACTTGAGCATTTTTATAACTCTACCTTGTTAACTCCATTGTTTTTACAGTCTGACATAAACTTTGGGATGCATCTGTAGATATGCATGCTTATTTAATCACCCTTTGTGCCTTGAAATTATCTTTGCAAGTTGTGACACTGGTGATGGATTTTTTTTTTTGACAGACAGTTATATCTGTAAATGGCAGTATTTTACATCCTTTTTGTGGAAGAAGACTAACTGGACTATCAGCTTGAAATATTTAGACCAAGTTTCAGAACTGTGGGCTAGGTAATAAAACTGAGGTAGACATTCATGAAAATTTGCGTAAAAAGTCCATTTAAAAAATGTTAATTTCAATTCTGTAAAATGTTCATATACTTTTTGTTGGATGAAAAAGAAATTCAATTAGGTGGAATTATGCACATCAAATCAAACATCATTTGATTATTTTTACTTAATTTTAGGAAAATTATTCATTATTGTACAGCCATGGCTGCTATTCAGTTTATTATGAGACAAACACATACTTGATTGGCACTTCTTTTTTTTCAGTAAATCTAAAGTCAAGATTATTATTCAGATCATAATATACAACTTCAGAATCTTCTTGGTCACAATTAGAAGACTAGCGATCAATCCATTTTGCTGAATGATACAGAGGAGTATGTACCATGTCTTGAAAATCTCATTACAGTAGTAGGATGTCATTGTCACAGTTACAAAGATGTTTGCTTGTGTAATGTCAGAAACAAAACAGTCATCTTGATAACTAAGACTGAAAATCTGTGATATCATTTCCTGGTAAATTGCAAGAAACAAATGAAATTGATAGAAATGATAGGTTATTTTATTAAAATAGCAATCAACACTGAAACATAACAGAAAGCCCCGGATCATAAAGAGAAAAATGCCAATTGATTAAATAATGGTGGAAAATCATGTTTGCACAGTCAGTCTCAAGCTCTGCATTGGGGCATTAGATTTTTAGAAACACTCACCTTGCTTTAATAATGAACTTAGTCTTTGATCCTTTGATTTCTTGGTATCATAACTGGTATTGATTGTAATCATTATTTGTATTACACTAAATAGACTTATTATGATTCATTTATAAAGTTTTAGTGTATGAAATTTTTTATCAATGTGTACTCTTTGATGTAAATATTTATTTTTGATTTGTTTATTGATAATATGAATATTATTTCTGATGGTCTTGAAAAATTGATTTGAATTCAGTTTGAATAAATTTTTTAAAAAATTGATTTGTGTGTCAACCATTTAATGTTCATTTTTTACTTCTCTTTGTCATCCATATCAGGTTGCCATGTTGGCATGTATAAATGGCTTAGTGTAGTTGACTGCCGTAAATGCTTACAGTGGATCAATGAATATGCAAGTGTCCATCAGTGATGCTTAACTAAACATTCTAGTTAATTATATATGTTGACTTCTTTGCTTAAAGCAGAATATTTAGAAGGATATTTATCTTCATTATGTATAATTTTCTTGTTGAATGTGACATTGCTAGGAACATATTATAGCCAACATTACACAACAATACACATCAGGTTGATTTACTGATTGTGCTGATAAAATTTTATTTAATTTTCAAAAATATTTCTTTTAATAGAGCCTATGAAAAGTAAAATTTTTTAAAAAGAAATGCAGCTTCAAGTTTTTAAGTCACCATATAATTTATGTTCATTTTTAGATCACACAAAAAGTGACCTGTGTGCATATCACTACAGCATGTCCAGTTACATTAATGTTTTTGTTGCATCATGTATGTACATGTATATAGCAGCCAGAAAACAATATCACAACATTCCACTGGATGTTTTACCTAACTTATCTGATTTATTCATTGAAAACATATCTTTCATACAAAATCCTGTGATAATAAGTGGTGAAATATATACAGAGAATGAAAAGATTCACAAGTTAAAATCATTATTACAATCAGCTGTTCAGTAAGCCTATTGGGCAGGGAGAAAAGTTGGCTTTCTGAGTGGTTCAGATAGCCTCCATTGTTGCAGTTATTGTAAAGTTTTTGGTCATTTTGCAGCCTTGTATCCATGATCAAGGATTACAGTGTATCTTATGACAGATGTATGATTTTTGGAAGTTTTTGCATGATTGTTTTTTTATACACCATTTTCTTTGAAATCTTGGCACAGTATAATACACCAACTGCATGCCAAGGTTTATAAGATTTAGGATGCATGTATATATTGACTGATTATTATTGTTACATTTTTAGTTTGTGTTTCTATTATTTTAATTAGTTACATCAGCTCTCATACCTTCTCAACATCATTTTCTTGGTCTGCAGGAAGGGCATATGTGTTCTTTAAACACAAATCTAGTATTGAAGACTGTTTGGAATTCATTGTTTTGGTCTGCAGGAAGGGCATATGTGTTCTTTAAACACAAATCTAGCATTGGAGACAGGTTGGAATTCATTTGCTTGGTCTGCAGGAAGGGCATATGTGTTCTTTAAACACAAATCTAGCATTGGAGACAGTTTGGAATTCATTGTTTTGGTCTGCAGGAAGGACATATGTGTTCTTTAAACACAAATCTAGCATTGGAGACAGTTTGGAATTCATTGTTTTGGTCTGCAGGAAGGGCATATGTGTTCTTTAAACACAAATCTAGCATTGGAGATAGTTTGGAATTCATTTGCTTGGTCTGCAGGAAGGGCATATGTGTTCTTTAAACACCAATCTAGCATTACAGACAGTTTGGAATTCATTTGCTTGGTCTGCAGTAAGGGCGTATGTGTTCTTTAAACACAAATCTAGCATTGGAGACAGTTTGGAATTCATTTGCTTGGTCTGCAGGAAGGGCATATGTGTTCTTTAAACACCAATCTAGCATTACAGACAGTTTGGAATTCATTTGCTTGGTCTGCAGTAAGGGCATATGTGTTCTTTAAACACAAACCTAGCATTGCAGACAGTTTGGAATTCATTTGCTTCATCTGCAGTAAGGAATATTCTTTAAACACAAGCCAAGTTAGGATTGACTAGATCAATGTTCCAATAAGGTCATTAAATTATAGCAAATATATGAAATCATAATGAATTTTTAATATAAAAATACAGACATTATAATAAAGCTGATGAAAATTGCCAACTGGCATTTCCCTGTATTATATTTATTCATGTTTCCAAGGATAATGCTGATTGTCTATGGTATGTGTCATAGAAAGGTATGCATGTACTACTGCAATACATGGGTGTGTAGTTGTGCACTTAAGAGGCCTTATCTTGTACTAATAATACAGAGTTGGACTCCTGATGGAACCCATTATCTGATCTTATTTACAATAGACCAGGATAGGACTTCATTGTGTAGGTGAGGAATTTCTACCTATAGATAATGGGATTAAAAAAACAACACAAACTAGTTCCAATATAATATATGCTTCTTCAGGCACAAAATGTTTTGAAATAAATGGATGACATCTTTACAGGCTAAAATAACAATTACGTCATTACCTAACTTCATAAAAAATTACGTCATTAGGTAACATCATAAAAAACAATGCATAATCACAACAACTATATATATATATATATATATATATATATATATATATATATATATATATATATATATATATATATATATATATATATATATATATATATATATATATATATATATATATATATATATATAAAAGGATCTAAAAGATCTAATGAAACCTGAATCAGTAAAATAATATTATTTTACCTATAGATATTGTAATTTTATTTATATTTGTTGGCATAAATATTCATGGCTCTGCCAAACAGATTAAAAAAAGTCCATTTTTTATACTTCATTTTGAATATTAGTAAATTAGTCTGTTTTTTTCACAGGAATGTATTGTTTCCACAATAGTTTACTGTTTCTGCATAAGCCAAGTCTTGCTTCCACCAGAGTCCATTGTTTCCACATAGATCAAGACTATTATGTCCACAAGAGTCTATTGTTTCCATAGAAGCCAAGTCTCTTGTCTCCATAGGAGTCTATTTTTTCCATAGAATGGTCAATATTCACTGAGTCTTCAGACTCATGGTTTATAGCAATCATGAACTCTACATTACATTTATGCACAATGTAAAAGAGATGAATACATACTACATGTACAGTAAACTCTCCTGAGTTACCTCACACATTTTGATGACTTGAATCCATTCTTCAATGAAGAGCCAATTCTTCATCTGGGTCAGACATCTAATAAAATGGTGGTTCCAGCTAGAGAACCCAAGCCATATGTTTGCATATATACATGAATGATATTTGTCACAGGGACGGGTGTATTTTTATGTATGGATGTTAACAGTCTGATACATGTAAATCAGGAGTATACTGTTCACAGAGCATTAAACCTTTGGCTATGAAGAACATACATTGAAACCCCTATCACCCACCCACCCCACACTTGTCATTAAATTACAACAAGTTTTCATCCATCAATCCCTAGTCTGATACAACTTACAGTAAATGTGAAATTAAAATTAGGGAGCTAAATGAAAATACTCGGCCATTCATCATGAACAAAATCTAGCTGTTGCTACTCCTCCCAATGTGAACATAGGGTTTTCACTCAAGGACTTTTTATGATGTCTAGTTGGTCCTAAAATGGTGTCTATCTGGGTGACAAGGCAGCCATCTTAAAAAGCTTTATTTTCTGAATGAAAAGTCACATCAGCATGGAGTTTCAGTAAAGACTTTATATAATGTTTACTTGGGCATGTCTAAATGAGAATGATACCAATCTGATGTTTAATATGACCACTTTGGTAACCACCTTGAAAATCCTATCTCTTTTGAAAGGAAGGTCATATTCTCATGAGGTTTCCACCAGAAAACTTCTTATGATGTCTTGTTGGTTCTAAATGCTTCATCCTGAACAGCCAGTATGGCCACCACAGCAGCTAGCTTGGAAATTGTCACATCTCCATCTGAATGGGTGGTATTTCATCACAGGGTTTTCACTTTAAGACTGCTTGCAGTGTTGATTTCATCCTAAATGAACATGGTGCCAGTCTAATATCAAGAGTAGCCATGACAGGACAGGGAGATTTTCATGGAATTTATGTAATTCATTCATTATAATCTAATATTCTAAATATCTTGAATTCCTGGAAATTCATTTTGGACATTTGGACAATAGTCCCATCTAGGAATTCTTTTTTCTACTTGTAACTGTGTCGTTTTATGATCATACTTATTATTTTCTTGGCATTCATTATAAAAAATGAGTTTTGAAATGTATAGCAGTGGTATATGTTTATCTTGAAATTAGACATTAGTGTCTCTCAGACAAGTCAAGCAGCTGTACAAGTTTGAAAATTACTTTATTTTGTGGAACTAAATATGTCTTTTTTTGCATTATGACAGTGCATTTTAAAAAAATGTATGCAATATAACATTCAAAATATTTTTTTTAAAATTACAAATCTCCAAGTTATAAAATGACTACATTCTCACTGAAATGTATGAAAGTATTCCAGTAGCTTCTCGTGGGTCGGTGGTTCTTTCTGGTGATTTCCCGGTTTCTTTCTCCACCATTAATACTGGCCTCCATGAATAGCCTATCGTGTGCTGAAAAATGTCGTTAAGCCCATCAACCAACCAACCTGATTTAAAGTATCATCATTTTACCAGTGTTGTAGTGTGATCATTCAAGTATGATCATTTCCCAAATGCATGGGTGATTGCAGCATTGGTCAAAGAAAGGTCACATGATACTTCCTGGAAATCATGCTGCAAATATAGATATAAATTCCAACAAGTTTAATGATGCAAATGAAGCCAAAAATATGTCACAAGATTCTGTTCAAAACACTTAGTAAATGCTAAGTTTAGTTTTTGACTGCTTACTACCATGATTGACTGGCCCACCCTGCAAATATCCTGACCCCCACATACAAAAAATCCTGCAGGTGCCCATGCCCAAATGGTAAATTATGATTTTATCCAGTGTTCAAGTAAATAATATCTTCATTGATAAAGTATGGTCATTTTGTCAGTGTATGCTAATTTCCAGTCTTAAAGAATGCTCATTCCCCCAATGTTAAATTATGATCCTTTCACCAGTGTTAAAAGATCATAATTTCTACAGTGTTGAAATATGACAATTTTACTGGTGTTTTAGCATGATCATTCAAGTATGATCATTTCCCTAAGCATAAATCATGATAATTTTTCCAATATTCAAGTATGATCCATTCTTAAAAAGACTCATTTCTGCTAGTATCTCCAATTTTAAAATACAATCATTTCTCCTGTGTTAAAGTATGATCATTCCTCCTGTGTTAAAGTATGATCATTCCTGTCGTGTGAAAGTATGATCATTCCTCCTGTGTTAAAGCACGATCATTCCTCCTGTGTTAAAGTATGATCATTCCTGTCATGTGAAAGTATGATCATTCCTCCTGTGTTAAAGTATGATCATTCCTGTCATGTGAAAGTATGATCATTCCTCCTGTGTTAAAGTATGATCAGTCCTGTCATGTGAAAGTATGATCATTCCTCCTGTGTTAAAGTATGATCATTCCTCCTGTGTTAAAGCACGATCATTCCTCCTATGTTAAAGTAGGATCATTCCTCAAGTGATAATGTATGATCATTCCTCCTGTGATAAAGTATGGTCATTCCTGCTGTGTTAAAGTAGGATCATTTCTCAAAGGATCATTTCTCAAACACATCCTTGGTGTTATAAATGGTTCATAAAGATGCTATGATCACATAATGAAGTCATCTTTTTTTCATAATGAAACACTCTATTGCTTTACCTAATTTGCATTTCATTTAGTGGAACCCATGAAATCTAAGCCTTTTAGAGGTTGTATTATGGATGCTATCAAACGTGTTGAGAGCACTGAATATCAGTTGTCAAAAATCATTAGGTATTCAAATGCAAGGAATATGTAGATTTCAGTACATTTACAAGTAAAATGACTTCAGGTAGCAACTTTTCAAACCAATTAACCACCTTCAGGGGATTGAGGCCATATATCCATCATGCCAAGATGGTGTTATCTTGATAGGTACAGTAACTTAATCAGGTGAGAATGAAATTTAGTTATATTTGACAGGTTACAATATGATATCCATATATACTTAAGAGTTACACATCTTTTACTAACTATGCAATCTCTTAAATCAAATTTGATTTGATTCCAGGAGGCATATTTCATCAAGACAATCTATCATTTTTCAGGAAGAAACTGGAGAGTGACAGCTGATTTATATTTATCCATTAGTATCCACATCTGCACAATAGTCTATTAGGGAGTAATCCATTTAATGTTTGGGGTGGAAAGGGCCTGTGATTTTGTTTTTAATTAAAAAAAAATAATCCAGCTCCTAAATACATGTATAGATGCTGTGACATATCCATGGTGCAGTTTTTAAAGACATGAGAGTTATACAACTTGGGAGGTTTTCTATATTTGTCAGACTGCTTCCATATCTTGTTATGATCAAAAGTCCTAAAAGTGTTGGCACAGTCTAAAGTCTGACATGGACAAAAGTATGATGACATAGCATTAAAAGTGTAGGAAGAGTGAAGATTATTAAATACTGAATGTGACAATATGTACATGATTTGGACATATAGAATGACTTGATCATGCAATGCCAGTACGTCTGTTGAGTGTACATCAATGATACTCTGTAATGTCTCCTGTTGTGATATACACACACTGTCAAGATCATCCACATGCTTCTTGATGGATTGGATGAACATGTGTTGGTAGGCCACATCACAAACATATTTGTTGGTAAACATGAATGCATCATGTAAGACCTGAAAAACAAGATGTTTGCTGTTGCAGCAAAATCTAAGCTAACAAGTTGTTACCAAACCAGGTTTTTGGGGAAGTCTCAAATATTATTTGTATCATTGACTTTGATATGATACCAGTTTGATGAAAATAAGCTGTGTATCTCAGATTATGACCTTGTTTATCTGTTATTAAGCTAGAGGGAAATATTTCCAAATATGCTACAAATACATACATACATACATACATACATACATACATACATACATACATACATACATACATACATACATACATACATACATACATACATACATACATACATACCTACATACATACATACATACATACATACATACATACATACATACATACATACATACATACATACATACATACATACATACATACATACATACATACATACATACATACATACATACATACATACATACATACATACATACATACATACATACATACATACATACATGCATACTGAAGTGTTTTAATCTGCAATTTACAAACTTTACATTTTCTTAGTTTCTACATTAAAAGACTACAGAAATTCTTGAGTAAGATAACTACTTGTAGAAGGGTATCCAATTATGGTGCAAAATTATGCTATCAAAAAGAACAATCTAATTATATATTTTTATTCCTTTATATATACCTGCCATAAAGTAGGGAATATTAGGTTGTTATGTTGCCCATCTGTAGATTCAACTATCGGTTTCCTATTTCATTTTTGCAGATGAGTTCTCAACCATCTACATTTTCCATTACCAAACTCTAAATCTCTGTAAGCAGTATTTGGGTCAATGACGAAATCTATCACTTTGTCATGAAAAGGACAATGGTCAGAGTTACATGGACTGGAGTTAGTTAATCTGTGTCCATACAATAACCTAATTTTATACCAGTAATTGGGACCACTTTTGTAAATGGATAATATTTTAAATAAGACATACATAATGATTTGGAGATCAAAAAGTCAAAGGTCAAGGTCTACGGGTCTCTAAGAAGAAAATGTTTTTTCTTTCTTCATGATATTTTGAGTTATCACCTACTTTGACCAGTTTTTGTGGATGACTTGCATTTCAGAAGGGGAAGAAACTTATGTTGTTGCTGGCAAAAGATCAGAAATTTAATGCAAAATGTTTATCTGTAAAAAAAAAAGACACTGATACACTTAAGTGTCCCATAAACCACTAGGTTTTGCTTACACAAAATTCCTACCTGCAGTTTATATTATCATTGCCTTGATTTGGTTTAGTTTGCTGTTTTACAGTACAGCATCATATGTTATTTAGCGTTAAATCAATTGGAGTAAAACTTTTCCCAATGCTTTGATGGCACAGGCTCATCCATTATTAGAAATCAAAACCCAAACTTATTTGGTCAAGAGTTTGGCACATTAACCACCAAGCCACTGCAGCTAACCACTGAGCCACTGCAGCTAACCACCAATCAACTGCAGCTAAACATTGAGCCACTGCAGTTAACCACTGTGCCACTGCAATTAACCACAGCCACTGCAGCTAACCACTGAGCCACTGCAGTTAATCACTGAGCCACTTCAGCTAACCACTGAGCCACTGCAGTTAATCACTGAGCCACTGCAGGTAACCACTGAGCCACTGCAGTTAACCACTAAGCCACTGCAGCTAACCACTGAGCCACTGCATGCAGCAGGTAACCACTGAGCCACTGCAGTTAACCACTAAGCCACTGCAGCTAACTACTGAGCCCCTGCAGTTAATCACTGAGCCACTGCAGCTAACCAGAGACACTACAGCTAACCACTGAGCCACTGCAGCTACTGCCTTTGTTGATCACCATGCAGAAATGTGCATAAAGCCTGTTCTACATGCCAGAGCCTGCAGGGATTTTTTGATGCATTAATGAGAAAGGACGAAATTATACACTTCTTGTACATATATATCAACACTTGCTTTCTTTCATCTACCACAGTGCCTGTTTATTGGAGTTTACTGACTTTATACCCTTTATACTTGTTTGAGTTTGAATCTACATGGTTTGTTCCACTGGTTACTCCTAGCAGACTGCATAGATCCCAATCTGCAGGCACATTATACAGTGGCAGATCTGAGTGTGCACTTTATAGTTGGTTTTGACCTAAGTGAGTATATACAGTACCTTAGTGCTGTCCTTGAATGTTCCTTGCACATTACAGTTAATAACATTAATTACTTGTCATTAGTAACTGGATGTGATCACTTACCATTAGTAACTGCTTGTACCCAATTGTCATTGGTTACAACTGGTCATTTTCTTGCATTCATGTGATATTGTCCATGCAACATATTTAAGATCTGGCAAACATTTGTGAAATTTTAGTAAAATCAGTGAGATAGTTTTCCATTCCCTTTCACACAGTGTGTGGATTTTAAATACAAAAAGACTCCTGTTTGGATTCACTTTGAGGAATAAGATTTGTTACATGGTGCATGCAAAATAGAATGACAATGGTAGTTTGAAAGTGTGTACAGAGAATGACATACAGATAATGAGTTACAGAGAATAAGGTGCATATAATGAAGTACAGATATTGATGTTCAGAAAAAGAGGTACAAATAATAAGGTACAGTTAATAATGTACAGAGAATGAGGTACAGATAATGAGATACAGAGAATGAGATATAGATAATAGGAATTTGATACTGCTATTCTGCTATTCATCACAGCTAAGTTATGGTAATAAAAGTTGAGAGATTTAATTTGTCATGCAAGTGTCTCTGATTTCTACTTCAAAGTACAGTTTTGCCTATGCATTTACAAAATATCCTTATCACATATTCACCAAATCACTGTGCCAGACAATGCAAATATCCTTATCACATATACACCAAATCACTATGCCAGACAATGCAAACATCCTTATCACATATACACCAAATCACTATGCCAGACAATGCAAAACATCCTTATCACATATTCACTAAATCACTATGCCAAATAATGCAAACATCCTTATTACATATTCACCAAATCACTTTGCCAGACAATGCAAAACATTTGTACATATATTCACCAAATCACTATGCCAGACAATGCGAAAAAAACCTTATCAGATATTCACTAATCACTATGCCAGACAGTGCAAAAAATCTTTTATCACATATTCCCCCAAATCACTATACCAGACAATGCAAACATCCTATTCACATATTCACAAAATCGCTATGCCAGACAATACAAAAATCCATATTACATATTCACCAAATCACTATGCCAGACAATGTAAAAAATCCTTATCACCAATTCACCAAATCACTATGCCAGACAATACAAACATCTTTATCACATATTCATCAAATCCTTATGCCAGACAATGCAAAAATCCTTAATGCATATTCACCAACTCACTATGCCAGACAATGCAAAAAATCCTTATCAGATATTCACCAACTCACTATGACAGACAATGCAAAAAATCCTTATCAGATATTCACCAAATCACTATGCCAGACAATCCAAAAAATCCTTATCAGATATTCACCAAATAACTCTGCCAGACAATGCAAAAACTTCTTATCACATATTCACCAAATAACTGTCATACTATGCAAAAACTCCTTATCACATTTTCACCAAATCGCTATGCCAGACAATGCATAAATCCTTATCACATATTCACGAAATCACTATGTCAGACAATGCAAAAATCCTTATCACATATTGACCAAATTGCTATGTCAGATACTGCAAAACATCCTTATCACATATTCACCAAATCGCTATGCCAGACAATGCAAAAATCCTTATTATATATTCACCAAATCGCTATGCCAGACAATCCAAAACATCTTATCACATATTCACCAAATCACTATGCCAGACAATTCAAAATATCCTTATCACATATTCACCAAATAACTGCCAGACAACGAAAAAATCCTTATCACATATTCACCAAATCACTATGCAAGATAATGCCAACATCCTTATCTCATATTCACCAAATCACTTTGCCAGACTAAATCTAAACCACAAAACCTAGATTTATGAAAATCCCATGGACGGTAGAGTTTAACTATATGCAGGGTTTTTCACTAATGCTTGTCATGCAAGTGTCTCTGATTTCTACTTCAAAGTACAGTTTTGCCTATGTAAGGGCTGATATATTTTTGCAAGAACTACTATAAGACAAAATGTGGTTGATGACGCATCATAAATGAATAAAGTTATGTAATTGCCTCTATGAATTGAGTTCCAAATAGCTACTATTTACATTCAATTTTTTATGGCATGCTTGAACATGTAACAAAAATTCCCTATCAAATATGGATTATGAACTTTAATTTTGTCAAAATGCATAAATTAGAAAAACAGACACCTGCTGTGCTTTTTCAAAACTCTCAAGATACTTTCTATATATTTAACAACTAAGAAATTGGATACCTGTCATTATAGACAGGGCTCACCCCATGGTGCCATCTTATGACACTGATATTCATGAAAAATGACAATGCATTGAGCTTTGTGGCAATTAGGACCCCATGCTAATTGGATAAATTTACAAGTGACAGAGTGTTTGGAACCTATTATATTCAGATAATTTGATCATATACTCCAGCAATATTGTGTAACTTGGCTTAAAACAGGATGCAGAGTAAACCATTGCACCATGATCTGAATAACATAAATCACCAGTGACATCATTCATTGAAGGTTTATAGTTGCAAAACTGAATGTGGCACACTGAAAGGCATGCTCTCTTAAGAACCTAAGCCAGGATCTCTGAACTGAAAATTCCACAAACTATAAGATTACAAGAATTAGATCAGCTAATCAGTAAGTTACCTTGTGTGTAAAGTGACAAAGATCAGCAGTTATAGATTTGCAGTTAAATATTAACTGTTTTTTTTGTTATAAAAAAAAATACTTGTAGAAAGCTGCATTAATTACACAGATTAAATTTTGTCAAGCCTATATTACTGGCAAGCATTAGATATAGCAGTCTTCTGGTATCAATATCAGCAGCTTATTGGTTTGGTTTTCATTTGCATATATCCACTAAACCCCATGATTTTTTCTCATCCTACTTTTCTTTAAGGATTTAGTTAATGCTGTTTTTCATTTGCTTATATTTCCTAACCTTAGTGGCTTCTCTGTTGATAAGGCATTATTAACATAAGAGTTCATTCTGTGACATGCTTGCTCAACCTTTTGACATTGTTAAATGTGGAGTGATTTACAGCAATGCTTGATTATGGGTTGACTTACATGCCCTGGCCTTTTTGGCACTTCAGAACCAAAACCATTCAATTTCTATTAACCAATCACATAGTACTTGGTGGTAATACATCTCCATCTCCCTGGCTTCCATTTTATAACATTGAAGT
The DNA here is from genome assembly GCA_016746295.1 of Potamilus streckersoni. Classification (NCBI taxonomy): domain Eukaryota; kingdom Metazoa; phylum Mollusca; class Bivalvia; order Unionida; family Unionidae; genus Potamilus; species Potamilus streckersoni. The sequence goes on from JAEAOA010000534.1 coordinate 1,482,825, forward strand.
GATTTGAGATTAAGGAATGAAACTTAATATTCTATTTTAACATCCCAAGAAGGTGTGTCACATGCTACCTTAGTTGTGCTAGCTTCAAGGTCAAGGTTATACTTATAATATTTTTGGTTTCATTGCATACTTCCTTTCACTCCAGAACTTTAAAGCTGTGTTAGATTAAGTGTTAAAACTTGGTATACATTAGTACATCATCACAAGAAGGTATGTCACATACTATATTTGGGGATCCTGTCTCTAAGGTCAAGGCCTTGGTTTAACATTACCCTTTAATGTTAAAGGTCACATTACTTTATAATGAGGTACCTTTTAAGGAAGATTTTGTAATTAATTGGTATCTGTTGGAAATTACAACATTGTGATCTTGTCAGGTAATAGTGAAATAAATTCAGTACAGTTTAATAATAATAATAATAATAATAATAATAATAATAATAATAATAATAATAATAATAATAATAATAATAACAGTGCTATTTATTTTTTATAGTAACTGAATTTTGAAAATGTGCTTTAAATGTCTTTACACTGTAATTCTTGCACAACCTGTAGGTTGGTGGTTTTTCGACAAATTATTTGCTTTACTCCAACTACTAATACAGGCCCAAAATTCTTACTTAATGAGATCATCCACCTGCTACTTAAAATGCCATTTCTTGATAGGCAGTGACCATTTCCTCCTTTAGGGAATGAAGGTGTGGGCTGTAACTCTTTGTAAAGTGTTCATTGTCAGCCATTTCCTTGTTGGGAAAAACAAACCATTGTCTCCCGGATCTGACCATGCATCTCTTTACATTTGTCTGCTCAGTTGAAGAAAATTTGAGCACTCCCCTTTATCTCCTCCCTTCCCCCCATCTCCCTGCAGCATGAGATAAACCATTGGATGCTTCATTTTTTTATTCCCAGATTTCTCTTTTCATAACACAGATTGTATAATGAAATCAGTACATCAGTGTCACTCAATGTTGGTGGAGAGTAGCTTTTGCATTTAAGCACTATACAATTGTAGCAAAATATTGATGGATACAATAAAGTTTTTGATGGCTGAAAACAGGTTGTATGTTTCTTGCTGTATGATTCCAACAAATACCGATTATAAAGCATGGTCATTTTGTTACAAAGTGAGGTATGACCAAGTTTCTTGTAAATTATTTGCTGCTTATAATGAGGGGTACTTTGATAAAATCATGGACAAAATATGAATCATTTTTCATGCTTAGAATCAATGGAGTTCATAAAACTGTCTATTGTCAGCACTTCTTTTATGTCCCTCTCCCCTATTGACATTTGTCTTTAGTTTAAAAGGTAATTTAGTTGTTTATCTCACCAGTGTAATTATAATTGTCTCAGATTATATTCAGTTGTGCTGGTTCCTAATTTGTTTTCCTCTATTATATTTTAATGTTGTAATTTAGAAATATGTTTTAGTTATAAATATATGTATATTGTAATAAGTAAAAAAGAAATTAAGGGATGGGGGAATATGGTAGTAGCCCACATGAGTCTAACCTAGGTAATCAGTAGGGGAAGAGGGTTAGGGAAATTTGAGCAAATAATCTAAATAATCAGGTTCTGTATACTTGATAATTTCCTCACCTAAATTTAGTATATGTATTTGTATCATGTTGGTTTTTATGGCACTTTGAACAAAGTATTAACTAATAATGGTAGCTAAGTGACTTTCCCAATAAGTGTACAGAGGCCCTGGGTGGCAGAGTTGTCTAATGTGCTTGTCATTACTGAACACCACCATCTTACTTCTATCCACATGGGTTTGAGTCTTGGCTCAATCAATGGGGCAATGTGACAAAGCTCACCACAAGCTTCCTAAGGGTCAGTGGTACTTCCTGGGGTTTTCCTGGGTTCTTCCTCTATTAGGTATACTGGCTGCCATGTGTAGCCTATCTTGCCCTAAAAAATTGCATTAAACCGATAAGAACCAAATTCAAGGACATACTGAACTGGCCATCTTGGGCTGGCCTGTTCAGGCATCGAACCTGTGACACTTGAATTACAAGTTGAATGCTCTACCAACTTAAGTTCTGAATTTTCTCACATCAAAATTTAATGGAAATTTGTGTACGCAATGTTTTCTCCAAAATTGTATGCTCTAAAATTATTTCATTTACATTAGGTATGAATCCATAGAATTTTTATAAAACCCAAACAAAGACTTGATCAAGCACATTCATTATTCAGTCCTTTTTATATCATTCACAATTTTGTTTTGAAAGTATTGTTAGACATGTATAATTGTTGTTCTTAATTGTGTGTGTGTGAATATATATGTGTTTGTGTGTATGTATGTATGTATGTATGTATGTATGTATGTATGTATGTATGTATGTATGTATGTATGTATGTATGTATGTATGTATGTATGTATGTATGTATGTATGTATGTATGTATGTATGTATGTATATATATATATATATATATATATATATATATATATATATATATATATATATATATATATACACACACACATATATATATATTGTGTGTTTATATATGTGTATGTATGTATATATATATATGTGTGTTTATATATGTGTATGTATGTATATATATATATATGTGTGTATATGTGTGTGTTTATAAATATGTTTGTGTATATATATAAATATGTGTGTATATATATATATATATATATATATATATATATATATATATATATATATATATATATATATATATATATATATATATATATAAATGTGGTGCAAATGTTATAAACGGTAAGAGTATGACAGGATAGCAGCCACCAACAGACTGATTGTCTTGTGAAAAGGGGGGAGGGTAAAATAACTGCTGGAATATGCCCACAGCTTCCAACTGATGACTACACTATGCATTCTTCCACAGAGTGAGTGACTGAGGCTGGTTCTATTTTTGCTCTTTCCTTATAAAGAGATGGGGAAGCCTGTAGAAGGCTTCCTTCCTGTGTTGCATGTATACATTTCTTTGTGCTTCCCAGCATCCCTTGTGAAATTGAACCAAGCTTCTGAGTTCATCTGGGGGGAAAACTTGTGGCAACTTTTCATTTGTTATTTTGGGGGAATTCGAGATACTTAAATTGTATTTTGGACTTTCGCTTGATGGTGGAATAGAGGGCTTTGAAAATCCTAGATTTGTGGTCATTCAAGTTTTCTGGAAGTTTTGGCAGAATTACTGAGATTTTGCTGCACAGGTGAGTTGATTGGCATCCATGTTTTATCTGTAATCTGATAGGAGGACCCCCACACAGGGACTATTTTTAGGCCCACATGTACAGTATTGTTCTGTATTGTATAATATTGTATCACAGCCTAGAGATTTATATTTTATCATTCTGCACAAGGAAGCATTAACCATGTTGTTGACTATGATTCACAATTTTGTATAAAATTTGTATTATATTTGTATCAAATTTGCATTAGTTTTGTTTCAAACATGTACAAGTTTCTTGTTTACAGATTTCTATCTAATAACTTTATAGACACACACACATACACACACACATACGCACACATAGTCTTCCTCCCTTTCATATTGAAGTTTGATTTCAAAAGAATCATTAATCATAATTTGATGACATAAGCATTTTTTTTGTCTGAGCAAGAAACATTTGATTATTAAATGAACTTTTAAAGAATTTCATTTTGACAGGTATAATTTTTAAATTTGAAAAGAATACTAATTTTAAGATATATCTACACCAAGATTGACAGTTATTAATGTTTATCCAAATGTGAAAATATTTTCCCTTGAATTTTGCTGAGACATCTTGTGATGAATGAAGAAAATGAACCACAAGACACCATGAAAAATGACAAAATCGGTTGTCAAGAAAATCAGCTTACATGTATGAATTTCTGTTTCATCCCTCACCCACCTGGATAATTAGCACTACATGCTGAAGTCTCACTCAAACATACCTCTCTTGTGTCATATCTACCAATGAGCATCTGGTTTAAAACAATGTTTTCCTAGTAATACCAGAACAAGAATGTCTGAATATTGAAATATTTACAAAATGAAACATTTCCAAAGTAATATGATGTTTGATTGGTTTATGAATGAGGTGATATACATTGCTCTGAAGATTAGAAAATGCCATTTCTCTGCTAAACATTAACATTTTTCGATGTTTTATTGAGACATTCCTTGTAAAATATGTGTCTAATGACATTTCTTTTATGCTTGCAACAGAAATTGAAGATGTAAATGATGGCCGAAAGTTTGTCTCATGTTTGAGATAGTGAGAAACATTCTTTTAGGTTTGTTTGTACCAAGTAGGACTGAAGCACCTTAATCTCAATTAGTAATGCACTTTACCATGTTCTCATATGGCATAAATATCATGGAGTTATGTGGGATATGTAGTTGTTGGCTTAGGTTTAACACAGTTTTTTCAGCACATAATGGTATATACATGGTGGCATTTGTATCTCATGGTGGGAAAGCGCCAGCAAAGACCATGGGATGTGACAGTCAAGCTGTCTCAAAATGCCATATTAACCAAGCATAAGACACATGAAGACAGCCTAGTGGTTAGAGCATCCGTCTCAGATGCGGGAGGTCATGGGATTGATGCACGGTCGAGTCATACCAAAGACTTACAAAAATGTTACTAACAGCTGCCTTGCTCGATGCTCAGCATTAAGAGGTTAGTGTTAGGACTGGTCGGCCTGGTGTCAGGATAATGTGACTGGGTGGGACATCATGCTACATGTCTTCAGCATGATGCCCCAGTGCTGGACATCACTATAAACTCCCACACTGCAGTTATCAAAGCAATATGACTGAAAAATTGTAAAAGCTACATTAAAAATTATAACCACCACCACCAAGCACTTCAGACCTTTCGGCCAATTGGGACCAGTGGAAGAGATATAAACATGCTTTAAATATTCAGAACACAAAATTGTATCCCATTTGATAGTACTCTTTGCTCTCTTGATTTGTAAGCTGCCAATATTTTGTTTGGAATACCAGAATTTCACAAGGATTGTGTATGTTTCATATGGGTAGATAATGCATGAAATATACATATATTCTCATATGTTTTTATTTAAAAAAATAGCTGTCAGTGTGTGATTTTAGATATGCTAAAAATAGAAAGACAATGTTATAATTAGAATACCAGAATTTCATAAGGGTTGTTTGTTGTATAATAGTTGATATTGCAGAAAATGTACACATGATCTCATATCTATACTTTTATGTTAAAAGCAAATGACCTCATTTATAATTGGTTTTAGTGTTAATATGTAATTGATGCCATTTCATCACCCAAGATTAACATTTATTGTAAGGAAGTTATTTTTGTCTTTTAAGATAGTTTACTCAAAATCTGGACCAGGCCATCTTTGAGTAAATAATTATTTATATTTACTAATTGAAACAAAAATGTTTTAATTTTAGGACATTATAATGACCTGTGTGTATGAACACAATCACAAAATGCCTTAGGTTTTATTGTTGATTTGACCAAGAGCAGATAACTGTCCTACACTAAAAGAAGGCAATTAGTGACTGATTGATTTCAATAGATTTCATTTTTCTTGACAAGTGTCCTACACTTTGATACAAAAGATTCTTCTTGGATCTGACAACTGGCATATTCAAGTCTAACAATCAATTTCCCAGGAATTTTTATGTCACAAACCACATTTTATTTGACAACTGCAGTAGCAGATGACCCAGATTCAATTACCACCTGTAACTTTGATTTATTGGACTCCTTGTCTTAAGTGTTGTCATAATATTGTCTCCACAAGATCAAACAGAGTTTTATTTTTACAGCCTTTAGGTAGAAAACAAAGGTAAACTTAGAATTTACTACATGTACAATAAAATCTATAGTGCCTGTGTGTGTGTGTGTGTGTGTGTGTGTGTGAGAGAGAGAGAGAGAGAGAGAGAGAGAGAGAAAGAGAGAGAGAGAGAGAGAGAGAGAGAGAGAAAGAGAGAGAGAGAGAGAGAGAGAGAGAGAGAGAGAGAGAGAGAGAGAGAGAGAGAGAGAGAGAGAGAGATATCGTCCCCCTGTATATACAAGAACTCAAGGGCCCTGATTTAAATATAGTGAGGCCCTAAGCTATGGGGAAATGTAGAGACCCTATTTGGTTGTTGTTTTTGTTGTTGTTGTTTTAGGGTTTAATGCCATTTTCAGTACAAGATAGGCTATACATGGTAGCTAGTATAAAGACAAGTGTCCATCAGTATGTATGGACACTGGGAGAGAGAGAGAGAGAGAGAGAGATATCGTCCCCCTGTATATACAAGAACTCAAGGGCCCTGATTTAAATATAGTGAGGCCCTAAGCTATGGGGAAATGTAGAGACCCTATTTGGTTGTTGTTTTTGTTGTTGTTGTTTTAGGGTTTAATGCCATTTTCAGTACAAGATAGGCTATACATGGTAGCTAGTATAAAGACAAGTGTCCATCAGTATGTATGGACACTGGTGTGTGTGTGTGTATGTGTGTGTGTGTGTGTGTGTGTGTGTGTGTGTGTGTGTGTGTGTGTGTGTGTGCATGCTTGCATTCATGCACACATACTCTAGGTATATAAAGACCAGTGTCCAAAAAACATTTTCATGTTTTTTCCTGGGAGAAATTGATTCTTATTATGGTTTAATTCTGACTTTTGTGGAATGGTACCTAGAATATATGCAAGTCTTGGGACTTTTATTAAATGGTACCTAGAACATTTAAATCTTGGGACTTTTATTGGAGGGTACCTAGAACACTTAAGTCTTGAAACATTTAAGTCTTGGGACTTTTATTGAATGGTACCTAGAACAATTAAGTCTTGGGACTTTTATTGAATGGTACCATGAACATTTAAGTCTTGAGACTGGGTCTGTGCAATTAGGAGTAATCAATAAAACAAACAAGATAGACTTTGATGATTATGCTATGGCAGGTCAGGATCTTTGTTGTCTGCAGTTTGATTTGATTTATAAGCAAATGTATACAGTAAATAACTGAACCTTGTTAATTTATTTCAAGTTATAATCCAACCAGGATAATAACAGTAAATATCACTGTAAATGGACTATGCCATCACCTATAATTTGGGCTCAAGTGTGTATGTTTTTAGATTATTTTACCTGTTTGTTATTCTATATATTTTAAAAACACTTTTAGCATATATTGGCATACCATGCTCATCAGATGGAAGCTAACACAATTTTAACATATTTTGGCATAGCATGCTTATCAGATGGAAGCTATGTACATTTCCCAAGGACATGATACCTGTGTGGGTCTATATTAAGACCTAGATTTTGTACTATTGCCTTAGTTTTTGTATTTGATAACAGTTACATGTGTCATAGATTTCACACCAAAAAAATAAAAGACAAAACAGAATGGGTGCAGCTTTGAAGAAATGGAGGATATTTGTGGAGGTGTTTATAAGGTGTGCTCTTGATTTGATAATGCACTATTATATAATTCACGCTAATTTCTCAGACTGGGCTCAAAACAATCTTATGTGTGAAATTTATACATTATGTTTTCAAGTGATACATTTGGTTTTTCCATAAATCCCCCCACCTTTATTTTCAAATGAGGGAGTAATCTCCATTCAAATATTTTCAGTTCAGGAATAAACCCTGGATTGTCCTGGTAATTTTCATTTCACAGATCTTAGGAAATAAACAGATAGATATGTATTCTGGTAATGGTATCAACAGCTTTGAATTATTAAGGATTTTTATTTACCTCATTATAAATCCCATCAGTGTCAGTCTTATAGCATGGGATGGGTCATGAATCCCATTTTATTAGTCAAAATTTTGTTTTCGTTGATGTTGGTAATTTATTCTCAAAATAGGTCTTGATTCAGGAGAGACAAGTTTATAATGTTTTAGTGTTACAGTGCATTATCAGGCCTTGTTGGAACATCCCTCAGTTGTAATGCAGGTTTGTAAATATGTGGTTCCCATGAACAGTGAGTGATCAGTGGTACAAAGGGGTCAGCATTTTATTTGAAATTTCATGGCTAATGGTACATTAAGTTTTGGAATCCATCAGTGTTTGGAGCAATGTAGATCTAACATGATCTGTTTTTCTTATATTTAGCTTTTGTTATCAAAATTATGGACCTGTCAAAGGGAGGAGTTAATAGGTAACTGCCCTGTGCACATAATTATGGTTTACCTCATTTCTTCTTACAGAGTTGAATTTGAAAATGGCTTTTTATGTTTCCTGTAAAAAAATCAAACAAAAAGATACTATAATTATTGGTTGCTTCACGTTCCACCTTAATCAAGTGTAACCCTCAATGTTGCATAAGGTTGCAGTAATCAAGGTTAGTTGGGCTATAAACAACCCCACTCTTATCACTGATCTTTGGAGTCAGATTTCTCTCAGCAAAATACTAATATTGGGACCAATTTATTGAATGGGTGTGACATCATACCAGGGGATGTCACTGTTAACATAGACACATAGTCTATCTAAAGCACCTTGATTTTTTATGTGGATAATCTGTCAGTTTTTGTTTCATTTCATATCTGATAGAAATTCATAATTGATAGGTTCAATATGGCTGCAGACTGCTTGTGTCATTAGACATTGTTGCCCCAAATGCTTGTACAGTGTGTTATTTTATCATTCTTAAATCATAGCAAGCCCTTTTTTTCATTAAATCATTTCAGATAAATATAAGTTTGATGACATCACCTCCCAAATGATGAATTAGAAGCTAAACCTGTTGATCATTCCCCTAAGACTTCATATCTGGTCTGTATTTAAACATTTTCTTGGCATGAAATTCCAGCTGAAACTCAGGACACTGAAATTTTTTGTGATATATTCATATCCTCTTCTAATAAGGCCATCCATTCTTCACAAAAAATGGATTTTATAAAGGGGGTGCCTCCCTTGACTTGGACAAAATGGTGTAAATATTCTAAATTAGTGTCAGATAAGATGGTGTCTGAGAGTGAAATTGGGAGGGTGTATGCTTAAAGCAGCTTAATTACCATGCATCTATCTACATTGACTATGGACAAAAGAGTAGTATCATTAGCTGTTTGATTTTCCAGTGGAATCATTGAGTACTGACAGTCTACTAGAATCATAGACTATTGACAGTCCACTAGAATCACTAACAGTTAACAGTCCACAAGAATCATTGACTATGGGCAATCCACTAGAATCATTGACTATTGACAGTCCACAAGAATTATTGACTATTGGCAGTCCAGTAGAATCATTGACTATTGGCAGTCCTGTAAAATCATTGACTATTGGCAGTCCAGTAAAATCATTGACTATTGGCAGTCCAGTAGAATCATTGACAATTGGCAGTCCAGTAAAATCATTGACTATTGGCAGTCCACAAGAATCATTGACTATTGGCAATCCACTAGAATCATTGACTATTGACAGTCCACAAGAATTATTGACTATTGGCAGTCCAGTAGAATCATTGACTATTGGCAGTCCAGTAAAATCATTGACTATTGGCAGTCCAGTAGAATCATTGACTATTGGCAGTCCAGTAAAATCATTGACTATTGGCAGTCCAGTAAAATCATTGACTATTGGCAGTCCAGTAGAGTGGACCCAAATTAATGAAAGCCTAATATTCCTTAGATTTATTAGTTTAACTGAAGTTAAAGACTGTTAGTAATTTCAGTTTTAGACTGCAATATTTATTTCCATGATAAAATTATGAATTGCAGACTGATAAATTTTGACAATTTGAGACCAGCCTATGAGTAGATAATATACTTATCAAGAATTTTACAAATTATTGTAACAATGTGGTTTGGTTTATCATCAAGTGCAACTTTAGCATCTGATAAGTATGGTATTGTTGAATAATACAATTTAAAGAATAAGAATTATTATTTCAAGGTCATTAGAACTTGAAAAAGTCATGACATATGTACCCATAGACAGGCCCTATGTACTCACAGTCAAGCCGTGGGTCAGGCACTTATCCCCACTATCAGGACCTGTGTACCCACACGAAGGCCTTATGTAGCTAGGTTAGGTCCTATGCACCCTCAGACAGACCCAATATCCCACTGTCTGGCACTGTAACCAATCAGGTGATATGTACCACAGACAGGCCCAATGTCCCACTGTCTGGCACTGTGTAACTGGCCAGGTGATATGTACCACATACAGGCCCTATGTTCAGGCCCTATGTACCAATAGTCTGGTCTTATGTATCCACTGTCAGGTCCTTTTATACAATCAGGTCATATAAACCAACAGACAGACCTACTGTCTGGTCCTGTGTACACCAGCCAGGTTTTATATATCACAGACAGGTCCAATGGAGCCACAGTCTAATCTTATGTATGCAGTCTGTCCAATGTATGTAGTCAGGTCCTATATATGTAGTCATGTTGTCCTATTTATGTAGTCTTCTCCTATGTATGCAGTCTGGTCCTATGTATGCAGTCAGAGCCTATGTATGCAATCAGGTCCTATGTATGTAGTCAGGTCCTATATATGCAGTTAGGTCTTATGTATGCAGTCAGTTCCTATGTATGTAGTCTTCTCCTATGTATTCAGTCAGGCCCTATGTGTGTAGTCAGGACCTATGTATGCAGCCATGTCCTATGCATGCAGTCAAGTCATCTATACACAGAGAGGGCCCTATGTTTCCACAGACAGGCTATTCTCAAGAATTTTTTAGCACAAACCCCAAGGAGATGGTTGTAGAAAATTATACTGTATTTGGCAACCTTGACATGGCAATCCAGACTTTTATCTTTGAGTACTCAACAAGTACACAATATTTAGAAAGGTAAAACCTTAAAGGTCAAATTCTGAAATGATAAAAGAGAACAATGACATAGTGCTTGACACAAATGTCAAGTTACCACTGATATCATTAATAGATTGATACTTAAAACAGTGCATCATGACATGAAATCTCCATTTACATGTATGGATGGATGGATGGATGGAGGGAGGGAGGGAGGGAGGGAGGGAGGGATGGATGCATGCATGGTTATTTAAAATATCATTACTGAGTTCAAATAATTAGACATTAATCTAATACTTTGATAATTTAATACTTTTAAATCACATGTAATTGTTTTAAAGTAAAAACTGTTTCATATGTTCCTTTTGAAGCTTATACTATGTTGCTCTATCTCATGTTTTGGTGTGAACAACTTTGGAAAGTAAAGATGGTTTTCATTATCATTAGAAATCTGTTACCATAGTTACCCTTACCAAGAGAAAATCTCTACAGTGATTAGCTGAGGATGGGAAAAAGTATATATTTTTAACAGATGGAACCCCGTTGTCATAGGATTCAAACTACAGCTTTAGGAAATATTCTTGCTTTGTGAAACACTGCACTTCATGTATCTGTGTATTTTGTGTGTGTGTGTGTGTGTGTTTGTTTGTTTCTTCAGTATATCCAGGACTTCTAAAGCATCCTGGCTAATGTGGCCAAAAATATAGTAATTACTGGTCACATTATGCAGGTGGTGTGTGTATTTATCTTAATATATATATATATATATATATATATATATATATATATATATATATATATATATATATATATATATATATATATATATATATATATATATAGTTTAATACAAACAATGCTATCATACAGGTTATACAGGTTAGAGAAATTAAATTCATACTCTACGGAGTTTCGAACCCAGGTACACGAGTAAATGGCACCCATTGCCTTGCCTGCACCACCAACCAATATACTGTCACAACTAAGCACATCACCAAAAAATGATGGCACTGAATCTTGCTATATAAGCTTGTGGTAGCAGACACACTCCATGACACCTAGTAATTAATTCTCATATATACACACACTTGTTCCAGATTCCTATGAAAGAAATCAAGGTATATAGGATTTTTGTATTACAAATAATTATAAATATATACCAGACAGAACAGACTGTGCTATTCCTGGATTCTGTAATAGAATCTTGATAATAGCAGGCAGAAATAATAGTTTAATACAAACAATACTATCATACAGATTAGAGAAATTAAGTTCATACTCTATGGAGTTTCGAACCCAGGTCTGCAAGTAAATGGCACCCATCGCCTTGCCTGCACTCATATATATATATATATATATATATATAGATGCAATAAACTGACGACGAACAGTACGAAACTAGTAACTAACTAGCCTAAGCGCTTTCGACTCTTAATGAGTCTTTTTCAAAGGCAAATACAAAACATAGTTACGACAAACAAATAAACACAAAAACGTTGCGTTTGTAAACCTCTACATTTCTATCTTCACATGTGTTAAAACTATAAATACAACCAGCTTGTGTAGACTAGTTGCGGAAACTGAAAACGTTGTATAATTCCCTAAAAGTCTACAAGCCAAAGCGACATCTATTTTTATTTTGTGTACATATGTAACGCAGATTATATCCCGGATGTTTGGTTCTATACCGGTTATTCTTATATATATATATATATATATATATATATATATATATATATATATATATATATATATATATATATGGAAATCAGAGAAACCAAAGATTTCATTCAAGCATGTACAGTGGCAGTGAAAGGGTCTTGCTCAAGGACATACAGTGAGGGTACTTAATAGCAAGATGATAAAGAACATTGCTAGTGACATACAATGGTATCCAACCAAGAATCATGCTAAAAATGAACCATTTTCTTAGTCTTGTATTAATTTGGTTTACTGTTAGAAATAAAAAAAAATAGTATTGTTTTTGTTGTTGTTCTTGTTGTATAAGCTATGAGAGGTTTATCATCAATAGTTCTAGTGTACCTAGAAACACATATGCAATATGCATCTTATTTTTGACCTGCATGTAAAGTTTGTGGTATGGTTGCAGTGGGATTTTTCTGTGTTCTTTACTAATTGGCATATGCCCACTGTGTTGTGGGTAAACATTTACTAAATGGGAACAATTTTGTCAGAATGAATCCACAAATTTATGAATTGTACATGTAAATGCTTTCATCAGTATTGAGACTGTTTTTGATATGTTTTATGCCATTTACTTTATTTTTTATTGATATTGGTCATGCATCATTGAAGCATATGATCTGTCATCCATTGTCACTCTTGCTATCACATCTCTATTGTTGTTCATACTTTTAAATGATGTTTTGAATAAACAAGTGTTACGATGACCTTAAAGACTTGGATTATCCATTTAGGTTCATCATACTTGTGGGTCATTCATTGAAGTTGTGAAATGTAATCAAAGTCTAGTTCTAAACATCATTTTGGTGGATTTATTAGAAAAGGCAAGTAAGCCATGGAAAAATTTTGATTGTCCTGTTTTCTGCACCCATAACACAGTTCTTTTCCCATAAAATGCTAGGACAGCACACCATTTTTCTCTCCTTCAAGATTCCTGGGAACAGTTTAACCTATTTTCTTTCCTTTAGGATTCCTTGGCACAGTTTAACCTATTTTCTCCTTTAGGATTTCTTGGCACAGTTTAAACTATTTTCTCCTTTAGGATTCCTAGTGACAGGTTGATCTGTTTCTCTCCTTCATTAGTCCTTGGTACAGATTGACCTATTTTCTCTCCTGAGTTTTCATAGGTACAGCATGCTCAATTTTCTCTTCTGGATTTATTGGTACAGCCACCTACAGTTCATTCAAAAATGTGTGTTTGTGTGTGTGTGAGTGTGTGTGTGTGTGTTATTGAGATTAAAAATTTTGTATGTTTACAAATGTTGTCAATGTGACCCAAGTAAATATATTTTCTTTGAAGCATTTACTACACTTTAGATCTTGTATTGTTATATATCATCACCACTTCACCAATAATCACTATCACACATACATGTACACCAATAATCACTATCATACATACATGTACACTAATAATCACTATCACACATACATGTACACCAATAATCACTATCACACATGCATGTACACCAATAATCACTATCACACATACATGTACACCAATAATCACTATCACACATACATGTACACCAATAATCACTATCATACATACATGTACACTAATAATCACTATCACACATACATGTACACCAATAATCACTATCACACATGCATGTACACCAATAATCACTATCACACATACATGTACACCAATAATCACTATCACACATACATGTACACCAATAATCACTATCACACATACATGTACACCAATAATCACTATCACACATACATGTACACTAATAATCACTATCACACATACATGTACACCAATAATCACTATCATACATGCATGTACACCAATAATCACTATCACACATACATGTACACCAATAATCACTATCACACATACATGTACACCAATAATCACTATCACACATACATGTACACCAATAATCACTATCACACATACATCAGATAAAAACTACATGAACGTTTGGTCTTAAAAATCCATTGGAAAAGAGTCCTAGCTAGATGAAGACTTGTTTATTCAGAACAGGATTTGATAGTAATGTAAGTGTCAGTAGTGTTCATCTTTGCACTCAATATAGACTAAATGGAAGTCATGTTAAAATTTACCAGAAGTTCTTGTTGACATTTTCTTGGCACTGACAGCAGTTTTTCTGCATCTGTGTTGCTGTGATGGAATGTCAAACATGTTACACTAGTGTAATATAATTTTAAAGCATTGTTTTGCTGTAGGTATGTAACATTGCCCATGTCATTGTTCTCCCTTGCAACCTGTTCTTCACAATATCAGACTTGTCAACCAGGAGTTATAAAATTGAACTTTGCTGGGTTTTGCTCACGTTACATATGGCTTGTCTTTCCTTTTGCATTTGGACAAATTTTGCTTTAAGATGCTAATTGAAATATTTCAATTAATGAAAACGTCATGTTTTGAGTTTTATATATGGATTAACACTTTACTTCAAAGAAATATTACTATTAATGATGAACTAAGCAATACTTTTTAATTAAGATGACTTAAACATTCTCACAACCAGGTGTAATAACTTTTGTATCTTCAAGGTTTAGCTAGGTATCCATCTAATTTACTGAATTTCAAACTGACTAGAGTTTGTTCCACTTCCTGTATGTTACACATGCAAATTAGTCTAATGGGATTTTCCTCAGTAGACTGCTTTGTAAATCTAAGTGGTTAGAGCATCTGCCTCAGATGTGGGAGATTGCGGGTTTGAACCCTGGCCAAGTCATATCAAAGACTTAAAAACATGGTACTAGCAGCTGCCTCACTTGGTTCTTAGCATTAAGAAGTCAGTGTTAGGACTGGTATTGGAATAATGTACCTGGGTGGGACAAGATCTTATATCTCTGTGGCATTATGCCTCAGTTGTTGACATCCCTATAAATTGCCCCAAGGTGAGTTTTAAACATGGCTGTTTACTGTCCAGGTAGGTCACTTGCTTTCAGAAGATATATATCATTGTGCCACTGTCTTTACTTCATTCATAAGATTTACTGGAATTTGTATATTCTGGTCCATGTAAACATTGTCACCCTTTTGAAAAAAGTTATTATTATTATTATTATTATTATTATTATTATTATTATTATTATTATTATTATTATTATTATTATTATTATTATTATTATTATTATTATTATTAAACCATAGTCTGTTCTACTGTGAGGAGAAATTTTGACCAATTGATCAGATTAAAAACTACTCAACATTTTAGAAAGAAGTAAGACTAACTTTTTATTAATACTTCATATAGCCTTCTTCCAGTCAACTATTGAAATAGCTTGCAAGCTACAGATTTTTTCACTGCCATTGTTAGGTTCATTAAGAGTCCTTAATAGAAAAGGGAAATTATGTGGCATACGATAGGAAATAAGAACTTCAATGAAGTATGTATTGAGACCTTGTTTCCCAATATATCCGGACATAATAATAACAGATGTAGAGCAGATAATTAATACAAACCCCTTTACATACTAACCTTGTTCAATACTAGCCCTTATCATTATTAATTCCTTTCAACATTAAACCCTTTTATTTCTAACCACTTTCAATACAAAACCCTTTTAAATACATGAATGGGCTATGCAGTCTAAGATAAAGAAATCTTAATCTTAATACTAACCACTTTCAATACTAAACCCTTTTAATAATAACCCAATTTAACTCTAACCCCTTAACTCATTAACCCCTTGCGACTCGTTTATGCATCAATAGGTAATAACCTGCTTCCGAGCTCTTTAGCATCAAGGTCATTCAAAGTACATTAAAGTGTGTGATAGAAAAGGTAGACTGATGTACAATGATACCAAATAATCTGGATTTCTTGTTGCACTGCAAAATGCAGAGGGAAAAATATCTTTTGGACCTAATTTTTTTCTTCTTCCCAATATTCATCTGTTCTCGGAATCTGATTTTGTGTTCCAATTTTAGACTTTTCGGCCTCCTATCTAAGGCAGACCAGTCTGAGCTCCATATAGACAGGCAAACCTTTGCAAAAAGTAGGTTAAGATGGGCATTTGGAATAAAAAGTGTTCTGGATAAGAAAATGATGAGCAAAATTACCAGTGGTTTTTAGGTCCAGTTTCTCTTGTATAAAACAAAGTTTGATGACAATGTTTTACTTGTTGACAAGAATAACAATGTTTGTCACAAAGTTTTGTTTCCAGTCATAAACTTTTTAAGGACCTTCAAATTTGAACCATTATCTGAAAAAATGTGAATGGTATATGGCTCTAGTTGGACTTTTAACTTTGCCCTTTGTTTGCATTGATATGTATGTATGTATGTATGTATGTATGTATGTATGTATGTATGTATGTATGTGTGTGTGTGTGTGTGTGTGTGTGTGTGTATGTATGTATGTATGTATGTATGTATGTATGTATGTATGTATGTATGTATGTATGTATGTATGTATGTATGTATGTATGTATGTATGTATGTATGTATGTATGTATGTATGTATGTATGTATGTATGTATGTATGTATGTATGTATGTATGTATGTATGTATTCCTTCATTTTGTTCCTTTCTAATTCTATGATTTAACTATGCACAGTTTTACAGTCATTTTTTTACATAAACAGAGGTCCAGTTGTGATGTTGCAGGTGCTATATGTAGGTAACTGTGGATTGTTCTTTTTCACTAGTGTTGACCACTTTCTTGGGAAGGAAATGAAGATATATATTTCTTACATGTGTCAGTAGTGTTGGCCACTTTGTTGGGAAAGAAATTAAGATATATATTTTTTTCAGAACTGTACCTATGTCAGAACTATACATAGCTCAGAACTGTACTCAGAAGCCTATATACACCATATAAAGACTTTTTTTTGTCATATAAGTACTTTTCTCTGAAACATTTAATAATTAATCAAAACTGCTGACTCATTTCAAATTATAAGATTTTGAACAGAGATATCACTCGTAACTTTTTATCTGCTAGATAAGTGAGCATGGACGTCAAAGTTACATTGAAATGTTACTATAGAGTTGTGAAGAGTATTTCTGAGTACTGTCATGAGAAATACTTAGAATAAATAGTTAAACACTTGTCTTGTATACCGTATAGACTTGCTTAAAAGTCAAGTCCAGCTGCAAACAAAATAGATGCGATCTGGATGCTTCCCCAGATCAGGGTCTATGCTAAATAGAGCCAGACCTTCTGGTGCATTATGGGACAGCAGATATGGTTCTGTTTGCAGTTGCTTTCATCTTATAAGCACATATAAGTGATACTGGCATTATTTAGACTGGTTATGATTTTGACAAATTCAGCTTAAGCTCTTTACAGTAATCATTCATTTGAAAACCACAGGTACAGACTATTCATAATGATGATACAGCAAATGTGAAATAAAATTTTGAAGCTCAAGATTTTCTCAAGAATTCTCCAGTTACTTTATTTGCTTTATAGCAGCCATGACATTTGTTGCCTATGCAGATTCAGTCTGCAAATTAGAAGAGGCTTATTGTCAAGCAAATGCCATGTACTCTGTAATCACCTGTGACACTTTCATCATGGGAACATTTACAGTAAAGGGTTGAAATATGAATATGTTCCAAAAAATGAATGTTGTACCCATGAAAACAGGTAATTGTGTCAAAAATTTGCTTACTTTTATCTTGATTTTAAGTTCTCTTGCAGCACCTGTAAATGTGCAAACTGTAAATTGTAGTCCAAAACCATACAGAGTGCATAAGAACTGTTTGGTCTTGCATGACATCCATAAGATTGTTATTTCATAGAAGTAAGTGTCTTTGCTTGCACATATGCCAATATCTGCATAAAGCTAGCTGATTCAGCATCTGGGACAAATGCATAGAGCTAGCTGATTCAGCATCTGGGACAAATGCATAGAGCTAGCTGATTCAGCATCTGGGACAAATGCATAGAGCTTGCTGATTCAGAATCTAGGACTTGTGCAAAGAGCTTGCTGATTTAGCACCTAGGACTTGTACATAGAGCTTGCTGATTCAGCATCTAGGACTGTGTCATAGAGCTTGCTGATTTAGCACCTAGGACATGTGCATAGAGCTTGTTGATTCAGCAACTAGGACTTGTGTCATAGAGCTTGCTGATTTAGCACCTAGGACATGTGCATAGAGCTTGCTGATTCAGCATCTAGGACATGTGCATAGAGCCAAAAGCACATAATATATTGGGCTACAAGGTGTGCAACTACATAGAGTCAGCTAAGGATATTGCTAGCTGCATGGAGTCAGCTCAACATGTATGCCAGCTGCATAGAAACAGCTCAAGATGTATGCCAGCTGCATATAATCAGCTCATGATTTTGCCAGCTGTAGTCAACTCAGCTTGTATGCCAACTACATAGTCAGTTCAGCATGTATGCCAGCTGCATAGTCAGCTCAGGATGTTACCAGCTGCATAGAGTCAGCTCACCATGTATGCCAGCTGCAGAGTCAGCTCAGCTTGTATTCCATTTGCATAGAGTCAGCTCAAGATGTATGCCAGCTGCATAGAATCAGCTCATGATGCTGCCAGCTGTAGTCAGTTCAGCATGTATGCCAGTTGCATAGAGTAAGCTCAGCATGTTTGCCAGCAGCATATATTTAGCTGTCAGTTTTTAATGCTGACCTGGTTCAGTGAGTGCAGCTCCTGTGAACTCTTCTGTTTTCTGTTTCTACTTACCCATTAGTTAGAATCTTAGCATTAAATCATATTAGAGGTACCTAGATTTCTAAATTTAGCTAGAATGATTCCTTCCTTAATCAGATTAAATCTTAACATTTTTATTATTAGTTAGACATTTATAGTTATGTTAGTGACAATTGTGTTGAATTCTTCAAGTGTTCAGCATGTGATAAGGATGTGTTGTCAATGAGAGGCTTGTCATAATGAATGGACACTTGTACTTGCTTCTTCAAAATAAATAATAGTTCTTTGTTCAGCTTACTTTACAACCACTCTAATTTTTTTTAAAAATTTGCTTTACCCACTTTTTATGAAAATGAAATGATCATGTGATGTGCTTATGAGGCAGATAAACAACTTCATACAAAATTTATTTATAGACAGCCATCGTTGCGGACAACACTGAAGACTTTGATCTGGGAAAGAGGCATCTTATGGATTCAGAGCATAATATTACTTGCCATTTTATGGATTTGATGCATAATGTTATTTGTTTTTTTATGTATTCAAGACATCACAGCTCTTGCCTTCATTAGTAACCTTTTACAGGAGGATAAATGGTACTAATGGTATGGAAAAATAGGAACCAGCCTGGAAATGGCTGAACATAAATTACAGTATATATATATGGGTTTGGGTCATCAGGATTAGTTAATAATATAAGTTATGTATTAGAAAAAAGAATGTTTTGAGTGCTTATTCTAGATGTAAGTGAAAAAATAATACAAACATTGTTTAATTGATAGAATTTCAGTTCTTTAACAGTCGTGAGTTTGGAACCTCATTACTAAGATTAGCACCTGACTCTGGTGCAGAATTGAAAGCACATGTTTCAAACACAAGCAGGTCCAGAAAATGTCACAGCTAATGTCCTTTCCTCTATAAAGAAGCAGTACTCCAGGTTTCATCTATACTGATAAATATCAGTTTGATCATGAGCACTCAGAAATGTTAAGTTATTGAATTTTTAATATCATGGTGCTTGCATAGGTTTACTATGGGAACTGAATTAGTACCGTGATTCCTATGAGATACTGAAGAGTTCTTTGGGCCTACTTTATGTTCCTGAGCCCGAAGGTGATCTGCATCAGATGGACTTGTAGACTGAAAAATCTTTTCTACAAATCATGAATATTGTGGATAGCTTGCATTTGAGATAAGAAAAGCACCTATTGTCAATTAGATCAAACGTCATGGTCTCATGGGCCAAAAAAAGAAAGATGATTTCTGCAAAACAGTTCGAGTTCACTCTCTTTCACCTTGAACAAATTTAAATGGCCAGTCTTTCAGGCAAGGAAGATCCTGGTTGATTTTGGTCTAAAAGATTCAAGTATCCAGCCAGTGCAAGAGAATTGTCCATAATGGCATTATGATTTTTACTATTTACAGAATAGCATGAGTACATGATGCACTATTTCTATAACTACACTTGTTAAAGACTATGATGCACTATGGATGGTACTGTACACTGGTTAAAGACTATGATGCACTATGGATGGTACTGTACACTGGTTAAAAGCTATGATGCACTATTTATTTAGGTAACTGTACACTTTTTAAATACTATGATGCACTATTTATGTAACTGCACACTTGTTAAAGACTATGATGCACTATTTATGGTACTGAACACTTGTTAAAGACTATGATGAACTGTTTATGTATCTGTAAAATTGCTAAAGTCTATAAAGCACTATTCATGTAACTACACACTTGTTAAAGACTGTGATGCACTATTCATGTAACTACACACTTGTTAAAGACTGTGATGCACTATTTATGTAACTACACACTTGTTAAAGACTGATGCACTATTTATGTAACTACACACTTGTTAAAGACTGTGATGCACTATTTATATAACTACACACTTGTTAAAGACTGTGATGCACTATTTATGTAACTACACACTTGTTAAAGACTGATGTACTATTATGGTACTCTTTTTACAGATTAAGATACACTGTTTATTGTATTCTTGTTTAAAACTGATGCACTGAAGAATATGTTGTACTGTTATGGTACTCTTGTTAAAGACTATGATACTATTTATGGTTGATACTATTTATGGTACAGTTCTCTGGTTAAAGATTATGACACTATTTATGGTACTGTACTCTTGTACACACTATGGTTCTGTACTCTTGTTAAAGACTATGATGACACACTATAGTACTGTACTCTTTTAAATATTAGAACACTATTTATGGTGCTGTGCTTTTGTTAAAAACTGATCCACTATTTATCGTACTGTACTTTTGTTAAAGATTATGACACTATTTATGGTACTCTACTCTTGTTAAAGACTGGTGTACTATTATGGTACTCTTGTTAAAGACTATGAGACTGTTTATGGTACTCAGCTCTTGTTAAAGACTATGATGTATTATTTATAGTACTGTAGGCTTGTCAAAGACTACAGTGTACTGTTATGGTACCCTTATAAATGACTACCCTGGATATGTACCCTTTTTTCTTTTGAACCAGCATTACCTTTAGAAAACATTCATACAGTTTTTATGACCTCTGGATATTTAAATCCAAGTTTATTCAAATGAGAATTCCTATATACTGATCACAATATGATGACATGTAACAGAAATTTAATTTGTTGATTAAATGGGAATGAATTGTTTAGCAGGGTTCATGATTATTTTATTGATTCGTTCTTTCCCACATTTATTGATTGCTGAATATTTTACAGAGGAAGTCTGCACTGAAACACTTTTTCTGCAGACACGGTCATTAATTCTAAAATCAATAGAAAATTAATCATTACATCAAAGGCTTTCCAGGACTTTTGATTACATTCATTGAAAGAAAAATTTGTAAATTAACATAACAAAATTGCATGCAATCATATATACAGACGTAAACATTGAAGTTAAACCCCAAAGGCTTCTTTTGAATCAATCTCTTTTTTATAATGTGATTGATTGAATTTATATGATTCACAAGGTTTTTTTATTCAATTATTTACTGAGTTTTCTAAACTAAATTCCATTTCAATTGAGCGTAGTTGTGAGATTCGGTTTATCAAAGAAATTTAAAACTTTGTCATATTCAATAACATTGTCATGACCAGTGTTTGAAATAGCCACTTGTCCTGTGGTAAAAAACCAGTGTTTAAAATTGCCACCTGCCCTGTGGTCAAAAACCAGCTGCTTTTGGGAAGGACCAATACCTTTTTTAAGAATTTTTACTATTTGTTTCAATAGTTACTTGACCAATGGCCATCAGTTTCTTAATTTTGAGCACTGGTCATGATACTAGTAAAGCCAACCAAGGTGTGACAAAAAAATGTATTGACCTTTAAAAGGTGTATGGTAGTGGTAATGTGATGGAAATATATGGTACTGTGAGACAAATATAGTGTTTTAGTGTTAATTCTTATTGATGAACAAGATATGCTCCTTGTATTGTATGGAAACAAGAATGATATAAAAAATGTTTATAGGGTGATTTACTATCAAGTGGACTTCAAAATCATTTGTTGAGAGACATGATTTACTATCAAGAGGGTTTTAAAATCAGTTGTTGAGAGAGATTTTTACAGCTTGCAATGTCCTATTTCAAGTGGCATGTTGCATATGAAACACAAGGAATTCCAATTAGGTTTGAGGAAATCATGTATCATGTTGTACACAGTAAACCTAGTTTTATGCAAACTTAAAGCATATTTCTGAATTACAAGATATGGGTGTCACAGAGGTGATGATTGTTGTAGAGAATTTTTGAGGAGAAGGGTTGGGTTTTTTTTAGAAAAATAAAATAAAATTTGCATAAAAAAATTAAATATTCCTTACTGTACTTCAAGTACTTAAGTGGTCTATATTACTGTAATGATGGTAGCAATAATGATGTCAGTAAACAGGAAAGGAAAAGATATTGGTCACCAGCTTATAATAGCTCTATTGAGATAATGGGTACATTATATGAAAAAGTTACAAGGTCTTTGTGAAGAAAAAAATTTCTTTTCGGGAATTTTGCTTCTTTTTCAAAGTGTATGCCGCCGTATCTTTGAAACTAAATTAACATCACCTTGTTTGTTTTCAAATTTTTTAATTGTCTATTGAAGCCTGGTTCAGAATCAGCTGCATTGCAGTTTCAGACCTTGACAGCATAATTGAAGTTGTTGTTCTAAAGGTCAAAAATAGGTAATTATTCATGTCTTAATTAATGCAAATTTGAAGATTGATAGAGCTGACTAAACATAACTGGGTTACAAGTATTATAATCAATGTGATATATATATATATATATATATATATATATATATATATATATATATATATATATATATATATATATATATATATATATATATATATATATATATATATATATATATATATATATATATATATATATATATATATAGAAGCCTTGAGTGGCTGAGTAGTTTAAAGCACTATCCATTATGGATCACAGCCATATCACCTCTGTCTGTGTGGGTTTGAGTCTAGGATTCAGCGAATGTGGATATGTGAGAAAGCTTGCTAGTAGCTTCTTGTGGGTTGGTTGTTCTTTCTGATGATTTCTTCCTCCATAATTAATACTGGCCGCCATGTATAGCCTATTGTGTGCTGAAAAATGGTGTTAAGCTCCACAACAACAACAAAAACAACACACATACACACACACACACACACACACACACACACACACACATATATATATATATATATATATATATATATATATATATATATATATATATATATATATATATATATATATATATATATATATATAAACCTGGATTATTCAGGAGAATCCTTGATTATACTAACAGAAGATTATAAATGTGAATAAATGGCATTATGATGAAGGTTTAAGAATTTTAATTCATACTCTAGAGAGATTCAAACCTGGATCCATGGGTAAGCTGCACCAATTGCCTTGCCTGTAAGCACTGAATCCCTATACCATTTCAATCATGCACCCATTCCCTTGCCTGTAAGCAATGACCATATACCATTTCAGCCATGTACACACTGCATTGCCTGTAAGCACTGAACCCCTATACCATTTCAGCCATGCACCCATTGCCTTGCCTGTAAGCACTGAACCCCTATACCATTTCAATCATGCACCCATTGCCTTGCCTGTAAGCACTGAACCCTATACCATTTCAGCCATGCACCCATTGCCTAGCCTGTAAGCACTGACCCAATACCATTTCAACCATGTACCCATTGCCTTGCCTGTAAGCACTGAACCCTATACCATTTCAACCATGCACACATCACCAAAAAATGATGTGGGTTGGTTAAGGCATCGATGCATAGCAGACATGTGGAACTAGTACTTGATTCTCATCCTGCAGTTATTCCCAAGACAGAAATCAAGGTACAGTATATAGAAACAATTATATACAACTAGCAATATGCACCAAGCAGAACAGGAAAGTGCTATCTGTGGATTCTGCAGGAGAATGCTCCCTAGTGCTAACATAATTTATAAATGCAAATAGCATTGTAATACAAGATAGAGAATTTTAATTTTAATAGAGATTTATATTTACACAGACACACATATGAAAGGGTTGATCAGAATGTCCTAGAAGATTTAATGTTGTAAAGAAAAAGTTATGTTAATTACAATTAATTAACTTCTATTTAATTTAATACACTTCTCCCAGATTTTTTTACCCATCATGCCCTAATACATGTTTCATCCATTACATGATGGCATTCATTGGGATCCCATGAATGCATTGATTAAATTAGATAGTTCTTATTTTCTTTCATAATGGTTTTCTCCATAATTAATCTTTCAGTTTTGAAAAAAGCCATAAATCACAAAGAACTTGGCAATGGTGGGTGATTTGGGGTTGTAGAAAGAGATTTTGTAAGGTCAATGTTACAAAGTTGCATATGTGAACATCTAGGTGAAAGGAGGAGGAGGAAAAAAGGAGAAAAATGAAACCACCCATCATTAGGTTTAAACACCTTTAATAACCTCATGTAACTTGTATCTGATTACCATGATGGTCAGTTCATTGTAGTGTTCTCTGGTACCCTGGCATAGTATTGTCCATTCATTGTGGTGTTCTCTGATAAAAATTGGCATATTATTGTCTATTCAGTGTGGTGTTCTCTGGTACCATGGCATAGTATTGTCTATTCAGTGTAGTGTTCTCTAGAACCAAGGCATAGTATTGTCTATTCAGTGTGGAGTTCTCTGGTACCTTGGCATATTATTGTCTATTCAGTGTGGTGTTCTCTGGTACCATGGCATAGTATTGTCTATTCAGTGTAGTGTTCTCTAGAACCAAGGCATAGTATTGTCTATTCAGTGTGGAGTTCTCTGGTACCTTGGCATAGTATTGTCTATTCAATGTGGGGTTCTCTGGTACCATGGCATAGTATTGTCTATTCAGTGTGGTGTTCTCTAGAACCAAGGCATAGTATTGTCTATTCAGTATGGTGTTCTCTGGTGGGGTTCTCTGGTACCTTGGCATAGTATTGTCTATTCACTGTGAGGTTCTATGTTACCATGGCATAGTATTGTCTATTCATTGTGGGGGTTCTCTGGTACGATGGCATAGTATTGTCTATTGACTGGGGTTCTCTGGTACCATGGAATAGTATTGTCTACTCACTGTAGGGTTCTCTGGTACCATGGAATAGTATTGTCTATTCATTGTGGGGTTCTCTGATACCATTGTATAGTATTGTCTACTCACTGTGGGGTTCTCTGGTACCATGGCATAGTATTGTCTATTCATTATGGGGTTCTCTGGTACCATGGCATAGTATTGTCTTTTCACTGTGGGGTTCTCTGGTACCATGGAATAGTATTGTCTACTCACTGTGGGGTTCTCTGGTATCATGGAATGGTATTGTCTATTCAATGTGGGGTTCTCTGGTTCCATGGCATAGTATTGTCTACTCACTGTGGGGTTCTCTTGTACCATGTTGTTCAAAATTATTTCTTGTGTATTGAAGAATGTACATATCCTTCCAAAAATGAACTTTTCTTTTGAAAGATGGTTCCTTGTCTACCTTTTTCTTGTATGATTTGTAACGGTCTCCCTGCTGTCACTAAAATCTTTTCAGTGCTATGCTAATCCCAGATTTGGTAAGTGCTCCATAAACGGCATCTGAGTCAGCATTTATCTGTATCAAGGATTTTACTACCATTATTTTGCATAAAACCTTATCTTGCTCTGTTCAAAACCAGACTCATTTATGATATCACTAATTCTGGAACACCATCAACTTAAAAATGATTTCATGATGGCCATGATGCTGGGTTGCTTTTCTTAGGGAGCACTCACCATTTATTATGTACTTTTAAAAGAGTGATGCATGTATGTAAGGTGAAGTTGTTTGTATTTAAAACATGCACAGTGGAGAAGAGAATGTTGGCGTACCTATATACTACTTTCATGTAATGTGGCTGACATTTCTTTGGATATTGTGTTTTTGGAAATTTTAAATGATCTTAGTACACTGATAACAAAAATGACTGCTTCCTTGTGCTCCAAAAATCAACCTGAAGTACACTATCAGTGACAGCTATTAAAGTAGGGAAAATGAATTTTTCCAGACTAGACAATACCAGCTTCTGAAAGTACAATGAATGAATTGCCAAATACATAAAATGTAAAAAAAGTTATCAGCTCTTCTTTTACAATTTACCTCAGAAGTTTGGGAATTGAAAATTGGCAAGTGGAGCTGGCACATTTTTGAAAGGTGCACATCTGTAGTAAGACCATTCTGTTTACTCTATAACCCATATTACACCCATTGATCTTACACCAAAATAAAGGTAATTAAATGTTATTTGAACAATACCTAATATATACAATGTCTTTTTTAAATAGCCAGTATAACTAGTGAGGAAACCCAAGGAAATTCTTTTTCTTCAAAATTCTAACCCTATGCTAAATACGAAACTGTAGAGCGCCACCTTAGAAGAAAACTTTTCCATCAAACCTTGTATATGCACAGAAGGCAACATACATATCTACAAGTATAACAATTATTTCCAAACTTCTATGCTTTATAGTAAATAAGGTAAAAATCACTTAGGGTTCTGAGATGGTTAAATAGGATATGGGTAGATACCATGCAGAGTTCTGTTTTCATTTTCTAAATAAGGCAACCATGTTGTAGAGTTCTGTGGCATTTTTGTAAATAAGGTAACTATCTTATAGAGTTCTCTGGGGTTTTTCTAAAAAAAGGTAAGCACTGTGTAGAGTTCATTGGGGGTTTTTCTAAGAAAGGTAAGCACTGTGTAGAGTTCAGTGGGGTTTTTCTAAGCAAGGTAAGCACTGTGTAGAGTTCAGTTGGTTTTTTCTAAGAAAGGTAAGCACTGTAGAGTTCAGTGGGGTTTTTCTAAGAAAGGTAAGCACTGTGTAGAGTTCAGTGGGGTTTTCAAAATAAGGTAGTCCACATATAGAGTTCTGTAGGATTTTTCTGTGGTGGTGTTCTAAATAAGGTAAACATCAGGTATAGAGTTCATTGTAGATTGTGTAAATAAGGTTAACATCCTGTAGTATTCTGTGGATATTTTCTAAAAAAGGTAAACATCATACTGATTTCTGTCTTTTTTCCGTGTTCCTTAATTGAAATGGCAAATTCTTTTATGCTTCTGAAAATTGGTAAATCATTTCACCACTGTATACAAGTTCTATAATCTGCTCAGCTGTGCTTTCATCCCAAATTAAAGACTGGAATATTATATAGTTGAAGGAATAAGCTTTCAACCCATGTGAATATATATATATATATATATATATATATATATATATATATATATATATATATATATATATATATATATATATATATATATATATATATATATATATATATATATATATATATAATGCACAGATTGATTCACTGAATAGCATAGATATACAGTACATACTCTCAATATATGCAGTAATCCTGTCCATCCATATCATATGGCTGGCTGTTTGTTTATCTTCCTGTCAACAAGTTGGTTTCCACAAGATAATCAAATAGTTGGTTTCCACAAGATAATCAAATATCATAGCATCTCCATGTTGATTAGGCCTAAACAGAGTTTGATTTTAAGCTCTCTTTCTCTGTCAGCACTTAGAGAGTCATGACCCCTCCCCCCCACCCAAAAAAATTGGTCTCCACTGCCTGATATTTCCAAGGTTGTTGCACACAAACCAAATTTAGCTTGAATATGTTGATTTTTAGCAATCCTCTCTATCATACACAGTGTCTTGTAGCCTGTACTATAAGATAGAGCCATATAGCGAGGGATCAGTTTGTATGGGATCCATAGGTTATAAGAAGGATTGTAACATAATGAGGGATCCATTTAATGGGGTTGATGACTTATATCTGCATTATAAAAGGATCATCAGGTACTGTATAGTGAGAAATCACAAAATGTCTGCCCTAACATTTTGCAGTAGCAGTTATGGGCCTTTGATCTTCATAACTGTATCAGCTGGATGTGAATACTGTATATACTCACTTATAAGTCAAGTCCAATTGCAAACAACATAGATCCTAACTGGCCGTAGCATAATGCACCTGCTGATCAGGGTCTATGCTGTTTGTTCTACTGATTACTCCAAACAAACCTAACAGACCTGGAACAGACCCGGATTTACCAGTGTATTATGCAATGACATCTAAATCCCTGCAGTTTGCAGTTGGGCTCTTTGTATAAGTGAATATATATGGTAGTAAATGTACAAGGTGAACAATTTAGCAGTGGGCAAACTCTGTACATGACCAAAAGCTTTCTGGCTACTGTGATAAGTGTAATTCAGGTTACACATCTCTCATGCAGCCTTCTATATCTCTATTTATCAGCAGGTGCCTCCAAGAAAAGGCTTCAGAACCAGTCTGTTTCTGATGAAGCTGCTGGTTGAATGTCTTCATTTCATGGAAGGTGCCTGACTAAGGATGGATGGCTATTATGATTTTCTGTGTTTCCTTCAGTTTTCTTAACAGCAATAATTCATGTTTATCACTGGAATAAGTTGTGAAGATAAATCCAAGGTATGGATAAAGAGGATACACATAGAATATAGATTCATTTTGGGGAAATGGTGGTTTATTGCTTTGCTGCAATGTTATATTGAAAAGTGGTTTTAATGGACTAAGCCTTTTTCTTATAAAAGGTCAGTAATTTAAGTCACAAACAAACAACATATGCCATTTATTGGCTGAGTTTTATGGATTTAATTGAAATTTCCACAATGTTTTGAAGTACTCAAGCTGTTAAAAGCAATCTTATTATTGGGAATTAGGACCTGATCAGACAATGGCTTTAAGCAAACTTGACAAGTTCCAGTTTATAGCCAGCCCTTGTTTCTGCACAAACCTGACAAATGTCACATGTTGTAGATGAAAGAAAAGAACTATTAGACTAGATCATTTGGACATTTTCATGAAACTTACTTACAATTACCCCATTTAGACTTTG
The DNA here is from genome assembly GCA_016746295.1 of Potamilus streckersoni. Lineage (NCBI taxonomy): Eukaryota > Metazoa > Mollusca > Bivalvia > Unionida > Unionidae > Potamilus > Potamilus streckersoni. The sequence goes on from JAEAOA010000534.1 coordinate 1,512,335, forward strand.
TTCAGATCAGTAATGTATGAAATTCCATGAAAATTGGATGATTTGCTGATGCCTTTAATTAAGTTTTAAAAAATGAGACATTACCAGATTACTTGAAGGGATGTTTTGAAGCAGTTATTTGCTTTGTTATTAACGAACAACATTTTATAGCATTGGATGCTAATCATTACATTTATTGGAAATTTGGATTATTTGTTTCTCTCTTAGGATTTGAATGGCACATAATCACAAGAAAGTTTGCCAGATTATCTAGTGAGGCTATGGGACTTAAGTGCCTTGCCCAGCGTTACACCATATATGCCAATGTAGAGGATGATCTGGACTGGATTTGAAATCTGCAACCTTTGGCTTGATGTTTTTGTTGTTATAGGGTTTAGTGCCATTTTTGAGCACAAGATAGGCTATTCATCAACCTTGATCTGGACTGGATTTGAAATCTGCAACCTTCGGCTTGTTTTTGTTGTTGTTATAGGGTTTAATGCCATTTTTGAGAACAAGATAGGCTATTCATCAACCTTTAACTTGCAAGTTAGGCATGATAAGTACAGAATAACCAAATTTAAACCTTCGTTTGAAAGTAGATACAATGAGAATCAGGATGAGAAAGTTTACAACCAAAAGTGTGTAGATTTGATTAGGGGCAGGAATAGGAATGGTCAGAATGAGAAAAGTGTGATTTAAATGGATGATGTCTAAAGGGCCAGAGTTTCAGACCAGGCAGCAAGGGATCCATTGACTCCATCTAAACATTTGACAATATAAGCATCAAAAAAACGGTTTCTTGGACAACAAGGAAACCATGCTTGTAACATGATGTGAGCAAGTCTTTTTTTCTTAATTGTGACTACTTCGCCTTGTACACATTCATGGAGAGTTAGATTGAAAAGTTGGATCTTGCTGGTATGAAGATTTCTATTGTTTCAGTTTCTCATTTGTCTGTTCAGCATTTTTACATCTTTTTAACACACTAGATATAGGGTTGCTTTTGCAAAATATTTAATTTGCTCAGAATAAAAAAAATTGTTTTCATTATTCAGAATGTAAGTTACCACAAGTGTTTTGAAGAAAATTACATCACATAAATACTGCAGTTAAAATGTAAAAAGATCCATATAACTGCATGTCAAGAATTGAAAAGTTCATACTGATATCATCAATGACATTCAACCAATCAAAATACTACCATCTGATATCATCAATGACATTCAACCAATCAAAATACTTCCACCTGATATCATCAATGATATTCAGCCAATCAAATTCCACAATCTGATATCATCAATGACATTCAACCAATCAAAATACTTCCAGCTGATATCATCAATGACATTCAACCAATCAAATTCCACAATATGATTCATTTGAGTAGGTGATTGACTCTTGTCCTTTTAGTCCTTTGTCTTTGTGATGTATATCCTTCTATTTTTGTTTAAAACTAAATATTTATAACCAATAACATGTTGAACAGTATTTCCAAGATTTTCTCAGTTGTAAGACAGGATGAAGGATGCAACCTCAGTAAAGAAATCTTTTTACCTGCATCACCCTTCCCATATGTAGAAACTTAGTTTTCTTCCAGTAGTGTGTCAGTTAACCTAATTGATCTAATTAAATACGGACAATGAAGTGGTTACCAAATTGTACTAATAGTGGGTATCCATTACTATCTGTAGTTCAGCATATGGGAAATGTTCCACAACCTGGACTAAAATAATATTTTGTTTACATTAAGAGAGATGCTCTTGCACAAACAAGCATGAGTAGGATATTTAAGTTAATGGGAAATGAAAGTGTCTATTGGAGCAAATTTAATAGGTATAATTCAGATGAATAACAAGTCAAGTTTTTTGAAACCACTTTTACAGGTCAGGGCTTTTTAAAGTTAATAATAAGAATTTGGCCCATGTTAGTGTTATTGTTGTCATGTACAGAATAAGGCTGTATCCATTCTGTAGTCAGGAAAAAAGACAACATTGACTCTCATTCATTTGAATTTGTTCAGCATGGAGGGCAAAGTTCTGGAATTTGATAGCATTTACATTTGTTATAGAGATACAGGTCTGATAATTGTGCATTCCTTGGGACAGAAATCCATGTTTCTGACACAATGCTTAATTTCCCCTCTAGGGCTAGAATTTCACCTTTGAGTATTCCCAGTGTCATTTTCTGGCAGACAGACCATTCATTTTGTGTAACAAATTGAGAAAATGTGAAGCTAACATTTATAAATATCACTGTATGTGGCAAACATATGATAGCTACACTGCATCTGGGAGTTTAGAATAAGTTAGAATATATTAATTAATTGTTAATTACTCGAAGCAGATAAATATAGATAGTTCAGTATTGATTTTTTCTAAAACTGGTAATGAAAAGGACATTGTAAATTTCTGGAAATGGTGGATCAATCAATTAGAAGGAAGCAAGTAAGTCTGGATAGGCTCTGTTATATAACAGAAAAATGTGGGACAGAAAATACCAATCTGTTTCAAAAAGAAGGGATTTACTATACAGAGGGGATATTTAGTAAAGTAAACTACTGTAGGGTTGTATCACTGATGCAAAATTATGTGCACATTTTAATAATTCTTCTGCATGAATTTTTAGATTGTATCCTATTTTCATGCATCCTAAATAGACCATGTGTGGATTTAAAATATTTTTAAAATAAAATTGAAAATAATAAATAAAATTGGCTTCAGAACAAATTATCAGTATTTGTATGTATTGCTTAGCATTTTGAGAGTGAACAGGTAATTTTTGTGAAATTTAACTTCTACTGTCATTGATGACCAACACAGTGTCATTACAGTTCTTGGGCAGTCTAATATGGCTTGGAAATGGACAGTTAAGTGCTTTGTACAGAATGGCATATCATCCAAATGGTACTATAAACAATAATAATAGAACTGATGTAATTATTTGAAACTACCTGTTGTAGGAGTCAGTTTTGAAACTATATATTGTGTGTGTGTCTGTTTTGTAGATTCTTGAAGATACTGTAATTAACACTGTCTCATATGCATGACATTTTATGTCCACATTGATACACAGGTGCTTTATAAATAATAATGTTCTAGAACTTGATACAGACTCAACAATAAACTATTAAGTTTTGCTAGACTTGGATGTTTTTATTGTGCCAGATATGAAAATTTAAGTTGCATTCTATGGGTATGGATGAATATATAATATTTCATTAGAGTGAATTTTGAAAGAAGAGTAGTCACTTTAAATCAAATTGTTAAGATTGCAAATTCCAGGATTGTTAAGAATGCAAAATCCAGGGGTGATATTCTATGTTGGTGTTTACTCAAACGCTTGGAGAAGACTCTTTTAGAGTGTATCACTTGAAGAACAGAAAGTTAACACTCTTGGTTCACAGCGAGGTTATTGTGAATTGTGAAAAATATTTACATTCATCATGGTTTTTTTGGAATACTTATAGTTGTGAAGATGTCAGCCAAAATTATCAGGAATTTGAATTAGAGTGGACATTAATCTAATGACTAGGATAATGTCATCAACTGTTTGCATTAGTTACTTTAAATATTTGTCTATAGAGTAACTTGACCCTAATGGATACCCAAGTGTATTTGCATCAGGTGGAGCATCTGTTTGCCTTCCAGATATTTCATAACTTAAGCAGATAACCAGTCTAGCATGCTGTTATCTTAAGCAAATATAGAAGGAACCCATTCAGGAGGAGTGTTAAACCTGTAAACCACATTGATTTTGAATTTTTAAAAAACTCACTTGTAATTTGCTCCATCCAGGATGCCTGAAAAGATGCAATTGATATGCTGCCAATTGATGTTTTGCAAGATTAATGACAGAAAGAGTCTAGCAACAGTTGAAATAGTGCCATTACTACTGCAGTGTTGCAGAGGACAAAGCATTACAGTCCATATAAACCTGGATAAAAGAAGCTAATTTGTGAGTAAAGGTAATTAAAATTCTCACAAATCAGGCTCCAGCACTTCAAAGGATGGCATTTAGCTCTTGTGTTGCATCTGGACTTGGACTTTTGACATCCTGCAAGTTTGAGTCCCTGCAAAAGCCTCCAAGAATACCATTTATACTCACAAGTGCAGCTGCAAATAACAAAGATCCTCATCTGCCATGGCACGATGCACCTGCAGATCAGGGTCTGTGCTGTTTGTTTTACTGATTATTCCTAACTGCACAGACCCATATCTGCTAGTTCTTTATGCAATGGTAGATCTGGGTCTGTGCAGTTTGCAGTTGGATTTGTAAGTATAACTTTATCATGGATACTAATTATATGGAAGTACTTTCATCTCCGTGTGTAATAACATTTATAGGGCATATTTTTTTAAATGTTTAAAACATTTTTTTTGTAATTTAAAGTTTTTGTATTGTTTTATATCAGTAAAAAATTAACAATATCAACTTGTAATGTAAATAGAATACAGTGTACCATATATACCACATATATGTGACTACAAATTGAGTCCAACTGCAAATTGCACAGACCCAGCTCTGCCATTGCATAATGCACTAGCATATCTGGATCCATTAGCATATCTGGATCCATTAGCATATCTGGATCCATGCAGCTTGTTTGGAATTATTCAGTAGAACAAAAGAAGATAGACCCTAATCTGCTGGCACAATCTGTGAGGACAGCTCTGTGTTGTAAGCAGAAGGAATTGACATATAACAGGTATACACTGTATATAGTAAATGATATTCTAGTTACATTACATAATGAGGTTAAAATTATGTATTAATGATATTGTTAAATAATTCAAAATTTTAAGTTTAAAATTGTTTATAATATCTCAGGAAAAAGAATGAATATCTAATCAATCTTTTGATAATATTATGAAACAGAAGTTTCTAATTGTTCATTCAAAGTAATACTTTCTTTTTTCCAGATGATTTAATCCTAGGATTAATTTTTCGGGGTACTGAAAAAATCCGTCAAATTCAGTAACACTGTGTAATATTCTGTCTTGATGCTAGGAAAGTTTTTGAAAACATTCCGTGGATAATATAGTGAGTGCTGGCCAATCTAATGGATACAAAATCATCCTAAAATTTGCACTAATTTTTCCACCTAAAGGAATACAGTAAGAACATAATTAATGTGACATGCAGTTGTTTGCTATATTCCTGTGATTATTTAACACCAAGATGAAAGACATTGGAAAGATCTGCGGAGCATGTTTCACTCATGGGGAATCACCTGAGGGGGAATACCCACAAAATAAATACAATGTGGTAGGTTCTTCCTGGTATATTTCATTTCATTTCATCTTCCCCTCCCTCTCATCTCTCTTATATATGCCTATTCCTTAGGAAGCGTACTATAATATGACATCATTTAAATGTCATTCAATTTGTTTACAGTGACTCTTTAGTTTCAGTATGTATGTATCAATATTTTATGATTTACATTCTGTCATTCTCACCAACATGTAACCTTTCTTTATTCTTTCGGTGCTGTAATATTTGCTTATTGTAGAGTTACAGTGAATCCTTACTTTAACTCTGTTGAGGCAAATTCTAAAACTTTGCAGATTTATAAAGTGTATAATGCTATACAGGGGAACTTTACAAGTTTTTAGTGACATAAGCAAGGTTGCCTTATATGGGAGGGGGGGTATTTTAACTTGAACATATGAGTCCTGACTATTGACATAAGCAAAGTCACCTTGTGGGGACATTGTAAATAGTGCAGCGGCCAGCATATTTTTGCAAAAACATAAAATTTACTCCTCACCAGTGGCCGCATTTTATTTTGTAATATGTATCTAGAACAATTTTTTTTTTCTTCTAATTGTGTTAAGTAATCGGATTTCTGTTTCCTGATGTCAGGTTTTCGTTCTTCAAAAAAGTGTTCTACATGTACCACTAAGGTTAATATTATATCCTTGGCACCTTACGAGAATCCACATTTATTTCATAAAGCTGAGATTCAAATGACGTTTTTGTATGGTTCTGCTATGTACATGACAACTCCCGCTCGCATATTGCGCTTTTGCCAAGAATAAGAACTATTAATGCATACTCAGTTGAAATAAGTCAACTATTATAGCACAAGAACCATTTAATATTTAATGTTGCTTTTAAACGAAGATATTTAATGCTTTGAAAAATGAAGCTTTCTTACTACATACATATACTTCTCACAAAAAATTTATTCCCCTTCTGGAAAGGCCACCCGCCTTTTAAGGCCACTTTCCCCGTGCAGAAGGGGTGGCCGTATAAGAGGGGGACTACTGTATGTCCATGCCATTGAGGTAACATTTGTAGAGTTCAACTCATTACCAGTGTTCTCCACAGACCTGTATGCATCTCTTACAAACTTAAATCAAGACCAGTATGTGCCTTGTACAAGCTGAAATACTGAGACCCGTATGTACATCTCTTGATCTAAATGAAGGTCTGTATGCACTTCAAAAAGATATAGGCCTGTACACACCTCTCAAACTTAAGTATAGACCTGTATGCAAGACTCACAAACTTAAGTATAGACCTGTATGCAAGTCTCACAAACATGCACCCTGTACAAACTCTATGCTGACCTGTAGTTTTTTTTAGTATTACATGTCTCATAACTTGTATGTAGATCTGCATACATGTCTCATAACTTGTATTAGACCTGCAAACATGTCTCATAACATGTATGTAGACCTGCATACATGTCTCAATACTTGAATGAAGGTCTATATGCAGCCCTCACAAACTTGAATAAATAACATTAGTTAAAAGCACTTTGTTGAAGGCAATATTATGGTGAAAAATACTATTTTGTGGCAATTTTTGTTTCAATTCTCTTACAAATTATTCATTTTGCAGTGTCTTAGAATTTACCAGTAGTTTACCTTTCCACATATTATCTCATTCCCCTAGTTTTTAAAATAGGAAGATTTCAAGTATATTGAAACCTGTCTTGGGGGACTATAAAATGTGCATGTTATGTATGTTAAACAAAGGGGACTATATTTGTTGTCATTTTTGAACATGTGTCCTTAGGTGGGTGTGGATGTAATCATATATTAGCCTACTTTATATAAAGGCATATGGTAGATAGATATGTCCTGTATAAGTAATTCACTCTTATATGAAACCAACCAGCATAATGGAAGTGTCCAGTAGGCCTCATATAGATGAGGGCGCCATGTGCATGGTTGTGTTCTGTATAAGTAGGCTTCCTTTAAATGCAAGAATCCTATATTTGAATATATTCTATACACACAGGCCTTCTTTAGATGAAGGCATCATGTGTATGGATGTGTTGCATATATATGTAGGCCTTCTTTAGATGCAGACACCATGTATATGGATGTATTGCATATATATGTAGACCTTCTTTAGATTAAGGCATTCTGTATATGGATGTGTTGCATATATATGTAGGCCTTCTTTAGATTAAGGCATCCTGTACATGGATGTGTTGCATATATATATATAGGCCTTCTTTAGATGCAGACACCATGTATATGGATGTATTGCATATATATGTAGGCCTTCTTTAGATGAAGGCATCATGTATATGGATGTGTTACATATATATGTAGGCCTTCTTTAGATTAAGGCATTCTGTATATGGATGTGTTGCATATATATGTAGGCCTTCTTTAGATTAAGGCATCATATATCTGGATGTGTTGCATATATATGTAGGCCTTCTTTAGATGAAGGCATCATGTACATGGATGTGTTGCATATATATGTAGACCTTTAAATGAAGATATAATGTATATGGATGTGTTGCATATATATGTAGGCCTTCTTTAGATGAAGGCATCATGTATATGGATGTGTTACATATATATGTAGGCCTTCTTTAGATTAAGGCATCATGTATATGGATGTGTTGCATATATATGTAGGCCTTAAAATGAAGATATAATGTATATGGATGTGTTGCATATATATGTAGGCCTTCTTTAGATGAAGGCATTATGTATATGGATGTGTTACATATATATGTAGGCCTTCTTTAGATTAAGGCATCCTGTATATGGATGTGTTGCATATATATGTAGGCCTTCTTTAGATGAAGGCATCATGTATATGGATGTGTTACATATATGTGTAGGCCTTCTTTAGATTAAGGCATCCTGTATATGGATGTGTTGCATATAAATGTAGACCTTTAAATGAAGATATAATGTATATGGATGTGTTGCATATATATGTAGGCCATCTTTAAATGAAGGCATCATGTACATGGATGTGTTGGATATATATGTAAGCCTTTAAATGAAGATATAATGTATATGGATGTGTTACATATATATGTAGGCCTTCTTTAGATGAAGGCATCATGTATATGGATGTGTTGCATATATATGTAAGCCTTTAAATGAAGATATAATGTATATGGATGTGTTACATATATATGTAGGCCTTCTTTAGATGAAGGCATCATGTATATGGATGTGTTACATATATGTGTAGGCCTTCTTTAGATTAAGGCATCCTGTATATGGATGTGTTGCATATATATGTAGGCCTTCTTTAGATGAAGACATAATGTATATGGAAATTGCATATATGTGTAGGCCTTCTTTAGATGAAGGCATCCTGTATATGGATGGGTTGCATATATATGTAGGCCTTCTTTAGATGAAGGCATCATATATAAGGATGTGTTACATATATATGTAGGCCTTTAGATGAAGATATAATGTATATGGATGTGTTTCATATATATGTAGGCCTTCTTTAGATGAAGACATAATGTATATGGTTGTGTTGCATATATATGTAGGCCTTCATTAGATGAAGGCATCATATATATGGATGTGTTACATATACATGTAGGCCTTCTTTAGATATAGGCACCATATATATGGATGTGTTACATATATATGTAGGCCTTCTTTAGATGAAGATATCATGTATATGGATGTGTTGCATATATATGTAGGCCTTCTTTAGATGAAGACATCCTTGGATGAAGGGATCTTGTATTTAGGTTTGTTCTTTTTAAGTGTGCTTCATTTGGATGAAAGTATCCTGTATATGGGTGTGTTCTGTGTAAATATGTTCATATATGAAGGCATTCTGTATATACAATGTATTTTTTTTACAGAGGTGTCTGCTGCAACATGTTTTGTTGTAAATCCACAAAATCTTGTTATTTAAATATCCAGTACACAATGCAGACCTGAATTTGAAGGTTGTCTAATGCATATTGGGGATACACTGAAACTGAAATCATTTCTGTTTAATTATGCTTTGTTGATCAGTTCCACAAATCCCTGACATTTAATACTAGCTGTAATTATCTATCAACCGTACATATCTGGTAAATGTCAGTTTTGCTTTTCTTTTGGAAGCCTAATTGGTTGTTTATCTCATACCTACATGAGGAATTTATTGCTGTTCTTGGCACTGTAATAATGTCAAATTGTCTCATGACCACCACTCTTGGCACAAATCATTTCTGCATGCTCCTGAGTTTGCAAAGATTATCTTCTTATGGCTTCTAGTCATTCATTTTTTCATAGTTAATTTTGTGCCATCATCATTCATTGCATGGTTTAATTTCTCATGGTAACCATTCTTTGCACAGATGAGCTTCCCATGACTAACATTCTTGGTACAGTTTAGCTTCCTACAGTCATTGGATCATATACAGCATGGCTTGTCAAGGCAAATACGTTTGACAGGGTTTAGCCTCTCATGGCTGCAATTCTTTGCATAATTTTGCTTTCACCTGCCTTTTTACAATTTGGTTTTTGATGTCCACTGCTCTTGGCTATGTTTAGTTTTCATGGCCACCAGTAATAAAATAATTTAGCTGCCCATGGAAATATTAAACTCTTGTTTTAAACAATTACAAGTGATGTTAATTATTTTAGCTCATTTCTGATTATCTGATAGCGGAAAGTCAATATCAGACATAAAGCTACAGATGAGCAAAGTTTCCATTAAATGATAACTAAAATAAATAATTCCACATAAATTAAATACACAACATTCTTGATACAATTTAGAACAACAATAGGAGTGATTCTGCCTCAGATTCTAAATGGAAAAATGAATAATTTCTGCAATAGACAACATTTAAAAAGCTAAGAGATAATTGTATAACCAGGATGAGGGGCAAAAGTTAATCTCTTGAATATTTCAAGTTGTCAACAAAACAAGGTCTATTACTAAAATTATAATAAAGAACATGGATAACATCAGGTAGAACAATTTCTTCATGGGGGAACTCCATTGTTCTAGAACCAGACCCAAACATACATATTTACCTCCATTGATAATGGTCCTAATATTCAACCCACACATATTTACTATGTATTATTTGTTTACGAAATAAAAGTTACTGGTCAGGTACACAATGAACTTGATATTGGTTATTGTTAAGTTCAAAATAAAATTATATGTAACTTTTAATCAGGAAAAAAAGCCCAAACACAAATTAGTTATACATAAGTGAAAACTGCACAATTTGATGAAATTATACTGGACTCATCCTTACATAAAGGGCTGTCATGATGCCAATTATTAACATTAGTAACATTAGATAAATTTATAACTTTATGAAGAAAGTGAATACTGAACAGAACTTGAACATTTTTGACACAAAGTGTCCTGTGCAGGGGGCCTTTGAATATTGAATAAATGATGCTGTATTCTTTCAGATGAAAGAAAACTAGATTAACCTTGAAAGACGTAGTTTTCACAGACTATACAATCAACAGCTTGAATAAATTTTACAGGTAGCTGAAAGCATCCTACTAAATCATTGGCCGAGTGCAGGTCACTGGTTTGTACCTTGGCCAAGCCATACTAAAGACTTATAAAAATTATACTAAAAGCTGCCTTGCTAGGAACTCAGCATTAAGAAGTTAGTATTAGGACTGGTTTGTCTGGTGTCAGGATTATTTGACTGGGTGGAAACATCATGCTACCTGTCTGAGTCCCAGTGGTAGACAACACTATTAACCGCCACACTGCAGACATCATATCGATATAACTGAAAATTTTTAAAAGCTATGTTAAGAAACCAAATCACACACCTACTAACTCAAAGAACTTGCCCAACTACTCTTGCATTGAGGCTTTTAGGCAGTTGTGAGCAACATGAGTAGTTTCACCTCATTTGGGCCCCATGTTTCCAGTGTCTCTTGATTAGTTACAGCTTAGGTTATTTGTAGTTTTCTACTGATTTTAACATGTTTTCATACATTTTAAGTAGAATCTTGCAGAAGTATACTGACTGTGTTTATATGAGCAGGAAAAATTATGTTCTTCAATCCTGTGAAAAATTACTGTACTGACTCTTGATAGTTCTGAACATGCAAGTTTGTTGTCATCAAAATTTGTTTTATTTGCAGGCTTTGGACAAGCATTCATTCAGTACAAGATCATTGAGAAGTGTTGTTTCAACACTGTATATTTGCATATATTCATTTATTATTATTTATTAATATTATTTATTATTATTTAATATTATTATTATTCAAATATTGGTCTGATTAGGTGAACATTAATTGGTCTTTACTGAGTGACCAAGGGCCTTATCTCTACCATCTGGACAAGAGTGGCAGTAAGGAATATTAACCACTTGTCACTTACATAATAACTAGTGGTAAGTAGATAAATCTATTAGTTCTGCCTGTCAGGGTTCACACAGATAAGACTACAGATCTGGCTAAAGTGACACTGCCTGGGGGAAATTGGACAGCTAGCCATGGACTGATTATTGTAGTAGTAAATTGCAGGATGGAGAAAGATGGCTGTTTGAACTGCAAATTAGGACTGAATATATATGAATATATCAATACAATAAGCATCTCTTAGACTCAGACCTTGATACTTATTTAATTCAGGTCCAAGGCTCCAGTGGCCTAAGTGGTTAGGGTGTCTGCCTCAGATACAGTATGTCATGGGTTTGAACCCTGGCAGAGTCATACCAAAGACTTATAAAAATGGTACTCGAAGCTGCTTCTTGAGGTACTCATCTTTAAAAAGTTAGTGTTAGGATTAGTCTGCCTGATGATATGATATTGTGACTGGGTCACTGGACATGACCCTACATGTCAACAGCATGATGCCCCAGTGCTTGACATCCCTATTATTTGACTGGGTAGAAACATCATGCTACATGTCTTGTGTCATGATGTCCCAGTGGTAGACATCACTATCAACTGCCACACTGCAGACATCATAATGATATGCCTGAAAAATTGGTAAAGCTACAATTAAATTTCAAATCACACAGCACACAAATTCAAAGAAAGAAACTAAGGAGAGAAAATGATCCTTTGTAGACTCAGTCTGTATTAATATTAACTAAGGAGAGAAAATGATCCATTGTAGACTCCGTCTGTATTAATATTAACTAAGGAGAGAAAATGATCCATTGTAGACTCAGTATGTATTAATATTAACTAAGGAGAGAAAATGGTCCTTTGTACACTCGGTATGTATAATTATTAACTAAGGAGAGAAAATGTTCCTTTATATACTTGGTATGTATTAAAATTAACTAAGGAGAGGAAATGATCCTTTGTAGACTTGATATGTATTAATATTAGAACCATATATCTGGACCAAGGCTTCTTAATGGCTTTTACTTGGGTTGTTTTTAATTTATAGGGTTGGTGGGTTTTGTGGTTTGAATGATTTAGAATGTAGTGAAACTAGTGTACAAAAGATACTCATTTGGTCACAGAATTGTGTCCTTTCTCAAATTTCCTTTATATAGAGGTTAAATATGGAAGTGTCTTTAAGAAAGGTTACTGTTTGTGAGTTGTCCATTTTGTCATTCAGCTTTACTTGACTTCCACGTCTTGCTAGAAAATATTCTAACAAATTAAAAGGCTTCATTTGCAATTTTTGTGTAAGATGTTTGAATCCGGAATAACAATTATTCATTATTACGCTAATTGATGAATACAATATTCAGTAAGTGTCTGTTATGACAGATTGTATTGTTATTTATTGCTTGCACTTTTACAAATGGACAAAATTAATAAAAATTAATATATACACTCAAGCTATTAATTTGCTTTTTGGTGTTTATGGCACAGCAATACTTTGAAGGTTTTATTGTGATGTAGCAAGTAAGATGCCTTGTCCTAGACATATCATTGTAGCCTATTCAGGCTGATCAAGTGGACAGAGGTGAGAATCAAACTCACATTGGTCTGGTCATGAATCTAGTGCCTTAACCCTGACTGAGCCTCATTAGCGCCTTCAACTCAACTCTTGCTTTTTTCTAAGCAGAATTGCATAAAACTAACATTTCTGACTTTTACCCCAAGTTTAAGATTAATTAAATCCTGTTTAAAAATGAGGAGTGTAAGTTGATAATTTGTTTCGATCAAGACATATTAATAACATATTAAAATTTGTATGAATAAGAACAGTCTTCCCATTGACACAAAAATGTATGTGAATCATGCATTAACAGTACCTGGCATGTACACACTGATCAAATATGTACAGAAAACAAAGTCTTGTGCAAAATCTAAATTAAGTCAAAGAACTGGATATCAGTGTCAATTAATTTGTACTTATTTCTTAATAACAACAAAGAAAATCTGCTCAAACACATAATTTTTAGACACAGGAGTTGTAACTCTTTTTACAGTTGCCATCTGAGCTCCTTGTCCCTAACTGGACTAATATGCCCTCAGCACAAAGTACAGATCTGGAAAAAAACATGGACATAAACAAATTTTATAGTGGTATATGGGATTTCTGGGTTAAATTTAAAGAAGTCATTGGTATTCCTTAGGTTTATTTTATGAAAGGAAAAACAAGAGTAACTTTAATCTGATACTCACCCCCATGCAACACCCCCCCACAACCAACCTAAAAATCTTTAATAATAGTTGAATTGGAGTCAATCTGTACATTAACATTAATTTTTCTTAAGTACTGAATGCAAACTAAATTTAGAAACTTTTATTTATTTACTGATTTTTTTTATATTAGTGTATTATTTTGCTATACCCAATTGCAGTGATTATTAATATATTCATTTTCCTCACAATATGCACCCCAAATGTTTTCTGTGTTGTACTCCCATTTTAGATACTGTACCTGAACCTTCAGTCTGAGAAGGTAATGGGAACACTGATGAGTATCTAGTTTACTATCTAAAATGAAGAATAATGCATTGTTGACCATAAAAGTTATATACAACTTTATCTGGATTACTGACACCTCTTTTGAAGTAATGCTTCAAAGAAGACAGCAGCCAGTATATCAAAAATAGAAAAACTTCAAATCGAGCTGGTGGAGTTTTTAACATATTTAGGATTGTTAATTATTTGAAAATTATAGCAGTTTATGAAAGAATATTTTAAAGAAATGATGTTTAAAGGTTTTGAGTGTCATGTGTCTGGTTACATGATCTATTTGTTATTAGGATGAATAAATGTTTGAATGTCAGTCATACAGTCTATATTGTGCATTAACTTTAATGGTTGAATACCAGTCTTACAGACTATATTGTGTGGTAACATTAATGGTTAATTGCCAGTCTTACAGTCTGTATTGTGCGTTAACATTAATGGTTGAATGCCAGTCTCATAGTCTGTATTGTGTGGTAACATTAATGGCTGAATGCCAGTCTTACAGTCTGTATTGTGTGGTAACATTAATGGTTGAATGCCAGTCTCATAGTCTGTATTGTGTGGTAACATTAATGGTTAATTGCCAGTCTTACAGTCTGTATTGTGTGTTAACATTAATGGTTGAATGCCAGTCTGTATTGTGTGGTAATATTATTGGTTGAATGCTAGTCTTACAGTCTGTATTGTATGGTAACATTAATGGTTGAATGCCAGACTCAGAGTCTGTATTGTGTGGTAACATTAATGGTTGAATGCCAGTCTCATAGTCTGTATTGTGTGGTAATATTATTGGTTGAATGCTAGTCTGACAGTCTGTATTGTATGGTAACATTAATGATTGAATGCCAGACTCATAGTCTGTATTGTGTGGTAACATTAATGGCTGAATGCCAGTCTTACAGTCTGTATTGTGTGTTAACATTAATGGTTGAATGCCAGTCTGTATTGTGTGGTAATATTATTGGTTGAATGCTAGTCTTACAGTCTGTATTGTATGGTAACATTAATGGTTGAATGCCAGACTCAGAGTCTGTATTGTGTGGTAACATTAATGGTTGAATGCCAGTCTCATAGTCTGTATTGTGTGGTAATATTATTGGTTGAATGCTAGTCTGACAGTCTGTATTGTGTGGTAACATTAATGGTTGAATGCCAGTCTTACAGTATATATTGACTGATAACTTTCTTCCTGGGTCTAATATACAAGTGTATAAAACTTAAAATGGAAGAGCTTTTTTACTGGTGCCACCATTTAGAACTGTCTGCTGAAGGATATCAAAGAGAATCATCTGGAAATAGTTTCATAAATGTTTACCAAAGCTGAAATCTGGATAATGTGGGAAAGAAGTCATTAGCTTTACACACAGCATGTACATTAGATATTTGTGTGTGTATTCTATTTGCTTATGAGTGCCTGTGTGTGCAAGGGGAAGAATATATATATATATATATATATATATATATATATATATATATATATATATATATATATATATATATATATATATATATATATATATATATTTATATCCAAGTATATTTGGCATACATAGCATGTTATATAATGTTCCCTATTTATGAAGAGTCACATGAGATAGTTTGCACACTAATTATGTAACACAAGTGATGTAATAATTATTATTATTATTATTATTATTATTATTATTATTATTATTATTATTATTATTATTATTATTATTATTATTAATTGAACCAATAATGTCTCACTATGGATTCATCCTTTTGCTTTTCCAAGTCATTCCATATGATCTAACAATGTCATCTATACTTTGACTTGGCTAGATTTTGAAGTGATTTTTGAACTGTTTGTTTATTGTGGAGCCAAAGACTCATCAAGGCAAACAAAAAAGCACTTGTGTATGTTTTCTTATCCCTCCTAAGGTATGTCTGAAGTTTATTTGTTGTTCTGGCCAATTATCAGACTGGTCTAGCACACAGATTAGTTCATCATTTTCCATTAGTATCAGCACCATCTCTTCAAAGCACAGTGTAGTGAAGAAAATTGGTCTGATATAGGTCAGTTTCTTTTTAATGTGTACCATATTAGCATAATTTGTTGGAGGAATTCCATCTGATATAGGTCACAGTCAGTGCCATTTTAAGGTATAGGCATGCAAGTCACGTGCCTAGGACCCTGCACAGCAGGGGCCTTGTGTTGGCCCAAAAACCAAATTTTTGGTGTTGGTTGTGTTAGCAGTTTAGTACTATATTAATAAATTTAACAAAATGACACACATGCACATGCACATGCAATACTCTGTATCTGAGACTGACAGATTGAGGTGCAACTCTGGTTACTTTTAAGGTTAGAGTTTGTGCCTGGGTCTCCCAAACTCCTTAAAACGGCTCTGATCATAGTTTCCTTTTTAACATACACCATATTAGTCAGGACTGTTTCATTGACAAACCAACAGCACAGAAATACTTTTTAACATTCCTTGTAAAATCAGAGTGTTTTTACTAGTCAGCATATATCGGTCAAATAAACAGCATTTGATTGGACAATAGGTATAAGCTGACAAAATTGGATTCAAGATAACAATTATCCACCTTGGTGAAATGTAAAAATATATGGGAGACTTACAGTCCTTGACCTGTAATGTCATTTATCTTTTGTTGATGGTACAGATATTGGCCTATGGTGTTTTTTAGAAGTGGGAAAGAACAGACATCCTGGAAAAATGTGTGTGTGTGTGTGTGTGTGTGTGTGTGTGTGTGTGTGTGTAAGTGTGTGTGTGCATTTCTTCACAACTCTAGGTCAGCAATGTATCTGCATACTGTATGTGGTTAGTTCAACTAAAAACTAATTAGGAAATGTTAAATGCATTAGGATTATATAAAAGTTTAGCATAAACTTTTTGGATACAATATTATTAAAGTTGTTTAGTACATCAAGGTGGTATTAGCTTGGAAAAAGATACAGTTCAGCATAGTCTTGGGAATGTTTTACCCCATAGTCCATTACAGTTGACTGACATAGACTATGGAAATGTTTACCCCATGGTCCAGTACAGATGACTGACATAGACTATGGAAATGTTTACCCCATGGTCCAGTACAGTTGACTGACATAGACTATGGACTGGTTAACCTCATGGTCTAGTACAGATGACTGACATAGACTATGGAAATGTTTACCCCATGGTCCAGTACAGATGACTGACATACACTATGGAATGGTTTACCCCATAGTCCAGTACAGTTGACTGACATAGACCAAGGAATGGTTTACCTTATACTCCATTAACTGTTGATTGACATAAACCAAGGAATGGTTTACCTTATACTCCATTAACAGTTGACTGACATAGACCAAGGAATGGTTTACCTTATACTACATTAACAGTTGACTGACATAGGCCAAGGAATGGTGTACCTTATACTCCATTATCAGTTGACTGACATAAACCAAGGAATGGTTTACCCCATACTCTATTAACAGTTGACTGACATAGACCAAGGAATGGTTTATCCCATACTCTATTAACAGTTGACTGATATAGACCAAGGAATGGTTTACCCCATACTCTATTAACAGTTGACTGACATAGACCAAGGAATGGTTTACCCCATACTCTATTAACAGTTGACTAACAGAGACCAAGGAATGGTTTACCCCATACTCTATTAACAGTTGACTGACATAGACCAAGGAATGGTTTACCCCATACTCTATTAACAGTTGACTGACATAGACCAAGGAATGGTTTACCCCATACTCTATTAACAGTTGACTGACATAGACCAAGGAATGGTTTACCCCATACTCTATTAACAGTTGACTGACATAAACCAAGGAATGGTATACCCCATACTCCAATGCAGATGACTGACAGACTTAGGAATGGTTTACCCCATGGTTCAGTACATATCACTGACCTAGACTTAGAAATTGTTTACCCCATGGTCCAGTACATATCACTGACCTAGACTTAGGAATGGTTTACCCCATGGTCCAGTACATATCACTGACCTAGACTTAGAAATTGTTTCCCCCATGGTCCAGTACATATCTCTGACCTAGACTTAGGAATAGTTTGCCCCATGGTCCAGTACATATCAATGACCTAGACTTAGGAATGGTTTACCCCATGGTCCAGTACATATCACTGACCTAGACTTAGGAATGGTTTACCCCATGGTCCAGTACATATCACTGACCTAGATTTAGGAATGGTTTACCCCATGGTCCAGTACTTATCACTGACATAGACTTAGGAATGGTTTACCCAATGGTCCAGTACATATCACTGACCTAGACTTAGGAATGGTTTACCCAATGGTCCAGTACATATCACTGACCTAGACTTAGGAATGGTTTACCCCATGGTCCAGTACATATCACTGACCTAGACTTAGGAATGGTTTACCCCATGGTCCAGTACATATCACTGACCTAGACTTAGGAATGGTTTACCCCATGGTCCAGTACATATCACTGACCTAGACTTAGGAATGGTTTACCCCATGGTCCAGTACATATCACTGACATAGACTTAGGAATGGTTTACAGATGATTGAATAAACATCTGCCAGTTTATGAGTTGTTTTGATTACCCTAACAGTCATGTAGATTAACTGAAGGAGTTCTGAGCATACAAAACAGCTGAGCACTGGTACAACTTCACATGATCATGCATTTCTGGAAACAAAATGGCCAACATCATAAACAAATGTTACAAGTTTTTGTTGCCTCAGTTTGATTCAGTGATTTTCCCATCGAACTTCATTATGTAGTTAGTTGGCACTTCAGACCAATAGGTGCATCTAAATTAACTGTATTCCGTGACTAAATTCCTAAATCACTGCTGTGCACACTGAGGGGTATCCTACTTTATTTGAAATTGTTTCAATAAGATTACTGAAAGAATTTTGGAAAGGGAATATGATTTAGTTTTCAAATTTTCACAGGTGATATCATTTTAATACATACATCTTTATATGATTTCAATTAGCTGTCCCAGACAATCTGTACATTGCAAAACAGTCTCAATATTAGAACTTCTCCAATCAGCAGTTATGTTATTATAATCTGGTTCATGATAATTGAGATTTGTGTATATTATTATAATATGGGTCATGGCAATTTAAACTTTTGTATGTTATTATAATCTGGGTCATGGTAATTGAGACTTGTGTATGTTATTATAATCTGGGTCATGGTAATTGAGACTTGTGTATGTTATTATAATCTGGGTCATGGTAATTGAGACTTGTGTATGTTATTATAATCTGGGTCATGGTAATTGAGACTTGTGTATTTTATTATAATCTGGGTCATGGTAATTGAGACTTGTGTATGTTATTATAATCTGGATCATAGTTATTGAGACTTGTGTATGTTATTATAATCTGGGTCATGGTAATTGAGACCTGTGTATGTTATTATAATCTGGGTCATGGTAATTGAGACTTGTGTATGTTATTATAATCTGGGTCATGGTAATTGAGACTTGTGTATGTTATTATAATCTGGGTCATAGTTATTGAGACTTGTGTATGTTATTATAATCTGGGTCATGGTAATTGAGACTTGTGTATGTTATTATAATCTGGGTCATGGTAATTGTGACTTGTGTATGTTATTATAATCTAGGTCATGGTAATTGAGACTTGTGTCTTTTTAAAATCAATAATGATTTATGAACTTGCTAAGATTTCACAAAAAATGAAAGCAAGTGTATCATTTAGGGCAGGTCATTTGATAATTAGGGCAGGTCATTTAATAATAAGGACAGGTCCTATGATAATGAGAGAAAGTCATTTGCTAATAAAGGCAGGTCATTTAATAATTAGTGCAGGTCATCTGGTACTTACCACAAGTCCTTTAATAATCCATGCAGGACATTTTATATTTAGGGCAAGTTATTTACTAATTGGGCTGGTCATTTAATAATTAGGGCAGTTCAGTTGATAATTAGAGCAAGTCATTTGATAATTAGGGCAGGTTACTTAATAACTAAGGCTGTTCATTTGATAATTAGGGGCAGGTCATTTGATAATTAGTGAAAGTAATTTGCTAATTATGGCAGGTCATTTTATAACTGGATTATATGCATAGCAATCACCACTGACAGTACATGTACATAAATATAATGAGATAGTTTTACAAAAAAGTCCAAAATAAAGCATGCACAAGAACTGTGACCAGTCTTCATTTGTAGAGGCAAAGGCTAAAACAAAATATTACTGGTATTGACAAGCAAATATTTAATAAGTAGATTTAATAAAGGATTGTCTTATGCTAAATTTGAGAACCCCTAGCACACTTTATATTACTAACCTATAAGTGAATCAATTTGTGTTGGGAAGTGTTATTATAACAAATCTGTATGTTCAAAATGAAGTTTTCCTCTTTTGTATATTTTGAAAGCTGTCATTTGATTGGTGAATCAAAAGTTCATTACATAAAATTACCTAGTAGCTTATTCAGGTCTCACTTTTGTCAGGTATCTCATCCATAATCAGGCTATGATTGAATTAGCCTAATTTAGCAAGTCAAGTTTTAATGAGCACTTGCTGGCCACATCAACCTATGCCCTCCCCTATAGATATAGTTATTTTTCTGACAAGATATTCCAATACAAATGATACTTTCCTTTAGCATCTAAATTATCTGAGCAGAGGAAAAAAATTAGTTTTTAATGTTTGGATATTTACTTTAACCAGTGTATCTATAAAAGAGTTAGATAAGCTAGTTCTACAAAGAAAACAGCCATTGGGATTGGATCTTTGATGTTATGGCAACCCCCAACCTGATTCCAGTAGTGAGTGGGTGGTTTATTATCAGTGTTGAATTCTGATAAGGTGGGGATTGCAACTCTCTGATTCTATAGGGACGGACATGCCTGAAGTAGGAATTTATAGCTGAAACTTCATACACAAATTAGTGTATTGATAAGGGCATCAGATAGGACAAACACAGCAGCTTTGTTGTGTGTAGTTAGACCAAGCTTGATACAGTGTATTGATAAGGGCATCAGATAGGACAAACACAGTAGCTTTGTTTTGTGTAACTTGACCTAGCTTGATACAGTGTATTGATAAGGGCATTAGATAGGACAAACACAGTAGCTTTGTTTTGTGTAGCTTGACCTAGCTTAATACAGTGTATAGATAAGGGCATCAGATAGGACAAACACTGTAGCTTTGTTTTGTGTCCTTTGACCTAGCTTGATACAGTGTATTGATAAGGGCATTAAATGGGACAAGCACAGTAGCTTTGTTTTGTGTAGTTTGACCTAGCTTGATACAGAGTATTAATAAGGGCATCAGATAGGACAAGCACAGTAGCTTTGTTTTGTGTAGTTTGACCTAGCTTGATACAGAGTATTATTAAGGGCATCAGATAGGACAAGCACAGTAGCTTTGTTTTGTGTAGTTTGACCTAGCTTGATACAGTGTATTGATAAGGGCATCATATAGGACAAACACAGTAGCTTTGTTTTGTGTAGTTTGACCTAGCTTGATACAGTGTATAGATAAGAGGATCATATAGGACAAACACAGTAGCTTTGTTTTGTGTAGTTTGACCTAGCTTGATACAGTGTATTGATAAGGGCATCATATAGGACAAACACAGTAGCTTTGTTTTGTGTAGTTTGACCTAGCTTGATACAGTGTATAGATAAGAGGATCATATAGGACAAACACAGTAGCTTTGTTTTGTGTAGTTTGGACAAACACAGTAGCTTTGTTTTGTGTAGTTTGACCAAGCTTGATAAAGTGTATTGAAAGCTGTTCAAGGAGAAATGCTTTTTAGGGCATGTCATAAGCTTTGTTTTGTGTCCTTTGACCTAGCTTGATACAGTGTATTGATAAAGGCATCAGATAGGACTAACACAGTAGCTTTGTTTGTGTAGCTTGAACTAGCTTGATACAGTGTATTGATAAGGGCATCAGATAGGACAAGTACAGTAGCTTTGTTTTGTGTACTTTGACCAAGCTTGATAAAGTGTATTGAAAATTTTCAAAGAAAATTCCTTTTTAGGGTATGTCATAAGCTTTGTTTTGTGTCCTTTGACCTAGCTTGATATAGTGCATTGATAAAGGCATCAGATAGGACAAGCACAGTAGCTTTGTTTTGTGTACTTTGACCAAGCTTGATAACGTGTATTGAAAGCTGTTCAAAGAAAATTCCTTTTTAAGGCATGTCCTAAGCATTGTTTTGTGTCCTTTGACCTAGCTTGATATTGTGTATTGATAAGAGCATCAGATAGGACAAACACAGTAGCTTTGTTTTGTGTAGCTTGACCAAGCTTAATACAGTGTATTGATAAGGGCATCAAATAGGACAAACACAGTAGCTTTGTTTTGTGTAGCTTGACCAAGCTTAATACAGTGTATTGATAAGGGCATCAAATAGGACAAACACAGTAGCTTTGTTTTGTGTAGCTTGACCAAGCTTAATACAGTGTATTGATAAGGGCATCAAATAGGACACACACAGTAGCTTTGTTTTGTGTAATTTAATACAGTTGTGGGCGTAAGTAGCTTTGACATTTTTTAACTGACAAAGCATGATGTATCACCATCCTTTTTTGATGCTGCCATTATTTCTTGCCATGTTTTATTTGTCAGAACTGTACTATTGATCAATACTGTATACTGGTAGCTATATTGTAATCACATGTTATATCCCAATTAGGCTTAATGATGTATGGTGTAGTTTTACTACATAATGAAAACAATGATAAGGTCCATAATCATACAACTTTCATAATAACTACTGTGTTATAATGAAAAGCATTGTAGTGAGGGAGCACAGTAATTATACTCTTGATTGGCTGATATATGAAAAAGAACACATATTGATTTATTATTTGTAAAAATGGCAGTAATGTCATATTGATTGTTTATGAGTAACAATATATTTATAGTGTCCAGTGGTCTAAAGTGCTGTCCATTATGGATCACTGCAATCTCACCTCTGTCTGCATGAGTTCAAGTCAGTGAATGTGGATATGTGAGAAAACTTGCCAGTAGCTTCTCGTGGGTTGGTGGTTCTTTCTGGTGATTTCTTAGTTTTTTCCTTTACCATTAATACTGGCCACTATGTATAGCCTCCATTAATACTGGCCACCATGTATAGCCTATCATGTGCTGAAAAAATGGCATTAAGCCTCACAACAACACTATTTAATAATTGTTGGTACTGTGTATACTGGAGAACATGATGTACTCATGTGTTTGAAAGCACAATTAGTGGCGATGCTTCATTGGTCAGTGTGATGAACATGCATTTTTGAAAGGACAAGTTGTAGTGGCAATTCCTTGTTGGGCAGTGTGATGAACTCCATTTTTTTTTGAAGGACAAGTAGTGGCAATTCCTTGTTGGGCAGTGTGATGAACTCCATTTTCTTTTAAGGACAAGTAGTGGCAATGTCTCTTTGGTCAGTGTGATGTACTCACGTGTGTTTGAAAGGACAAGTAGTGGCAATTCCTCATTGGTCAGCATGATGTACTTGTGTGTTTGAAAGGACAAGTAGTGGCAATTCCTTGTTGGGCAGTGTGATGAACTCCATTTTTTTGAAGGACAAGTAGTGGCAATGCCTCATTGATCAACATGATGTTCTTGTGTGTTGTGTGGGTTTTAAACTAGTATCTGTTCTACCCATGTAAGCTACTGTGATGTGTCCTTTCACAAGGATGATTACTCCAAGTGTCCAAGCACCAAATAACCTACCTGTGTTGCTCTGCTGTAAAACTCCAGACCAAATTTAAACAGCACACATCTCAGCAATCACTATGATCAATAAGATTGGCAATTAATATTTTGCTTTTGTCAGGTGAGCTTTCATTTGTTGTTTGTCCTAGCTATTTGCACCTATAAGAGATTAATTAAACACGGTATGGTAAAAAGTTACTGAGCCACGCTATCAATAAATCAGGAGCGTCGCTGTAAGTGTGAGTGTTTGAATAATTGAGTCCTAATTATGCATTAGTTGTCGGTAATGTGACAGTTCAATAGCATGAAAGCCTGGCAAAACATTTGATTTCTGCAGCATTCAAAGTTCAACAACTGCACATGAACAATCACTTCAAGGTACCATTTATCCATAAGCTACTTAGAATGAAAGATTTTAAAGCAGTTTTATTCATCCTCTGTGAGCCACATATGTGTAGATTTTGCATGATTTTTATGTCACTGCTGGAGAACATGTGAAGTAGAAGTTGTGGGTTATGATAATTGATTTTATCTCATCTTTCTATATATTAATTTTAAACACAATCACCTTGTGGAAATTTATTGTAAAGCTTCTCTGAGATATGATGTATCTCCAGATATACCAAATTCAACTTCTTGACCCCCTCATCACATGACAAGGGGATGCCCCTAATCAGGGGCAACCTTCCCTTACCCCACCCTCCATCTAATAAGAAGCCAAACCCTGATCGGAGGCAAACTTGCTTGCCCCATTGCTTAACAAGAAGCCATCCTTAATGAGAGACAACCTTTCACCTTTCCTTACCCTTCCACATAACAAAAGGTCACCCTGTTTTATAAGGCCAGCTTTATTTTGCAGAATTGTTTGCCTCATGTGAGGTGAGGTCACTGTAATATAAAGAACAAACAATGAGCCCAAAGGAGATCCTTTTGTTGGTCAGATGAAATGATGTGGACAAGTCCAAATGGAGTTTTAACTGCAAAACATTTAGTCTGCTATAGCATAATGCACCAGCAGCTCAGGTTCCATGTATGCTCTACTGAGTACTCCTAGAAAACTGTACACAGATCCAGATATGCCAGCCTATTATAATATGGCATAACTGGGCCTGTGTAATTTGCAGATGGACCCATTTTATGTACAGTAATTAATAAATTAGAATAGTTTTAACAGAATCAATTCATCCCTGCAGATATTTCAACTTACTTTGTGATTTATGAAGTAACATTTGGCAGTTGAAACTAGATGTCTATAGCAAAGCAATGTTGTCTTCAAGTTTTTCACTGTTAAAGCTAACTCAGAAACCTCATGTCAACAAAACCCAGATGAATTCCTCTAGCTTTCAGTTGGATCAAAATTCCAAAATTGTGGTGAATATCTGCAGATTACTTGTATTCCAAAAATTTGGCAACTCATTCTTGCATATTATGGAATTATTTGCATTACAGATGTGCAGGAGTGTGGAGATTTAAAAAAAAACAACCAACAAACTGGTACTCATGTGCAGAATAAAAATTTTATACAGTTATAGTCATACCTGTGTAGAAAGCAGGCCTTAATTATAAATTATAAAATTAAGTTTATTTTCTGTTTTTGGCATGTTTTTTTTTATTAATGACAGAGTAAATAACCTGAATACCACAGCTAGAGATAATAAATAAGTATTTTGATATAGTTTTATGTGTATGTAATGTTTACAACAAACAGGGTTGCTCATCATTTGATATTTGTCTTAATGGTTATATTTGATCCTTTTAGAATCTTGATACCGACCAGGTATCTGATATCACGCAACATTCCCAATTTTTTTTTGTCATAAAACTTATTCTGCCTGATTTTAATGAAAATGTGGTTAGATAAAATCTGAATATGCAAATAGCATGCACATTTCATAACAATGATGTCATGCTGAGGGTTTCAAAATATTTGGCAATAATAGTGGCCATCATAAAATGACTTATGTGTTGTATTCATGATTCAACAGTGTTGTATTCTTGATTCAACAGTTTGTATTCTTGATAAAGCAGTGTTGTATTCTTGATTCAAATGTTATATTCTTGATTCAACAGTGTTGTATTCTTGATTCAACAGTGTTGTATTCTTGATTCAACAGTGTTGTATTCTTGATTCAAATGTTATATTCTTGATTCAATAGTGTTGTATTCATGATTCAACAGTGTTGTATTCTTGATTTCAACAATGTTGTATTCTTGATTCAACAGTGTTGTATTCTTGATTCAACAATGTTGTATTCTTGATTCAATAGTGTTGTATTCATGATTCAACAGTGTTGTATTCTTGATTTAACAGTGTTGTATTCTTGATTCAAGAGTGTTGTATTCTTGATTTCAACAGTGTTGTATTCTTGATTCAACAGTGTTGTATTCTTGATTCAACAGTGTTGTATTCTTGATTTCAAGTGTTGTATTCTTGATTCAACAGTGTTGTATTCTTGATTCAACAATGTTGTATTCTTGATTCAATAGTGTTGTATTCATGATTCAACATTGTTGTATTCTTGATTCAACAGTGTTGTATTCTTGATTCAAGAGTGTTGTATTCATGATTCAACAGTGTTGTATTCTTGATTTAACAGTGTTGTATTCTTGATTTAACAATGTTGTATTCTTGATTTAACAGTGTTGTATTCTTGATTTAACAGTGTTGTATTCTTGATTTAACAGTGTTGTATTCTTGATTCAACAGTGTTATATTCATGATTCAACAACATCCTAAAAAGTTGAATATAGTTATACAGGGCATAGATTAAGAGTTACAATATGTTCTACTGTAATATGTACAGTATATACCACATACAGTTTGGATCCAACTGCAGAAATGCACTGGCAGATGAGGTTCTATATTTTGGTTCACTTCTTTAGTCATGGCAAACCACAGTATGTGACAGATTTTGATTTGTGTTGCTTGAAGTTGGATCTAATTTGTATGCAAGCATATTGACAGATTTGGAATTATATTGTTCTAAGTTGGATCTAACTTGTATGCAAGTATCTTTACAGATCTGGATTTATGTTATTTGAAGTTGGATCTAACTTGTAAACCAATCCATTGACAAATTTGTACTTGTGTATTAAGTTGGGTACAAGTATGTACAGTATCTATATATCTATATTTCTACACCACTGTAAACAGAATAGACAAACCTTCTCTCAACTTGGAAGAACTGCACAGATGCCGATTTGCATGTGCATTATGTAATGGCAGGTATGGGTCTATTCTGATTTGCATGAGCATTATGTAATGGCATGTATGGGTCTATTCTGATTTGCATGAGCATTATGTAATGGCAGGTATGGGTCTATTCTGATTTGCATGAGCATTATGTAATGGTAGGTATGGGTCTATACTGATTTGCATGAGCATTATGTAATGGTAGGTATGGGTCTATACTGATTTGCATGAGCATTATGTAATGGCAGGTATGGGTCTATTCTGATTTGCATGAGCATTATGTAATGGCAGGTATGGGTCTATTCTGATTTGCATGAGCATTATGTAATGGTAGGTATGGGTCTATACTGATTTGCATGAGCATTATGTAATGGCATGTATGGGTCTATTCTGATTTGCATGAGCATTATGTAATGGCATGTATGGGTCTATACTGATTTGCATGACCATTATGTAATGGGGCAGGTCAGGGTCTATACTGATTTGCATGAGCATTATGTAATGATAGGTCTGGATTTATAAGGATTTGCATGAGCATTATGTAATGGGGCAGGTCAGTTTCTTTACTGATTTGCATGAGCAATATGTATTGATAGGTCAGGATTTATACTGAGCTGCATAAGCAAGATGTAACAGACAATTTGGGTCTGTGAAGTTCTGCAGAAGCATTATATGATATTAGAATCCAGTCTATCATCATGTTCTTCAGGAACATTATTATGTGATAGTAGAGCTGGATTTATGTTTATGTATGTGAGCAATATGTGATAGTAGAGCTGGATTTATGGTATTGAGTATGAGCATTTTGTGATGGTAGAGATGGGTCTATGCTAATGTGAATGAGCATTATATGATAGTAGAGCTGGATCTATGCTAATGTGTGTGAGCATTATGTGATGGTAGAGCTGGATCTATGCTAATGTGTGTGAGCATTATGTGATGGTAGAGCTGGATCTATGCTAATGTGTGTGAGCATTATTTGATGGCAGATACTTTATCTTAATTAAGTCTCAGACCAGTCAGCACAGGATAATTCAGTCTTGCCAGAATAATCAAATTAATTTAAGTTTACAGATAAACTTTTCATTGATTTAAAAGCACTCAGAAATGTCACAGAATAATAAAAGTCCAAATTACAGTGCTGATATTATAGCCCTGTTTTGATACATTAAGTGTGGTATACAGTGTACATCCATTTTTGAGACATGTACATGTCTCATTGCCAATTAATGGGTCAAATCAGCTTGAAACTGAGCATGGCTTATTCAGACTTTAAACAGGAAATGTTCTTCAATGACAAACAGTCAACAGGTGCTCCAGGATGAAAGTAAAATGGTCACACATGCAACTAAATATTGTCCTTTGGTGAAAAGTTTATCTTGTTGCCCTTTAGCAATCTTAAAAATAAAATGACCTCAACACTTCTTGATTATAATAATACCATCATCCTATGAATGTTCACCTCATGTTTTTCCTGTATTGTGTTTCAGCAGGTGTCCTTGATACTTGATATACAAGTATATGGCCATAATTGGTAGACTGATAGCTAGGTATTTTGTACAATGATAATATTGGTAACTCATAGCTAGCTACATAGGTCTTGTACAGGACTTGTGTGGACATCCTCATCTGTGATAAAACGTTGGTAAAAGGTCACTCATGGAACTCCAAATAAAGAATTTCTGTATTTTTTATATTTACATTTTAATTTTCCTATACTAAATATCCTCGACTATTTGTCATTAAAGGTCACTAACCAACTATATTGTACAAATGTGTGATATTATTATAGTCATAAACAAAACGCATTTGTTATGTATGCACACCATAAAAATGTTTAATTAGACTTAAAAATCTGCTTTATTAAATAAAAAAAAAATTATTTGGCAATCTCTGTAAACAAACAGTAGGTTCTGCATACCAAAGATGGATATGACAGACATTTATTCCTTCTATTCAACCAAGTCATTCAAGTGTTTAATTTCACCAACATAAATGTCTATGTGATATATCTTATGATCATGCTTTTGTACAGCAAATATGATGCACTGTGTTGCATATCAATGTAACCAAAAGAGTGATGATGGGAAAAATGATTCTTTCTTTTTTCTGAAAGACCCTGTTTACCTGAAAAATGAAGTGGATTCAAGCTGTGGGATCGAATTGGGTGAGGGATGTGAAAGTTGTATCATTTATGCCAGATTATGGTCAATTTAGCCCAAAGACAATTCAGCCCAACTTAACAATAGTTTCAACAATTTTTTTTTTTTTTCAAACAAGTAAATTCTTTTAGGAAAAAAAACTAAATTTAAACAAGCTGTCTTGATATTCTTTGAAAGAAAATAATCATACTTTGTAATGCACATATATATGAAAGAAAACACAAACTGACATATCTTGCTCATTCTAATTAAAATATTTATATAGATTTGTTTATGCTAATAAAATATACGTATCTGCACTAAGGTCCTCCAGTCAAATTACAATGATGATTTAAAAAACAATAATACGTAACATATAATAATCCACAGAATATGTATACATTTTTCAAGGGGTGGTGTACAGTAGATATTATAACAAATATATTTAATTGTAGGCTCCAAGTTGTAACACTGCTGCATATAATACACATTTGCACATGTAAGAGAGAGAGAGAACCATGTAGAGCAAAAGTCATTGTTTCCTTGCAGCAATATTATGATTTTACCAGTTAATTTTCTTGTTTGTTATTATTTTTCAAGATGTCTTAGTATGTGCGGGCATAAATTGAAAGCTTGTCATTACTAGCCAATATTGTAAATCATAAGGAAATAATTTTTTGTTGAATCTGTCCTCCCCCCCCAGTTTGTCCCCCACCCCATCACACAGTACAAAAAAATTGATAAGCATGCATTTTATTTGAAACTAAAATGAAAGAAACTAACCTTACATTGTTGTCATTGATTCCTTCTTTTCTCATCATGCAAAAATATATTAAAAAAAATATCCACAATATGTAGCAGGTGCCGGCTTGCGTATGCATCATTAATGTAGTGTGTATCACTTATGTCAAATAACAAAATTGCAAAAGAGACAACAATATCATCTGACTGCTTGAAGGCACCTTCCATTGATTAGTTACAAGGTGCAAACTGACCAAGATTGTATTGAATCCAGCTTAACTTTGGTTTGCTTGGATTCTTTTAAGTGTGCTGATTTTTTTTTTTAATAAACTCAGCCAACATAAGGAAGCCAGCATTGATCATTGATTCCTTTTTAAATGAATTAACATAAATTTTCAAAATAAATTGAAACAATGTAACAGTTATGAAAGAGCCAGTCAGGTGAGTCATGCACACATATCAACATAAGGCTGAACAGTAGATTAGTTTTCCATAGTTTCATCTAAATGTTCCCTATCCATAGCTTCTAGTGTTTATTTTTTTGACAACAAAAAGCATGTATGTCATTTCTGGTTGTCGTCCACTATAGGTGGGAAATCATATCTGGGGAGTAACATCATAGCATACTTCTATTTTGAGTAATTAAATTATTATTTCTTCTTTATGCTTGATAATTTTATTTTCTTTCTGTGCAAGTATAACTACTTTTATTCATGTAATGCAAATCTTAAGTAAAAAGAAAAATGTTGGTGTATGGCCAGTGACCTTTAATCAAGTCCCTTTTTAATTTAATTCAGCTCTCAGTGTCAGGGACATGGACAGGGTAGGACAACTATAGCAAAATTTCATGGGTCCACAATAGTCAGGGAGTCCACCACTGGCTCAGTTTGTAATTCATAAGGGCCTATTGGAGAATTTTTCATATGTTATATTCTGCTAATTTTCTGCTTGGTCCAACAAAATATTAAGCCTATTTGTGGCCCAGCAAACTGCCAGGGCTTGATGACCTGAAATGGCCACCAAAATTTTCAAGAAGAATGCCCTTTGGCTGTTGAAATGTGAAGTTGCCTATTGGTTATTGGAATGTGAGGTTACCCTATGGCTATAGTAATGGGAGGTGATTGAAATGTGATGGGTACTTTGGAGAAAGCTTGTTTACTTATTTTGTACTCATCCATTAATAACAACTTGAAGAGACACACTATACCTGAATTAATTTGTTGCACTGTAGAAGTGTTTCTCTCACTTACCTGTTGATAACATACTGAATGTTAAATGTATCATTGACATGGATCAGAATGCATGTTGAGATGTGTAGAATTTCATCTGTTTCTATTATCTCATGGCAGCCCAGCTTCCTCAATATTTTCAATCATTGAAATATACAGCCATGATGGAGGTAAGATAAATAATGAGATGATACTTAAATCTGATCTCTAATTTTAAAACCAGCTTTTGAAATTGAGCTTCAGAGGTACCTTGTTATCTTGCAAACTGCTCATATTTACCAGTGGTTGTTTAGGAAGGACGAGTGGCTTTTTTCAAGATGTTCATCCAGTTGGACAAGTATTGTTTTCAGCAGATTCAGTATGATGAAGGATGAGTAAAAGTGATGCAGGACAAATCAGAGTTTCAAGTCACTTGTCCAGTGTGATAAGTAACCAAATGAAAATAGTTTGAGCTATGATGTAGTCTAGTCTTTCAGCAAAGCTAAAATGATATATAAATTTGACTGAATGTTACATTTCTGCCTTCTAAGTTGTGATATCATAATGTTGTTTACTTTTTTCAGTTTTGATATTTTTATTAATTCGTACAAAAAATATTTTCTTAATGAAAATTGAGAACCATTGAATTAACTCCACCATATCTGATTTGTCACTACATAATGTATGAGCTAACTACAGAATCTGTTTTATTCACTTAAAATGTGATGTTGGATGAAGCACATACCCAATTCAATGGAAGCTGTTTAGGTCAATGATGTAATTGAGGATACACTGTGAAAGGCCAAAGACATGTAATGTGTATCTGATTTTCAAATTTCATGAGATTCAAAATATTTAAAAATATGAAATTCAATTCTCAAGAAATAAATAACAGAGCTGTATTTCAAAAATTATAAATATTCTGAAAAAAAATACAAAAAGTGCATGTGAATACACAAGTTCTTCTTTTCAGGTGTTGTCTAGTTTGCAGTGTCAAATACTGTATATATTCACTTATAAGTTGAGTCAAACTGCTTAATATTTTGTTGGACCAAGCAGAAAATTAGCAGAATAAAACTTGCATGTGAGCACTTACTATAAATATAGATGAAAAAATTAAATTACTCATATTTTTAACTGCTCCATTGGCCTATTGGTTAGAGTATTTGCCTATGATGCGGGAGGCCATGGGTTCGATCCCTTGTTGAGTCATATTAAAAAAATTTTTTTTTTAATGTGTTCAAATTATGCACAACAATTTAATTTTAAACATTTAGTTCAGATCTCTTATTGATGCAGCTGACAGCACAATCCTGTTTTATTATGGTGTATTTAATCTTTATAAACCTGCACTTGGGCCAAATTATGGGTTTGAACCCCGGCCTAATCATACAAAAGACTAATAAAAATGGTACTAACAGCTGCCTCACTTGAGGATCAGCATTAAGAGGTTAATGTTAGGACTGGTCAGCCCGGTGTCAGGATAATGTGACTGGGTGAGACATCATGCTAAATGTCTGTGGCATGATGTTCTAGTGTTAGACATTACTATAAACAGCCACACTGCAGACATTGTATCAGTATGACTGAAAAAATTGTTAAAGCTATGTTAAAAATCATAATCACACACACACACATACACACTTATTTTTATACAAGAAGTTTAATGGAAAGAACAAGCAATACATTGTAATCACTGTAAATTTACTATATTTCATAGGATACCATTTTTTGTGAATGACAATATTTCATCAGATATCAATATTTGTGAATTCACCATATATCATGGAGTACCAGTTGATGTAAATTCATATTTTATGGGGTACCAGTTGATGTAAAGTCATCATATTTTATGGGGTACCAGTTGATGTAAATTCACCATATTTTATGGGGTACCAGTTGATGTAAATTCATCATATTTTATGGGGTACCAGTTGATGTAAATTCATCATATTTTATGGGGTACCAGTTGATGTAAATTCATCATATTTTATGGGGTACCAGTTGATGTAAATTCACCATATTTTATGGGGTACCAGTTGATGTAAATTCATCATATTTTATGGGGTACCAGTTGATGTAAATTCATCATATTTTATGGGGTACCAGTTGATGTAAATAAATATTTTATGGGGTACCAGTTGATGTAAATTCACCATATTTTATGGGGTACCAGTTGATGTAAATTCACCATATTTTATGGGGTACCAGTTGATGTAAATTCACCATATTTTATGGGGTACCAGTTGATGTAAATTCATCATATTTTATGGGGTACCAGTTGATGTAAATTCATCATATTTTATGGGGTACCAGTTGATGTAAATTCATCATATTTTATGGGGTACCAGTTGATGTAAATTCATCATATTTTATGGGGTACCAGTTGATGTAAATTCACCATATTTTATGGGGTACCAGTTGATGTAAATTCATCATATTTTATGGGGTACCAGTTGATGTAAATTCATCATATTTTATGGGGTACCAGTTGATGTAAATTCATCATATTTTATGGGGTACCAGTTATTGTGGATTTTGTCCTTGCAGTTTACCATGAATTAAGACACCCAACAAAGGGTGATTTTTCTGTGGAAAAATAGGAGCCCTTTTCCAATGCATAAGGCCACCATATATACTTGCTTATAAGTGAAGCTCATCAGCAAACTGCACCAGTCCAAATGTGTCATCACATAATGTGTTGACAGATTCAGGGTTATGCAGTTTGTTAGGTGTAACCAATGTAACAAAGAACATACACTCTTATCTGTCAGGGCATTATGCACTGGCAGATCAGGGCATATGTTGATAACAATTGGACTTGATTTGTAAGCAAATATGTACAGTAAGCACTTACAAATACATTGGGAACCATAGTAACTCATTTGGAACAGTCACAGACTTGCAATATAACATTGTAGGTTGGATACCCACTCATGCCAGCAACTGACATCCACAAAAGTGTTTAAAGATGATGAGAAATTGATTTTGAAAGACCAATGCTGTAATGGCTGTCAGAAACTAGTCTTTTTTCAGAACAGTTAGTCTTTCAAGTGAGGTTCTGCTATAGACATATTGTAAATTTACACACAGTGCTTCCCCTGTTAATGGGAACCATAAAAGTTTCCCCACTTAGAAAATAATGGACCCATTTACTAATAGTCGAACAAGCTATATCCTGATTCAAAAAATATAAAAGTATATATTAATGTAAAATCACAGTATAAGTGTTTTTTCATGAGACAAGAGCCAAGTTAATGTGAAATAAATCAAGCTGCAACGATTAAACAAAATTTCATAAATTACTTTGAACATACCTGCAATACAAGAATACCACAGCAGTATACTGAGTGGCTTTATGTTGGGACAACTGTACAAATTGTGATTTTTATACTGAGGGACAACTGATTTTATATTGAGGGACAACTATACAAATGTTGCTTTATATTGAGAGATAACTTTACAGTCTAAAGTTTTATATTGAGGGATAACTAAACAAAATTCCTTTGTATTCTGGGACAACTGAACAATTTAGATTTCCCCCCCACCAGCTTATCTTCCACACAGAATTGAAATCAGACCTGGAGATCATAAAACTTTGGGATCCAGTTTCTTTTGTTAGCCAATCAGAAATGAACATTCACATGTATTATCATTTGTGATTGGTTGAAACAAAATCTGAGGGTTAGAGTAAAGTATTTCATGATTTTTAGATTCAGCTCCAGTTTTGCCAAGAATAGGCTTAAGTCTTGACTTGAGACATTTAATTTTAGTAAATTTTTGATTTAATTTATGCATAATCATTTTACTGGACTTAAGTCCAAGTCTTGATTTGGTGAAATTTAGGCCAGGTCTCAATATCACTTCAGACATTTGATAGGTCAGTTAGTCTTAAATTTCAGTGAATCAGTTCATTGGATTCTGAGCTTAAATTTTAATTTAGGCCTAAGTTTTGTTGGTGAAATTCATACAGGTTTCAACAGTAAGGAATGAAAAATGACATCTCATTACTGCCTCATGATTTCATTTGCATTTCATTGTACTAGATGAATTGGATCATTTAGACTGCATGAGCAATGTAAATTGCAATTTCACTGCAATCTTTTCATCTGCATATACATAAATTCATTCCCAATGATTTCAGAACTGTACAAATGACTATGCAAATCAAAAAATCTGTAGTGGAGGGGTCCCTGTGTATTCTCAAAACTATCTCCATTACTTTGGGAGAGGGAATTCAAAACATATACTAATAAAAACTTGTCTTCAAAATACAAACTGAAAATTAAAAACTGATGTTTTTAAAAATTTAAGTTTAGAGCCTATAATGTTCTGACACCCCATTGTACATACCATAAGTTTCTGGTCAATTGTTTTCTTGCTATAGGAAGACAGAGATGAAAGATTTTCCAGATTACACAACAAATAGTATCCGTAGGAAAATTTAAATGTGAATAAGATAATATTTCATAAGTTTTGCCATTAGCAAAATTGTCTGAGGTATAACAGCCTAGAATTCTGTCTGCATTTTGAACATCTCTCAGCCAGTCATGTGTAACAGTCCATAACAAACCCATAGATAAAGACCTGCATGTATAGACACATTTACATTTGGCAAGTTAACTGTGCAGTGATTGCCCCGGAAATTGCTTTTTTTTTTCTTCACTAAAGTTGGAACTCAACACAGGACACAGTCTGAATCATTTTACAATTTTGGCCATGTAATTTATGACCACTTCAATAAATAAAGACCTTCAATGCCTGTTTATTGACCTATTTTGCACATTGTTTGTTGAATACAGTATGAAAATGCTTGCTTATCATAATAACTCAGTCTATTTAAAAGTTGAATGATCATTTAAAGCTGAATGTCAATCATGGAAGTTGAAGTTGTACAGTCTGGTAACCATGTACAACACTCAGATGCACATTTGTACAGTACAGTCTGGTAACTATTGTACAACACTCACATGCACACTTGTATAGTTCTGGCTGAACACTTAATGCTGTTTAGTGACTACTTGTATAACAATGATTAACACTGTACATTGAATGCTTGTACAAAAGCCAGATTCATTTGCATAATGCCACCCTATAAACAGTTGTACAGTCTATGAGATGATAACTTGTACAATTTCAAGATTAACACTTCTTTACAATGGTTTATGACAACAGGCACAACAAACACTTTCAAAACACTTTTTGATAAAGGCCTTTCCAGTACTAATTACTTGTTCAAAATTTTTGTATGAGAACTGGTATAATTGTCAAAAGAATACTTGCTTCCTGGTATTTAATGACTGTTTGCACATCACTGATGAATACTGATACAACACTGCCAAATGAACACCTATAAAAAACACTGACCAATACTTGTATAACAGTTACAAAAGTGTCAAATGGACACATGTTAAACATATATACTTGTGCAGGCACATTTAATGAGTACCTTTAAAACATTGTTAGATGAACATTTTTTACATCATTGACAACATTTAATTCATAACACTATCCAGTTAACATTAATTCATAACACTATCCAGTGAACATTTAATTAATAACACTATCCAATGAACATTTAATTCATAACACTATCCAGTGAACATTAATTAATAACACTATCCAGTGAACATTTAATTCATAACACTATCCAGTGAGCATTTATTTGTACAGCAACTAGTAACTACCTGTGAAATGTATATAATGAACACTGGTATAACAATAATGAACATTAATCAGTACAGCTGTGCCAAACACTTCCACAACAGTCTTGTGAAAAAAATGTACAAAATTGATGCATTGTACAAAATTATAAAATAAACACTTGTACAACAGCATCAGATCAATGGTTGCTCGACAGTTTCTGATGTATGATTTATTTAAAAAAGATAAATTATTTGCTCTGTTTTCTCACTAAAGGATTGTTCTTCCATATTGAATGTTTCATTTCCTATATTATCATAACATGTGACTTAAAATTGATCTGTTAATATTGTGATCCAGATGTTGTGGTTGAATTATACCGTTATACGCAATTCTGCTGGAACTTTCTCAAAATGGCTTGGAATTGGAGTAAACTTTGTTGTTAGAAATAAAAAGTGCACATGATATGGTCAATAATGTATTTCAGAACTGTTGATGTATTTTTGAAACCTTACAGCCAGCCTTTGTGTTGTAATAAAAAAAAAACAACAGTTTTACAAGAAAACTAGGAAACTAGAAAAAACTGTTAGGATTTCATTAGTCATTAAATTTGTAGCAGAAGTGGTGTTAAAAATGTTTGACTGAAAAATTGTTAAAAGCTACATTAATAATCTAAATCACACACCATTCCATTAGATGTTTCTAAATGGATGTTCTTATTCAGTTATTACATAATGATTGGGGTAATGAAGCATTCAATGTTGTTTAGGGTACTGAATTATTAAATTTTTGTTGAGGGTTCTTAATTATTACATGATTTTCTAGGGTACTGAATTATTACATGTTGGTTATTACATGTTGGTTATTACATGTTGGTTGGGATACTAAGTTATTACATCTTGGGTGGGAGTACTGAATTTTTAGATGTTGGTGGAGGGTTATTATATGTTTGTTGGGAGTACAAAATTTTTGCATGTTGGTTGGGATACTCAAGTATAATATGTTTGTTGGGGTTCTCAGTTATTACATGTACATTATGGTACTCCATTATTATATGTTGGTTCAGAGTACTCAGTACATGTGGTTTGTGAGTATTCAGTTAGTACTTGTTGGTTGTGGGTACTTGATTATTGCATGAAATGAGAGATAATGTTGTCAGTTTTAGAATTTTAAATTAGAAGACGAATCATGTTTTACTTATTTACATCTTAAAGACTTTTTCCTCTATTTTATCATCATCAGCAGCAACAGCATCTCTGAGTTTTTTCCTCAGATTTATGAAAGTAGATGCTTGCCATTAAAAACAACAAAAGCAGAAAAAGCCCCAACAGATCAACTTATGTACTGGAAGGAGCATGTAGTACTCACCAATTATTAAAAAAACACTGCTGGGAAAAGTGACTGGATTATTTACCTCTTCTGTGGCTATTGGAGAATGACTGGTGTCTTTATGTTTAATGGCAACTTGTGTTTTCATTGGAACATCATGTACTAGGCTTTTTATGCCAGTGATAGGCGTGGCATTAATTTCACTAGGGAAAAGGTATTTCAGACATTTGTTTTGAGGGTTGCAGAGAGTGAGCCTATTGAAATTGGATCACCTTGGCTCAATAATCTACATTAAAGAAAGGGGTGCTTAAGGGTCACCTGGCAAGATGATTGGAATGTTAGAGTAAGACATTTCAGTCTCTCTAACCTGAAGTATCCCTTTGTACAATGTTCTCAGTTTCAGCTCAAACCAAACTTTTTATGTTGCCATGTTTTGCTGTATCATTGCAGGCCACACATTACATGTGCAACTTTCAATTCACCTGGGGATATTATTATTGCTTTTGAGAAATGTGGTTAAAATTAATTTTTTTCTGAATATTTGGGCATAATTGACCAGATGCAGTTTAATAGTTCCATCAATATAAATAGTTTTTATACAGTCTGTGACCAAGCTTTTTTTTTTTTTTAAATCGGTAATTACAAACATGAAGCACATTGAAAACAAGTCAGTACAAATATGACATGGTCATTTTTAACCATTGATTTATATAGATAGTTCCTGAATGATGTCATCAGCAGCCATATTTTTTTAACATACTTGCAATGTGACTATCAAGTTTATGTGGTGTTTGGAAGTTGAAATAAATTCATTGAATCTCAAGATACTGTTACAAAACAAAATAAACAGAACACAAATCAGGCTTTCTGTTTGTGTCTATATTTGTAATTTACAAGTTGATTTTTTTGTTTCAGTGTACCTTCCTCAATTGGTCAATTATAATGGCTGCATGTAGGAAAAACTGCCAGGTTGCCAATTATCCAGGCAAAATGGTCAGTTGTTGTTACAGGGTTTAACACTGTTTTTCAGCATAAGATAAGCAATACATGGCGGCTAGTATAAATGGTTGAGGAAGAACCAAGAAATCCCAGAAAGAACTTCCAACCCAGGAGAAGTTACTGGCAAGCTTTCTCACATGCCCACATTGGACAAGACTGAGACTCAAACCCATGCAGACAGAGGTGAGATGACAGTGAGCTGTGAGCACTTTTGACCACTTGACCACTCTGGCCCCCTAAAATTGCCAGAATATCATCTGCTAATCACCTTTTCAGGAAGCATCTATAAATCCCAATGAAAAATATCTTTTGTGAAAAATTGGTCATTTTAATTTCTGCATACAGAACGATTAAAATGTTTATTCAGAAGAATAAATGAATTCATATTTGATTGTCTTTATTACCATATACATGTATTGTCCCTTAAAAGTTGAATCCAACTTAAAACTGCATATAATGTGCCAGCAATGCTCTTTGTATGCAGTTTGTTATTGGTAATTAGTTGTAATTGCAGTTTGTTATTGGTAATTAGTAGTAATTGCAGTTTGTTATTGGTAATTAGTACTAATTGCAGTTTGTTATTGGTAATAAGTTGTAATTGCAGTTTGTTATTGGTAATTAGTAGTAATTGCAGTTTGTTATTGGTAATTAGTAGTAATTGCAGTTTGTTATTGGTAATAAGTTGTAATTGCAGTTTGTTATTGGTAATTAGTTGTACATGTAATTGCAGTTTGTTATTGGTAATTAGTTGTAATTGCAGTTTGTTATTGGTAATTAGTTGTAATTGCAGTTTGTTATTGGTAATTAGTAGAACAAGTACTGTAAATCCTTATCTGCCAGCACATTATGCAATGGCAGGTCAGGGTCAAAGGTTGTTTATAGTTGAACTTGTGAATATTTGCATATAGGGGCCCTGAATGGCTGAGTGGTCTAAAGTGCTGACCATTATGGATCACTACCATCTCACCTCTTTGTGAGTTCGAGTCCAGACTCAGCTAACGTGGGTAAGTGAGAAAGCCTGCCAGTAGCTTCTCATGGGTTGGTCGTTATCCCTGGGTTTTCTAGGGTTCTTCCTCCACCATTAATACTGGCCGCCATGTATAGCCTATCTTGTGCTGAAAAATGTCGTTAAATCCTACAACAACAAAAATATTTGCAAATCCTCTGTGGTTTTCTGACTGCTTTTGCTTATTAGAAATTATGTATTACCTGTTACAGCCTGCTGGTTCTATTTTTGTTGGTTACAGGAACTGAATGGTTATGTTTTAGGAATTTGCAAAGTCATTTTACCTGGGTACAATTTTAGTGTGATTTACAGAGCCAGTACAGATCATTACAAAATTTCAATGTCATGCAAAATTTGAGGAAACAGAGAAAATGTAATTACAGTATTTTCATTGTTATATTAATTCTATATTTTCATTGTTATATTAATCCTGTATTTTCATTTTTATATTTTTTCGGTATTTGAATATAATGTGTAGAATCAAGCCATCAAGATATAATTATCTCACAACTCCATTATTGGTATTTGTCATTTGATTAGACACTTATATAAGATAGGTGTCTAGGTCTCTATACAAAAATGCCCAAGCAGAAAATTGCCCACCTTTCAGAACTGAAAATTAGACCCAATTAATTATATTGAAGAGAAAAATTGCCCCAAGTGAGACACTCCATAACCCAATATTATAATGAAATAACAAGGCCAATCTCTCATTTTCATTGAAAAGGTCCATTCATCACCTTATAAGATGTAAAACATCCAGGAATCAGTGTGAAAATTCAGATAATGTGTGCAAGTTCAAATAATTTTGCTTGTTTGTTATAGCCAAATAAATTCTTTAATAGACCATGAATTTGCAGCATCTTTAAAATTTAGGGCCTTCCCATCATTCAATTTATTGGCTAGGCACACATTTTGTGAGTTCATGCATATATTACTAAATATATTTCTAAATACACACATTTTCTAACACAAAATGTACAGTATTAATACAATATTTGCAAATACATTTTCTTTCATAGCTCTTTGTAATATTTTGAAAATAGATATCCAGGGCATTGTTTATCCAAAACCAAAAGTCCAGCACATAAGAAACTCTAGAATTACATTTTGGAAACTGAGAATCCAGAACCAGAATAGTGCTAGACATTATAAGTCTGATTTCCTAGTAGTCTTTAATTGCATCTTGGATATTTAGATTCAACAACCAGAATAGCGCTGAAACTATCAATTGCCACCAGTCAACATTTAGTGAAGTTTTAACAGGAAAAGTAAATTTCATCATCTGCAAGTTAGTCCTTCTGTCTCCTAAGCATGGGTGCCTGCAGCATAGATCAAGGGGGTCATATGTCCCCCCCCTGAAATCATACTGTCAATATGTATATAAATTCTGACAAGTTTATTCATGCAAATGAAGCTGAAAATAGTCACAAGAATCTGTTCAAAATACTTAATAAATATTAGCTTTAGTTTCAGACTACTTCTTGTTCTAACTCTTCTGGCCATGACTGACTGCCACCCACCCCCCTCACAAAATATCCTGACACTTCCCCTTAAAAATTCTGTAGGCACCGATGCTTCTAAGAAATTCAGGTTAAACTCTATGCTTACAGAAACTGAAGTTTCTGGAAGTTGGAATTTCTACTAAAAAGAGCTCAGTCTTTACTAACGTTAGGTTTGGTTTTGTGGGTATAGCACCAATTTTCAGCACATGATAGGCTATGTACTGTGGCCAGCAGGGAAAACCTGGCAACCCCCTCCCCCCACCAGGCCACAGAAAGCTACAGGCAAGCTTTCTCATATACCAAAATTCAAACCCATGTGGACAAGGGTAAAATGTGAGTAATCTGTAATAGTAAATACCATTCAACCAACCAGGGTTCTAAGTTCTAATATTTTGTGCTTTCAAAATAGTTTAAATTAAGAAAGTGGCATATTTGACCAGAAACAGATGGAAACCATTCCGATGCATATAAAGTTTGGGAGTATGTGGGTTTGGTTTACTTAAATGATCTAGACATTGTGAAAACATAATTGGCATTACTTGAGAAATTTGAGTATTCAGATGGAGGATCAAACCCAGAAACTCCCAAACTCTAGAACAGTGCTATGCCATCAGAATTATCCAAGCCAATGATTCCTGCAATTTATTTGCCAAGGTTTCCATGCCCTTCAGCCATGCTTACACAGATCCAATGAAACTAAACTCCAACTCTGGAATATTATGACATGGTCTTTGTATGTGATCCCCCTACTTCTACCAAATCTCAGTCCCAGACTGGGGCTTGAACCTGAGCTTATCTGAGCCAAAGTCATTTGCTGTAACTACCTAAGACATCACATCCTGAGCTACCATTCCATTCCTGTGACTAATGATAATACAATTCAAAATCAGGGGTCCAGTTGCAATCTTTTATTATGGATTATTAAAGTAGATTTGCCATAAGTACTCACTCATAAAACAAGTCCTACTGCAAACTGCACAGACCCAGATCTGCCACCACACAGTGTTCCAGCAGACCCGGATCTGTGCATTGTTAAGACAGATCAGGATCTTTGTTGTTTACAGTTGGACTCGACTTGTAAGCAAGTATAGATGGATCACAAAAGTACTTGTCTGGTTTGAACTTCATGATACGAAGAAATTAAATCTTTAATATTTTGAACAATGTGTGCTTCTAATATCTCTTAGTACACTCATGACTGTGTGTGTAAAATATGTGAGTACAATAGTGTTTACTGTCTAGGCATTGCATACAAATACACCTAGCTGTGTGATTAAATATGTGATCAAAATATAGTGTTTCCTGTCTAGGCATTGCATACAAATACACCTAGCTGTGTGATTAAATATGTGATACAAATATAGTGTTTACTGTCTAGGCATTGCATACAAATACACCTAGCTGTGTGATTAAATATGTGAGTACAATAGTGTTTACTGTCTAGGCATTGCATGCAAATACATCTAGCTGTGTAATTAAATATGTGAGTACAATAGTGTTTACTGTCTAGACATTGCATACAAATACATCTAGCTGTGTGCTTAAATATGTGAGTACAATAGTGATTACTGTCTAGGCATTGCATACAAATACATCTAGCTGTGTGATTAAATATGTGAGTACAATAGTGTTTACTGTCTAGGCATTGCATACAAATACACCTAGCTGTGTGATTAAATATGTGAGTACAATATTGTTTACTGTCTAGGCATTGCATACAAATACACCTAGCTGTGTGATTAAATATGTGAGTACAATATTGTTTACTGTCTAGGCATTGCATACAAATACACATAGCCATGTGATTAAATATGTGATCAAAATATAGTGTTTACTGTCTAGGCATTGCATACAAATACATCTAGCTGTGTGATTAAATATGTGAGTACAATAGTGATTACTGTCTAGGCATTGCATACAAATACATCTAGCTGTGTGATTAAATATGTGAGTACAATATTGTTTACTGTCTAGGCATTGCATACAAATACACATAGCCATGTGATTAAATATGTGATCAAAATATAGTGTTTACTGTCTAGGCATTGCATACAAATACATCTAGCTGTGTGATTAAATATGTGATCAAAATATAGTGTTTACTGTCTAGGCATTGCATACAAATACATCTAGCTGTGTGATTAAATATGTGATCAAAATATAGTGTTTACTGTCTAGGCATTGCATACAAATACATCTAGCTGTGTGATTAAATATGTGATCAGAATATAGTGTTTACTGTCTAGGCATTGCATACAAATACATCTAGCTGTGTGATTAAATATGTGATCAAAATATAGTGTTTACTGTCTAGGCATTGCATACAAATACATCTAGCTGTGTGATTAAATATGTGATCAAAATATAGTGTTTACTGTCTAGGCATTGCATACAAATACACCTAGCTGTGTGATTAAATATGTGATCAAAATATAGTGTTTACTGTCTAGGCATTGCATACAAATACACCTAGCTGTGTGATTAAATATGTGAGTACAATAGTGTTTACTGTCTAGGCATTGCATACAAATACACCTAGCTGTGTGATTAAATATGTGAGTACAATAGTGTTTACTGTCTAGGCATTGCATAGAAATACAACTAGCTGTGTGATTAAATATGTGAGTACAATAGTGTTTACAGTCTAGGCATTGCATACAAATACATCTAGCTGTGTGATTAAATATGTGAGTACAATAGTGTTTACTGTCTAGGCATTGCATACAAATACACATAGCTGTGTGATTAAATATGTGAGTACAATAGTGTTTACTGTCTAGGCATTGCATACAAATACACCTAGCTGTGTGATTAAATATGTGATCAAAATATAGTGTTTACTGTCTAGGCATTGCATACAAATACACCTAGCTGTGTGATGAAATATGTGATCAAAATATAGTGTTTACTGTCTAGGCATTGCATACAAATACACCTAGCTGTGTGATTAAATATGTGAGTACAATAGTGTTTACTGTCTAGGCATTGCATACAAATACACCTAGCTGTGTGATTAAATATGTGAGTACAATAGTGTTTACTGTCTAGGCATTGCATACAAATACACCTAGCTGTGTGATTAAATATGTGATCAAAATATATAGTGTTTACTGTCTAGGCATTGCATACAAATACACCTAGCTGTGTGATTAAATATGTGAGTACAATAGTGTTTACTGTCTAGGCATTGCATACAAAT
Source organism: Potamilus streckersoni (assembly GCA_016746295.1). Lineage (NCBI taxonomy): Eukaryota > Metazoa > Mollusca > Bivalvia > Unionida > Unionidae > Potamilus > Potamilus streckersoni. Next base: position 1,557,068 of record JAEAOA010000534.1, read on the forward strand.
ACACCTAGCTGTGTGATTAAATATGTGAGTACAATAGTGTTTACTGTCTAGGCATTGCATACAAATACACCTAGCTGTGTGATTAAATATGTGAGTACAATAGTGTTTACTGTCTAGGCATTGCATACAAATACACCTAGCTGTGTGATTAAATATGTGAGTACAATAGTGTTTACTGTCTAGGCATTGCATACAAATACACATAGCTGTGTGATTAAATATGTGAGTACAATAGTGTTTACTGTCTAGGCATTGCATACAAATACACATAGCTGTGTGATTAAATATGTGAGTACAATAGTGTTTACTGTCTAGGCATTGCAAACAAATACACCTAGCTGTGTGATTATGAGCAAAATATTGCATTTACTGTCTAGGTAAATGTTAGTTACTATAAGCACAGTTAAAGTTGCAGAATATCATCTATACTTGCTTAGAAGGCAATTCCAACTGTGAACCACACAGACCCAGATCTGCTGTTGCATAATGTGACAAAAGATCTGGGTCTATAGGTACTTTATGCTATGACAAATTATAATTTGTATAGTTTGCAGTTTGAGTCGACTTACATGGTACACATGAATCATGTTTATTTTAAGCTTAGAGAGCAATGATTCTTCTTCTCCAAAACCAGTTGTCATGGAAAATATCTTTCAAATTTCAAAAGTAACATATATGATAATAAGAAAAAAAAAACAATAATTTTTAAAAAGAAATTATATGCATTGATTCTTAAAATTTATACTAATTAATTGTCCTAAAAATCTTTCCAACACAATGCTATATTCTATCTTAATAGCCATTTGTCAATTTCTATGCATACCTTTTGTGAGTGTGTTAATCCTACATGTAAAAAGAAAATGAGTCAACACAAGGTGTTATTTGATTTATATTTTGTAACAGTACATGTGATAATAGGATTGGCTTTTTGATTGGTTTGAAAAGATGACTGTGCCAGTGGACAGTTCTGTGGATTCTGACTGTGGTATAGTAACATTGTAACTTTTTTTATAGATCTAACATGGTTTTTAATTGTATTAAAATGATTTGCTTTTTGTCCTTGGACCTTTTTGACATCCATATGAATGAATAAAAAAATGGTAATAACTTGATGATCCTTGGTTCCTTTTGAAGTCTTTTGTACAAACAAATAAAGGATAATCACTACATGGTCCTTGGTCCCTTTTTGACAGCCATTGGTTCAGTTTGAAAAAGATTAATAACTGCATAGTTCTTGTTCCCTATTGACTTCATTCTGTAAAGTTAATAATGGGGAATGACTATGCTTGGTCCATGGAACCTTTGTTTTCCATCTGTAGGAGTAAATAAAGGCTAATGACTGCACTCTCCTTGGTCCCTTTTGACATTGTTTTGTACAAGTTAATAATTGGTAAACTTGTTTTGACTTCATTGTACATACAGGGTTGTGTAGGAGGCTTTTGTTTACAAACAACTTGACACATGGGCATAAGGATGGCAGGGTAAACAAAAGGACAGTCTTAGATTTTAGACCAACTTTTAAAAGCAATGCCAGTGGGGCATAGCAGTCAGTGTGAATAGATGTGAATGGTTTTGGCATTATGAGCATAGCAGTCAGTGTGAATAGATGTGAATGGTTTTGGCATTTAAATTTTGCTGACCAGAAAAGAAATGATAAATTCAGTAGAACTGCTACAATAAATGACAATGATGCACACTTTGTACTATGCTGATTTTATATTAAAATCTGCTACCTAGAAGAAGAATATATTTAACAGTGATGCTTGCATACTTGGATATATATTTAATGCTACCATCAGTGGAAGTAGCGACAGCAATACTGGATGCAGAGACTGGCACCATTTCATATATATATATATATATATATATATATATATATATATATATATATATATATATATATATATATATATATATATATATAGGTACTTACTTCAGTGTATTTAGATAATAATAATCCTTGCTTACTTACATACATTTGGATAATGGTAATTGCTAACATATATTTTGATGCTTTATTTGAAGGAATTTTTTTTACAAGAAATAATACTGATAATCTTTGAAAACTTTATTAGCCAGGCCATGTAATGGTTTTATTGATTACATTCATATCACTTGAAGACTTCTTGTGATGTCTAGTTGGTCTTAATGAAAATGATGCCAGTCTGATATCCAGTATGGCCACCACAGCAGCCATTTTGAAACTTGTATTATTGCTACACCACCTAAATGGAAAGTAATATCTTGAAAATATTGTTATCTCCAAATGGATAGCTATTTCCTTTATGGGGTTTCCACCATTAGAAAACCGATGAAACTTAATTGGTCCTGAATGAAAATGGCTGCCATAAATTATATTTTAAAAATCTTGTCATTATTCCTCTTGAATGGACAAACATTTAGACATGAGATTTTCACCAAATGACTTTTAATGATTTCTAGTTTCTCCTGAATGAAATTGGTGCCAAGCTATATCTGTACCACAGTAGCTAACTTGAAAATCCTGCTATTGTTGAAGAATATCAGATGGTTTCAACAGTTTAAGTATAAATATGGTCTCCTTATAATTCCTTGAAATTTATTTCATCCAGTATAATGTTAGTCCCTTCAATGGACTCTTGTTTTGTGTTGACATTTTTGATCAGATAGGAGGGGTGAGACATGTTATGGTATACAAAATGTGTCATGTGTTTCTCTGTAATTAAAAATGATTAATGAAATATAGGAAAATGAGGAAGATGATTATTCATTGTCATTTAGAGGAATAATGATAATTTTTCAGTCAAGATTTAGAACTGTAATCATGAAAATATACTACAATGAGGAAGAATAGAAATGTCATTAATTTCCAATACCACATAAAAGGATCGTGAGCCAGACTTGATAGGTAGCCCCCCCCCCTACATAAAATACAAGTTTATACCACCAAATTTATTATGTTTTGTGTAATAAGGTAAATGGCATCAAGGCTCCAATCATTTTTAATGGGAGTTGGTACTGGGAAATGGGAGAAAATAATTTCCAGCCTACACAATGTTTCAAAACAAATATCCTTGCTCTGGTTGACAGAAAAAAAGCTGTATACGTATGACATTAACTGACATTTTCTTATTTTGAGAGGTATATGTCCAGTATTGAAAGAAAAAAAAATAACAGGCCCTCCACTGTACCCACAAATTAAATGGTCTGTCTCTAAATATGATTCCACTTCAGCTTACAACGGAGTATACAGTTATACCAGACTATAACTTATGTCCAGTGTTTTGCAAGATCTCCGGTCATGCAAAATACGATTTTGTTTTGTTTTAACCAGTGGCCCAGCAGTGCTATATAATGTGTCGACTTCCGAGAGACCACCTGTCTTGAGGGACCCTTATTTCCTTGATGGTCGTTCTATCCCGACTGGCTTCTGGATATTGGCTTCTCGATATTTCAAAGTGTAATAAACAATAAAACAGAAACGTCCCTTAGATGCCACTATCACATCATAATAGCGTTTATGTGTAGTATATTATAATGGTTTACAAATGTTAGTTTATGGGAGAGCTGTCGTAGAGAATGAGAGGACGAATTTGCTTTAATCCAGTCGCCTTTTTACTGTTAATGCCAGGTAAGTTGACCTGTATCAAGCTGGTTGATTTAAAGTTTGAGACAACCCCTCATTCCATTAGCGCAGAGCCAGTCTTTTCAACTTAACCTAGTATAGACTTCGGCAAGTACGAAGCTGTTATCAAACAACTGTCGGCCGGTGCCCTTTAAACAATCTGGATTTCTTATTTTCGGGATTGTTAGACAGTTACAGTATATCAGAAGCCAAAAAAAAAAAATTGTGGATAATTCGTTGTGCTTATTCTGGATTAGGATTTTTCTGGATCAGGATCGAGTGTCACTAATGAATACTAACTTGGTGAAGTAAAAATTATATCCGAGAACAACAACCCACCCCTTCTTCTTTCAGGTAAGAAGACTGAAGGTGAGACTTTCCATTTGAGCTTTCTCCCATGTGAACTATCTAGGTATTTTCATATGGGTCATGCATGGCAAGTTTCCATCAAAGGGATGGGACAATCTTTTGCTACCGTTCTGTCTTAATTTGAAACGAGAAAACTTGTTTTTCCTGTTGTATGTGTCTTTTTACGCAACAGTATTTATATTTTTTAAGGTCACATGATTGGATTGTGATGGAAATTTCAGGTTGGAAAACAACTATTGAATACAAGGGGGAATTATAAATGTACTACTTTGGCAAGGAACTTTGTACAAAATGGTCCGAATTGGTATTGTGTGTCGTTAACTTTGCGATGGCCTAGGTGATGGGTTTGTGGTTCAAGGACTCCGTTTTGTTATTGCTGACTAGTGACAGGTAACACTGCATGTAAAGCTGACTATAGTATAGTTTTATGTAAATACTATAAAATCTAATCCCCGCCCACAAAAGTAGCACATGTGTACATACTTCGTTGTCCATGAAAAGACATCTCTTTCAAAGTGAACTTTTTAATAATAGATAATAAACAAGGCAGTATTCTATACAGCATGCGGAGCTAGATTATTTTAAGCCCTGGTGGGACTTCTCTCTCTCTCTCTCTCTCTCTCTCTCTCTCTCTCTCTCTCTCTCTCTCTCTCTCTCTCTCTCTCTCTCTCTCTCTCTCTCTCTGTGTTAACACAACCATTAATGTCCATTTCATTGATAGGTTTGATAATAAATACATTTTTCCTCAAAATACATTAAGTTTAGGGTTTGTAGAGCAAATACAGTGATTGCCTTTATCATATAGTTTTTATATAAATATTTTACAGAATATTACCATCATTTCCTTTTTTATCTTATAGTACTTCATTTATTGTGCAATTAATATGTTTTAAGTTTAGAACTTTTTGTGCTTAGTTGCATTTAAGGAGTAACACATACTTTGGAAAAAAAAGTAAGTCAGTAATCTTATGGCTGTTGACCCATACAATATGTGCAATATTATACAACATAAAGGTTGCACACCATTTATCCATATATTACTTTTAATCTTCAGTCATATGGCTTGATGGAAAGCTAGTTAAATTTGATATTTTTGTTTCTGTTTGTTTAATATTGTACTTGTTAATTTGGCTGTTTCATTTGGTCACCAAAATCACTCCCACACGGAGGAGTCTGTTATATAATTAGTTTACATTTACTGCACAGGTAACAATTTCAGTTTATCCATTGACAAAAACATTCATTATCCTCAGGTAAAATGATCTGGTTCAAAAGAAAATTTAAGATTCACCATCCAGAAATTAAAATACTCTTGCTTAGTAATTGTATATACTTGTAGATATATAACAGCAGTTACAAGTACTTTATAACCTGCCTCATCTTGAGATTAAAAGTAATCTAGCCAGATGCTTTTCTGTTGAACCAATTCTTTTTTCATAGTTTAGTAAATTTGCTGTTGGACTAGTGCTTTTTATTGTTTAGTAAATTACCTGTTGGACTAGTGCTTTTTATAGTTCAGTCAATTTCCTGTTAGACTGATTGTTTTCATAATTCAGCAAATTCTATTGTACTATTAGTTTTCATGGTTTAGTAAATTTCTTATTGGACTTTTGCTTTTATTAGTTTGGTAACTTCCATGTTGGACTTATGGTTTTCATAGTTTAGTAAATTTTCTGTTGACTAAAAAATTGTTAAAGCTACTTTAAAAATCATAATTACATCACATCACATGCTCTGTTTTGTTATCCTGATAGTTTTACAGAATTAGTGCAAATCCATTGTTAGTGATTTCACAGAAGCATCACTAAAAGTCAGCTATCACTAATCCATTGGAGTAGTGAAAATTAACACCAGTCACTAATCCATTGTAACAGTGAAAATTACCAAGTCACTAAAACCTTTGGAGCAGTGAAAATTACCACTTGTCACTAATTCACTGGAGCAGTGAAAATCACCACTAGTCACTAATCCATTGGAGCAGTGAAAGTTACCATCAGTCACTAATCCATTGGAGCAGTGATGAGCAGTGAAAGTTACCATCAGTCACTAATCCATTGGAGCAGTGAAAGTAACCACCAGTCACTAATACACTGGAGCAGTGAAAATTACCACTAGTCACTAATCCACTGGAGCAGTGAAAGATACCACCAGTCACTAATACACTGGAGCAGTGAAAATTACCACTAGTCACTAATCCATTGGAGCAGTGAAAGTTACGACCAGTCACTAATCTGTTGGAGCAGTGAATGTTACCACTAGTCACTAATCCATTGGAGCAGTGAAAGTTACCACTAGTCACTAATCCATTGGAGCAGTGAATGTTCCCACTAGTCACTAATCCACTGGAGCAGTGAAAGTTACGACCAGTCACTAATCCATTGGAGCAGTGAACGTTACCACCAGTCACTAATCCATTGGAGCAGTAAAAGTTACCACCAGTCACTAATCCATTGGAGCAGTAAAAGTTACCACCAGTCACTAATACATTGGATCAGTGAAAGTTACTGCCAGTCACTAATCCATTGGAGCAGTGAAAGTTACCACTAGTCACTAATCCATTGGAACAGTGAAAGTTACCACCAGTCACTAATACACTGAAGCAGTGAAAATTACCACTAGTCACTAATCCATTGGAGCAGTGAAAGTTACCACTAGTCACTAATCCACTGGAGCAGTGAAAGTTACCAGCAGTCACTAATCCATTGGATCAGTGAAAGTTACCACCAGTCACTAATAGATTGGATCAGTGAAAGTTACTGCCAGTCACTAATCCATTGGAGCAGTGAAAAGTTACCACTAGTCACTAATCCATTGGAACAGTGAAAGTTACCACCAGTCAAATAATACATTGGATCAGTGAAAGTTACCACCAGTCAAATAATACATTGGATCAGTGAATGTTACCACCAGTCAAATAATACATTGGATCAGTGAAAGTTACCACCAGTCACTAATACATTGGATCAGTGAAAGTTACCAACAGTCACTAATCCATTGGAGCAGTGAAAGTTACCACCAGTCACTAATCCATTAGAGTGAAGATTACCACCATTCACTTACTATAGTGGTTAAGTAGTCATTCCTAGGAATGGTTAATTGCTCTATTTATTATGTTAATTTAGTATTTCACAGCAGCCTGGACTTGACATGGTATAATGTATTCTTGCAGCATACATGGACTGTATTAAAACATTTATCTGCTCATTAGGCAAGTTTGTGTCATTATTATTAAAACAGACTTCATTCACATGGAACTAGCCTGGTCTACTGTCCTTAAGTTCAGATTTTATTACTGATGATAACAAAAGATCCAGTATCGACCAAAAAGAACAAAATAGGTCACACTTTTCCCTACATTGTGAATAATCTGGGATTGTACCAAACAGTGTTTTATTAATGACAAACATTGAATGCATTGTGTAATGACAAATGTAAAAATGTGAAGGGTATGCAAGGTGCACAGCTATGACTAAAATGGAAATTAGAAGACATATATAGTGCAATCACAAATATCAACACAAGAGGCAATGCAGCAGAAAAGCTTGTAAAATGGACACCCAAGAAATCTAGCCCAAGAGGTGCAGTGATGTGTGCACTTTCTGCACTGAGTATTCAGAGATACAAAAGTGCATGCACATGGGTGAAATACAGTTGTTATTGTTTTGAGTTGATGTTATTAAACAATAAATGTTATTTTGAAGATGAATTGGCTTCAGTTTGATTACATCAGTTTTGGTGAAATTTAGGCAACATTAGTTAAAAAAAAACGTTGATCCTGTAGATTAGTGAAAATTTTGAATCATGGTAATAATAGGCAAGTACATTTATCCAATTACATTAGTCAGAGTATGGCTTAGATAGTCATGTTTGCATTACATTAGTCAGAGTATGGCCAAGATAGGGTCATGTTTTACATTACATTAGTCAGAGTATGGCTTAGATAGTCATGTTTGCATTACATTAGTCAGAGTATGGCCAAGATAGGGTCATGTTTTACATTACATTAGTCAGAGTATGGTCTAGATAGGGTCATGTTTACATTACCTTAGTCAGAGTATGGTCTAGATAGGGTCATGTTTACATTACATTAGTCAGTATGGTCTAGATAAGGGTCATGTTTACATTACATTAGTCAGAGTATGGTCTAGTTAGGGTCATGTTTGCATTATATCAGAGTATGGCCAAGATAGGGTCATGATTACTTACATCAGTCAGAGTATGGCCCAGATGGGGTCATGTTTACATTACATCAGTCAGAGTATGGCCAAGATAGGGTCATGTTTACATTGCATCAGTCAGAGTATGGCCTAGATAGGGTCATGTTTGCATTAAATTAGAGTATGGCCAAGATAGGGTCATGTTTACATTACATTAGTCAGAGTATTGCCAAGATAGGGTCATGTTTACATTACATCAGAGTATTGCCAAGATGGGGTCATGTTTACATTACATCAGAGTATGGCCAAGATGGGGTCATGTTTACATTACATCAGTCAGAGTATGGCCAAGATAGGGTCATGATTACATTAAATTAGAGGATGGCCTAGATAGGGTCATGTTTACATTACATTAGTCAGAGTATGGCCTAGATAGTCATGTTTGCATTACATTAGTCAGAGTATGGCCAAGATAGGGTCATGTTTACATTACATTAGTCAGAGTATGGCCTAGATAAGGTCATGTTTACATTACATTATTCAGAGTATGGCCTAGATATTCATGTTTACATTACATCAGAGTATGGCCAAGATGGGGTCATGTTTACATTACATCAGAGTATGGCCAAGATGGGGTCATGTTTACATTACATCAGTCAGAGTATGGCCAAGATAGGGTCATGATTACATTAAATTATAGTATGGCCTAGATAGGGTCATGTTTACATTACATCAGTCAGATTATGGCCAAGATAGGGTCATGTTTACATTACATAAGTCAGAGTATGGTTTAGATAGTCATGTTTACATTATATTAGTCAGAGTATGGCCAAGATAGGGTCATGTTTACATTACATTAGTCAGAGTATGGCCTAGATATTCATGTTTACATTACATTAGTCAGTATGGCCAAGATAGGGTAATGTTTTTAAAGGAATGAAACTTCTAACTTTCAGTTGCAAGATTAACAGTTAATATGATTTAATTGTTTTCCTTCTTCAAGAGTAAAATATTATATACTTGTAAACATATTAACTTATTGATATTTACCATTTGTTGCTGGTATTACAGGTCATTTTCCTAAGTGGTACTAACTGGGAAATGTGCCCACTATATTTCACCACCTGTTACCTGGTGTCAGTATCTAAGCAGAGAAACCTGTTACATCTTGATATCCATTGTACAGCACATTTAAGCAGTAACTTTAAACTCTTCACCATCTACTTATAGTTTAGTGGAATGTACAGTATTATAATATGAGATTTTTGTATGGTCACATTTCAAGTTTAAACTTGATTTCCACAGATTGGTGGTAAAAATAAAACTTTGGTTTTGACCAGAGTTGCCTCGAGCACTTTGCAGAATACATTTTAGTTTTGCTTTAGAATCATTTGCATCTGACAAGGTCAAAAGATCAGCCTTAATTTCATTTGCCTCTTAAGATTTTTCTATCATCTACCTCAAGGTTAGTAGTCTCTGTAGAATTTGCTATCATCTGCCTCAAGGTTAGTTGTCCCTTTAGTACTTGCTATCATCTGCCTCCAGGTCAGTTGTCCCTATAGCATTTGCTATCATCTGCTTCAAGGTCAGTTGTCCCTCTAGAATTTGCTTTCATCTGCCTCAAGGTCAGTTGTTCCTAAAGCATTTGCTATCATCTGCCTCAAGGTCAGTAGTCCCTCTAGAATTTGCTATCATCTGCCTCAAGGTCAGTTGTTCCTAAAGCATGTGCTATCATCTGCCTCAAGGTCAGTTGTTCCTAAAACATGTGCTATCATCTGCCTCAAGGTCAGTTGTTCCTAAAACATGTGCTATCATCTGCCTCAAGGTTAGTTGTCCCTTTAGTACTAGCTGTCATCTGCCTCAAGGTCAGTTGTCCCTCTAGAATTTGCTATCATCTGCCTCAAGGTCAGTTGTCCCTCTAGAATTTGCTATCATCTGCCTCAAGGTCAGTTGTCCCTCTAGAATTTGCTTTCATTTGCCTCAAGGTCATTTGTTCCTAAAGCATTTACTATCATCTGTCTCAAGGTCAGTAGTCCCTCTAAAATTTGCTACCATCTGCCTCAAGGTCAGTTGTTCCTAAAGCATTTGCTATCGTCTGCCTCAAGGTTAGTTGTCCCTTTAGAACTTGCTATCATCTCCCTCCAGGTCAGTTGTCCCTATAGCATTTGCTATATGTGGAGGTATGTAATTGAACAAAATCAGGAATAGAGGTGGACTTAAAATTGATCCTGGTAGCACTTTGCAACTTTTTTTTTCCAGTTGAGTGAAATCTGTTGGGTTTGTTGTTGACCTTATCTGTCAGATGATAAAATCACTCATATGTTTTACAAAATGGTGGTAAATGTTTACTAAAGAGGTTTTTGATAATAAACAGACAGGTTCAGATTCTGTCCAGACTGGCCTCTTGGTTTCATGGCCTCTCACTTTACAGATGTTTTAACATTAGATCCTCTACACCAGTCATTTTGTTGTTAGAGCTTCTTCAGATGCAGATTGTTGACAACAGAATTCCTATTTTTATATCTTACATTGAAAAAGTTTTCTGTCAAACCTACATGGTTTTGGCAAGCTCTTTGCCTGCCAATTAGGGCCACAGGTGGTCAAGTGGACTAAGGTTCTCACCTTTAGAGAATCACTTACTTATTTTACAACTGTCATCATTTGTGACCAAAGTATACATGTCAGAAAGCTTGATAGTAGCTTAACAAATGGAGTTTGGTTCTTCCTGACTGAATAAAACTGGCAGCTTCTTGTAAGCTTTGTATGAAAAAGGCCTTATTCCCTACACACCTGAACCAATTGTCCAGCCACATATTTACATGAAGATTTATACCTTCACCTAGCTGATGTTAGGTAGTTGTCCATTTGTATAGATATGTTAAAGATACATACATCTTTATAATAACCAAAGCTCTATGTTGACTTCACTGACATAGAACTGTACTTGAATGTTTATTATAACCAACTGACTTTGCTGACATGAAAGTCATTTTCTTTTAAAATTACTCATCAATCTGTCATGTAAAAATGAAAAGGAATGAAGTGATGATATACACAAAGTATAGTTTAATAAGTATAGTTTAATGATATACACAAAGTATGATGATACAGCAAAATATGCAAAGTATGTTGTGATGATACACACAAAAAATAATGACAGGGCTGAGCAAATCCCATAGCCTGAGGTCTGGGACTAGTTATTTATGAAGTTGGCAATTGAAATTTTCCAAGTTGCTAGTCCGGACAAGTGTTTTTTAAAAAAGTCTGGCTAGTACTTATTTTCAACAATCATGCCCTCTGGGCTACTGATTACTTGATTCTATAGTCTGAGCATACTAATCCATTGGTTTGTACCCCCCTACCATTTCAATAACAGAAACCTTAAATTTGATAAAAAGTTAAAAGAACTTAGTCAATTCATTCATTGATTTATATTTTCTAACCAGACTGTGAGTAGAATGGCCATAGAACTGTTATTGTCTGCATGTTGTTTTATGCTTAACGAAGTTTTCAATATTATGGAAGTTTTCAGTATTATAGACCGACATGCCTATATAGCTACAATGTCTGCAGCGTGGCAGTTTATAGTGATGTCTAGCACTTTGGCATCATGATGCAGACATTTAGCATGATGTCCCACCCAGTCACATTATCCTGACATCAGGCTTTTCAGTCCTAACACTAATCTCTTAATGCTGAGCGCCAAGTGAGGCAGCTGTTAGTACCATTTTTGTAAGTTGTATTTATGACTCGGCTGGGGCTCGAGCCCATGACCTCCCATATCCGAGGCTATTTTTCTAACCACTAAGCCACCGTAGCGGTCAAAAAATGTATGATGGGATAATACACAAATTATGATGGAATGATACATAAAGTATGATGGGATGATATACAAAGTATGATGGAATGATGATGGGATGATACATAAAGTATGATGGGATGATACACAAAGTATGATGGAATGATGATGGTATAATTCATAAAGTATGATGGGATGATACATAAAGTATGATGGGATGATATACAAAGTATGATGGAATGATGATGGGATGATACATAAAGTATGATGGGATGATACACAAAGTATGATGGAATGATGATGGTATAATTCATAAAGTATGATGGGATGATACATAAAGTATGATGGGATAATACACAAATTATGATGGAATGATAATGGAATGATACATAAAGTATGAAGGGATGATACACAAAGTATGATGAAATGATCAAATGATACATAAAGTATGATGGGATGATACACAAAGTATGATGGAATGATACATAAAGTATGATGGGATGATATACAAAGTATGATGGGATGATACACAAAGTGTGATGGGTTGATACACAAAGTATGATGGAATGATTTATAAAGTATGATGGGAAGATTCAAAAGTATGATGGGTTGTTACACAAAGTATGATGGAATGATGCATTAAGTATGATCAGATGATACACAAAGTATGATGGGTTGTTACACAAAGTATGATGGAATGATACAAAAAGTATGATGGGATGATACACAAAGTATGATGGAATGAAACACAAAGTATGATGGGATAATACACAAAGTATGATGGGATGATATGTAAAGTATGATGGTATTACACACAAAGTATGGTAGGATGATACATGAAATATGATGGGATGATACATAAAGTATGATGGAATGATGATGGAATGATACATAAAGTATGATTGGTTGATACACAAAGTATGATGTGACAATACGATGGGATTACACACAAAGTTTGATGTGATGATTTACACAAAGCATGTTTTAATGATATAATAAAGTATGATGTGATGATACACACAAAGTACAGTGTGATGATACTCACAAAAGTATGATGTGATGATACACACAAAGTACAGTGTGATTATACTCACAAAAGTATGATGTGATGATGCATACAAAGTACAGTGTGATGATACTCACAAAAGTATGATGTGATGATGCATACAAAGTACAGTGTGATTATACTCACAAAAGTATGATGTGATGATGCATACAAAGTACAGTGTGATGATACTCACAAAAGTATGATGTGATGATGCATACAAAGTACAGTGTGATGATACTCACAAAAGTATGATGTGATGATGCACACAAAGTACAATGTGATGATACTCACAAAAGTATGATGTGATGATACACACAAAGTACAGTGTGATGATACTCACAAAAGTATGATGTGATGATGCATACAAAGTACAGTGTGATGATACTCACAAAAGTATGATGTGATGATGCATACAAAGTACAGTGTGATGATACTCACAAAAGTATGATGTGATGATGCATACAAAGTACAGTGTGATGATACTCACAAAAGTATGATGTGATGATGCATACAAAGTACAGTGTGATGATACAAAAGTATGATGTGATGATGCACACAAAGTACAGTGTGATGATACTCACAAAAGTATGATGTGATGATACACACAAAGTACAGTGTGATAATACTCACAAAAGTATGATGTGATGATGCATACAAAGTACAGTGTGATGATACTCACAAAAGTATGATGTGATGATACACACAAAGTACAGTGTGATGATACTCACAAAAGTATGATGTGATGATACACACAAAGTACAGTGTGATGATACTCACAAAAGTATGATGTGATGATACACACAAAGTACAGTGTGATGATACTCACAAAAGTATGATGTGATGATACACACAAAATTAAGTCTCTGCTCATTTTGAAGCTACCCTGGGCTGGGTGAAGAAAACAAATAAAGAACCACAACAAATAGATCACCTTTATTTAAAAAAATGCAAACATGTTATGTAATCGCTGACTTGTATATTGTATCTTGCTTGTTATTTTTACCCTTCCTAGGCATGCACACAACACCCCTCCCATATTGAGCCTCTACATGTACCAGAATTTAAACTCACAATACTAAAATGTTTCTGTATAAATATATTCAGAATTATAATTCCAAAATATTTTTATTTAGTTTGTATTAATATCATATTTACACTGAAATAAACCTTGTGTGTATTTTGTAAGATTGATGTAATGATCGATGATTAGCAGAGGGGTAAACAGGATTACATGATTACTAATATGGTGGTTCTTTTGGAAATTATGTGCACAATCATGGCTCTAACATGTGTTGCTGTGTTTTCTGGTGGATGGACATGTATCAATATACAAAATAGGCAAGTACAGGTAATGCCTGTTTTTCATTCATTTTCCTTTGTGGTGTTAAACAAAATACTTGTTTTTCTTCATGGCAGCACCTCATCGTGTTTGTTTAATGGTAACTTTATTGCAGACTGTTTTTTTTTTGACAAATTTATCTTACTATTTGTTTTGGGACACCTAATTAAAGAATTAACATGTATTTGGACAGCAAATTTTTTTTTTTAGTCTGAAAAGTAGTAAAAATGGTAGTAATAGTTATTATAATACAGATATCCTTCTTTTTTATTAATTAGCAGTGATTATTACATAAAGCAAAGAATATTTTAAACTGGAAATTGCTAGACACATACATATGCAGTTATGAGAAGTGATTTTTAATACTGTATATATTAACCTATAGGTCAAGTCCAGATGGAGATAGCAAGGCTCAGTTCTGCTGTCATATAAGGCACTTGTAGATTTTGGTCTAAGCTGTTTGTGTGGAATAATCAGTAGAACACACAACATAGATCTTATCTGATGGTGAGTCAAGTGGCAGGAGATCAAGGTCTATGCAATTGGACTGGACTTTTAAGGGAATGTATATGGTAATAAGAATTCCACACATTTAAGAATTAATTGTGTATAAAGTCATCATCAGATTTTATTAAATCATGGTGAGATTTATGGATTCCTTTCAGCAGGTTCTAGAAGTTCAATCAAGGTAATTGATTTAAACTTTATACCCATTTGGTTGATATCAATTAGTGGGACTAGAAAATAGTGGGGTTCAAGTGACAGAAGGCAATCACACTTTTTCATTTAATTGAATCATAATATGAAACACAGTAGTGCTTAACAGGCTTATAAGGAGGGGCTGGGGCCTGTCACAAATGCAAGCCACACCATTTTATAGCCATATAAAGATCGGTTTGGATCTGGTACAAATGCAGCCCATTCTTTTTTTCCCCTAACAAAATCACTGGTTTTATAATACTTTGCACAATCCATTTTTTTTCTTTCATGGTTGACATCAGGAATACAAAAACCTCAAGGCTCACATACCCCAGGATTCAGCCATCTTAGTTCATAGCTTCAGTGTTTAAAATCATGATACAAGAACTGCTTTAGAGCATGCCCACCTGTTCAGTGTCCATCTGTATGTCCACTAACATTTCAAATTAATTCTTATCATGGGAATATATCAGGAAATTCATTGTAGCACCTTACTCTTGGGTCAAAAGTGTTTTCTGCACAATTACTGTCACATGGAATTTTCTGAGTTGAAGCATGTTGCTTAAAACTAATTTTTTTTTATATAATACTCTATTCTTTACCTCATTTATCTGGAACTTGATACATGAACATGCATTAGGCTTTATAAGGACATGTCTAAATTTTGTTAGCTTTGTTGAGGACATGTCTAATGTTAGGTTTGTTGAGGAAATGTCTAATTTTTTGTTAGCTTTGTTGAGGACATGCCTAATTTGTGTTAGCTTTGTTGAGGACATGTCTAATGTTAGGTTTGTTGAGGACATGTCTAATTTTTGTTAGCTTTGTTGAGGACATGTCTAATGTTAGGTTTGTTGAGGACATGCCTAATTTTTGTTAGCTTTGTTGAGGACATGTCTAATGTTAGGTTTGTTGAGGACATGTCTAATTTTTGTTAGCTTTGATGACATGTCTTTTTTTGTTAGCTTTGTTGAGGACAAGTCTACTTTTTGTTAGCTTTGTTGAGGACATGTCTAATTTTTTGTTAGCTTTGTTGAGGACATGCCTATTTTTTGTTTATAGGTACATTCACCTTTATCTTTGTGGTCCTATGAGAAAGACAAACAGATGTCACTGGCAATATTGATGAGGTATTGATATAAATGGATGTCATATGCTCTTCTTTGGAATGAAAATTTTTTCTTTTCTGTATGTTAATGTATGGGATCTGTGCTGGCTACATGTTTGGAATGCTTTTCTTCTGATTCCACTGCATTGTGTCTCTTGAGGTGTGTGGAGATGCTTTAATGTCCCAAATATTTATCAACCTTGCTGAAATACCTTGGTGACAAGTTAAAGAAGAGCTACATTCATATTTGAGTTTATATTACAGTTTACAGGGCCAAAATACCCACACCATTGTAAAATATTATAACATCTTTATATTCTATATTTTATCTTGTACATAAGTTTATTGTACCCAGAAGAGACTATCTACCTAAATTTTCATATTTTTAAATTAACTAAATTATTTTTAATTAGCACCATATAGCCATTATTTTGCTAAATGCCTAAAAACACAAATACATACATATGCATGTACACACATACATACATACATACATACATACATACATACATACATACATACATACATACACATGTACATACATACATACATACATACATACATACATACATACATACATACATACATACATACATACATACATACATACATACATACATACATACATACATACATACATACACACATACATACATACACACACACACACACACACACACACACACACAAACACACATACATACATACATACATACATACATACATACATACATTCAAGACAATCTTTACTTGTTACTTTAATGCATTTTACAAGATACATGTGCATATATTTAAAGACTAAACCAAAGAACACATACCATAGAACATACTGGCAGTTTCTCACTTACACTTACATAGTCTACAACCACAGACATAGGTGAGATGGCAGTGCATCATAATTACGCTTACCATTGCAACTACAAGCCCTCTTTCACTTGCAACGAAAATAATAATATTGTCCAAATTGCTACATCTACATGCAATAATTAGTAGAGGATATACATTTATTCTGCATGATGTAATTAAACACTACATACCATCCAAAATAATACAATTTATACATAGCATTATTCATCCCTTCTTGAAGTTTATTGCTAATACTAATTAAGAACATTAGGATTTACATTAAAACTTCTGTAGTACATGTTTAACGTAGACTTACAAACATACATTCTAATGATAAAAAAATACATACATACATACATACATACATACATACATACATACATACATACATACATACATACATACATACATACATACATACATACACACACACATATACATACATACATACATACATACATACATACATACATACATACATACATACATACATACATACATACATACATACATACATACATACATACATACATACATACATATTTAACTTTTTCCAATAATTATCTTCATTCATGTGCAGTTTCTCTTCTTCATGTCTGTATTTAGTATCAAAATATTCTTTCATATCAGTGAAAAATTTAGACACCCATTCTCTGTTCATTGTCCCATGAAACTATTATATATCAGTTATATTCTACAATTATTGGCCTGCCTTCTTCCTAGATAACAGAACTGTGACATTTACTCTCTGCTTGATTTCTTTCTTTCTCTACCCATTGTTGTTTGCAGATAACCTATCAGCAAGAAAAGGACTTAATTGTACTTAATTTTTGCAAAGGTTAAAAAGGAGTTTACATACTAAATCTACCCATACAAAGCAATCCAGTTATATTCATAACCAGTAAGTTATTAGCACCTTCAGAAAGCTTGTAAAGCTGAAAACATTCATATTGGAAGCCATTTCATGTAAATAATTTAGACTTGTGACTGAAGTTTTACCTCAGGCTCCATTCAGAGACCAGAATCCTTTCACTTTGTTGTTGTATGGTTTAACACCATTTTTTAGCACAAGATACATGGTGGCCAGTATTATTGGTGGAGGAAGAACCCTGGAAAACCCAGGGAAGAACCACCGACCCAGAGAAGCTACTGGCAGGTTTTCTCACTTACCCACTTTAGCAGAGTGAGTCTGGACTCAACTCACCAGACAGAGGTGAGATGGCAGTGATCAGTAATGGTCAGCGCTTTAGACCACTTGGCCACTCAAGGCCCCTCCTTTCACTTTGCACCGGAAGAAGTGAATAAAGTATTTGTTCCAAAGTTGCTTGACCAGTCTTGGACATGGTGCCAATTAGATGTAGGTTAGAGGATATTATTATTTCAAATTCTTGGCTGTAGGAGGTGTAATTTAAACACCTAGCCCAGCCTACCAGCCAAAATTAATGATGCAATTTATCACTATGGAGCATTTATGGGTCATCCAGTTCCTTTGAAGTTTTATTGCTAATGGCCTAATTAAGAAAGATTGATGGGGAGGTGTTTTTCTAAATTTGAAAGACTTGCTGTAGTCAGCATGTTTTTGAACTGGCTAGACTGGTTACAAGACCAGACCTTCTAAGGTGGATAGAAAAAGAGATTCAAAACATATTAGGGCTAGTTGTGCTTAATTGATCTGCAAGTTTATTATTGTTAAATTTCAGGAAAGGTATTACTTTCAGGGAATTCAGAAATACATGTAAAGTAGCTTATTTAGAATTCGTGATTGGTGGTGGAATATTCATACTGATTTCTCAAAGACATTGATCATATTTTTGTATTTTTATGTCTTTATTATATCCCGTTTATTCTTAGAAAATTCTGCCAATTTTTTAGGGAATGGGGAATCCTTTCACCTTCTAGATTTTTATTTCTAAAATAGACATAAGTGCATAGCTATAAAAAGGGGAGTTTTTGGTATTCATTTTTTCTTGTTGTAAGGTCTCCATTGTAGTAATGAGTTCTATCTACAATATTTTCAGTATTTGCCAGTGTGAGATGATGCAGTGACACTGTACAGGGTACGATGAGGTTAAATGGGAATTTTGATGCTGAATCCAGTTAAATTAAGCATGCCCTTAATCACAGATATATATTTGGCATCAAAGGTTTAAAATCAACAAGAATTGAGTTAGCTTACATCTATCGCTTTTAAACAACATCATGTAAAGGAACAAAATATTTTTAAAAAATAACCTTTCTAATTGAATATAAATTCATTTATATACTGTTTAATACACCTAACAGTTATAGAATGGAAATACTGTAATGCTTGCTTATAAGCCTACTGCAAACTGAATAAACCAGGATCTGCCATTGCATAATGCACTATCAAATCTGGATCCAGGAAGTTTGTTGGGAGTAATGAACTAACAAGATAGATCCAGATCTGCAGGTGCATTGTGTCAGGATAAACCAGGTTCTTTGTTGTTTAATGTGGGTATATTCACTAGTGTGTTTTAGATTAGTTTGATAAAATGACCACCTTTATATCCTTAGTTTTATATTTGTATCTAACCCCAACACATCCACAAACACTTGACCCAGGTCAATATTATACAACACACCAAATGTTATATAAGACCCCAAACCATGTATGCAGTTTAGTATATTATATATGATCTTTTATAAGTTGATTCCAACTGTATAAAACACCCTGATCTGCTATCACATAATGTGCCATCAGATCAGGGCATGTGTGGTTTGTTCTACAGGTTACTTATAAGAATACTCATTGACACAGATCTGCAAGTCCATTATACATTGACAGATTCGGGTCTATGCATATTGAAGTTGGACTTCAGTACATGTATGTTTGGTATTTACAGTTTGAACTGAGTAGACCCCGATTTGCCATATCACATTGCTTTAACAGGATTATAGCTTTAGAGTCCCATTGAGAATCTATAATTTTGTTATATAGCACTTTAGAACAAAATTAGTGCCTCTGTTTGAGTTCAGAGTTAAATATAGTTGAGGAAACCAGGGCACTTTCTGAAAAAAGTGCAACAATGGACTTAATGCTGATAATAAAGTTTTGAATTGTTTTTTGAAAGTAGAAACATAAGCAAGTAGATTTATGTTTTTTCCAAAATTCTGTAAACAGGAAAGTAATTGGAACAGATACGCACAAGATATGCTATACATGGGTGCTGGTATATATGGTGGTGGAAGATGCCAGAGAGAAGCATGAGAAGCTACATGCAAGCTTCCCCCCACAGAGATTAGAACCCATGCAGACATAGGTGAGATGGCAGTGATCTGTAATAGTGAATGCTTTTGACCACAGGCTACTTGGGGGCCCCAAATGAAATAAGTAGAAAATCATACAATTTGAAGTTTATGTGATCTATAGAGAGGAAGATCTAAGGAATTTTGCAGTGCAGAGGATAGTTGCACTTGACTGGAGAGGGAGGGAAGTTGCCATCTATTACTCTCTAATGGCTCACTGCAGCCTGACCCCTATGAGAACAAACCTCTGAGGTCTTGTCAGATATGGGTGTATGATATTTGCACTTGTGTAGGTGTCCAAAAAATATCAGATTTATGTATCTCTTACAGAATTGAAAGTAGTACACATACACAAAGCTTGTTTGAGGAAGTTATGTTGCATATTGTTTGTATTATGTATTGTAGCTTGTGTGTTGAAATACATCTCTATACCAACAACCAAAATATTTGATCTTAAAAACATTTTTGTTGAAATTATTAATTTTCTTTTTTTTTCTTCAGGTTATGACATCTTGTGTACCACAACTAAATCAGGATTTGGTAAGTGCATTTTAGTTCCTAAATTCTGATGATGGACATAACTTTAATTGTTACTTTAGTTGGTTTTATAGGACAGAATAATATAAAATGTTTTATCTGCTGTTTGGAATACAGATTTATACAAGTTTCATAAATTATCAAGAGATTTTTTTTCCTCCTTCTGCTGGTATAATCTTAGATTTCAGGTAATCATATTATATTTTACTTGCTGTAATGGTAACAAAACATGATTGTGTTTTACTTGCCCTAAAACTAATAAAAGAAACATAACATGATTGCATTTTACTTGCCCCAAAGGTAACAAAACTTGATTACATTTTACTTACCCCAAAAGTAACAAAAAATGATTGCATTTTACTTGCACCAAAGGTAACAAAACTTGATTACATTTTACTTACCCCAAAAGTAACAAAAAATGATTGCATTTTACTTGCACCAAAGGTAACAAAACTTGATTACATTTTACTTACCCCAAAGGGAACAAAAATGATTACATTTTACTTACCCCAAAGGTAACAAAAAATTATTTTACTTGCCTCAGAACCCCCATGATTACATTTAATGTGCCTCAAAGGTAAAATAAAAGAGATTACATTTTACTTTCCCCAAATATAACAAAGCTTGATTGTATTTTATTTTTTTTAACAAGGAGCATTCTTGTTTTACAAGATATTTTTACTAGCATTTACTATCATTAATGGAGAAGAATGCATGCATGTACAGGTAGGTGTAAGGCAGACAGTTTCCAATCCCTGACTTAAATGCATGAATTAAATATATACCTATGAAATAACTTGTAGACTAAAATGATTAAGTAGTGTGAAAACTGTTAAGTCTGAACATATGTGTGTTACAATCATTGAAGGGAAAGTTAAAACAGAAGGACTGTATTCTTTCCTTGGAAGAAAAAGGTTGGAAATTGTAGCAAAGATTTCTGAATAAATTACTATGATATAGACTTAAACTTCAACCAGATCGCTGCTGAAGGAAAACAGATCCTTAAAATAAAATCTTTCTTTGCCAAAAAATAGACTGGTTATTTATCTTTTTCACAATCTATCTGGATCCATTTACAATGATGGGAGATACAGTCTGTGCTCTTAGGACCTGGAATCCATTCCTCAGTACAAATAATGGGGATCAAAGGTTATCTGTCAGTAAATTGTGCCAACTGAGGCACTAGGGTGGTACTATGTCATCCTGTTTACTCCAGAATCTGTTCCTTTTGACCTGCTTTGTGTCAGGAATAAAAAAGGACAAAGCAGCAAGTTGTCACTGACAAGTGGAGTTGAAATTGAAAAACTTTATTATCCACTTCTATAAGAAGGTTTTTCTCCCCCCATTTGAATGAAGGTCTTTTTCAAGAGTAATTTATTGTTTATTCAAAATCTAAAATTTGTTTCCTGTGTGTAAAGTCTAGATAATTTGTACCACACCTTTATCTGCCATCCACAAACATTCAGTATACATACATTGCAGTTATCAGATGCATTGTACATCCAGTCTGAGCTGCATGAAGATCTGACAGTGACCGATTAGAGGCCATGTTCTATTAATTTCGAATTAAGCAGTGGAAATGCAGCTTTCAGAAATCTGAAGATGAATCAAATCATTCTGCACACATTGATGCTCTTTAGCTAATACAGCTGTCTCCCAAACACAATTATATAAACAGTCATCTGATTGGCTGATAAAATTAGTGATTATGGCAATAACATAGGTCATCAGAACATGACCCTGTTAACAGAACATGACTTCTAAGCTGTGCAGTCAAATCTTCACCTCAGACAGTGTAGTTAATTTTAATCAGATTGTATCTACATCAGAAAGTAAAATTGGCTACACTTCTGTATTTTTCTTCCTCTTTGTGGTCACTTAATACAGTGTTTCCCGTTACATACTTTTTTTGCAGTGCATTTTTTTAATGCAAAATATTTGCAAAATACAATCAGAATTTATTTAATAGCCAATGTGTTGGATTAGGGAAGGCATCATGTATACTTTGATCATAGGCATATTCTGGTTTCCTGTTTCATATGCTCCCTGCATTGCATTCTGCTATACTGAGCATACCAAGCAGAGAACCAGACTACCATAGGCAATATTAGGACAGAGTAGCTTCCCATAATCTCGAGAGCTCTCACAGGATTCTATCAAGCTCAGCATAATGGGGTCCAGATGTTTAACCTCAATGCTTGTTGCCCTAAAATATGATCTTGAGATTAAAACTGTCTACACTGAGAATTATTAGCACCGAAAGTGAAAGAAGCAGATCACCAAAGAGTAAATGTGGATCTGACTTTAATGAAAAATGGAGAATATTCCCTTGACTGGAATACAGCACATCCATTGGGATTACCAGTGTAACTTCTGATCTCATGATTGCAAAGACTGCACAAGTGAATAATCCTTTTGTGACAATGTTTTAGAATTTTTAAAAATTTGCCCTTGATCACCACAAGATATCATTTGAATACATTATTACCTAAGACACTTTTTCAGAACAAAGAAATAAGTAAACTTGCAGAGACAAATCCATTATTTTGACAACAAATTCAAGGGTTCATTGCAGATTTTGTTAACTTTGCTGCAGTGAAAGAACGATTAAAAGTTTAAGTGTAATTTGTTAAAGAGAAGATGAATCATTATTGGCCTCTGATTTTTGAATAAATGTGTTTTAGGACGAATTACAACGAAACCGATGATGTTACACATTAATGACAGGCTGTATATTAACTATCATATGGTTAAAAAGAGTTTATGGATTTTCGTATTGGCTTATATATGATGTGTTGGTCTATAATATTGCTACAGAAAGATTATCAAGAGACTTAAAAGTACGACTTTAAACTAGAAGGAAAATGAAATAATAAAAATATTCTTTGAATGGACAATGCATTTGTGTTCATTGTGTGTATTGTTTTTTTGTATTTTAGAGAGAGTATGTTGTGCAAGTTGCAATATCCTATTTCAGCTGAAAAAGTATGGATCAGATGAAAGTTTATCAGTATATTTTTGACCCCCACATTTTTTATTTGACCTCCAGTTTTGACACCAAAGTTTTTTTTTGACACTCAGTTTTACACCCCTGGGGTATACTCTGCTAAATGTGAGTAAAATAAATAATTAGGAACAAATTTTGTAATCTAAGCCATAATGCACAAACAACTGTGGATATTGTGGGGCTTTAACAGGTATTTGGAACATGTTGTTTTCCTAATTATTTTTGTTACTAACAATGCTCATGTCAGCTAAGTTATGCCAAAAAGTTTCCAACTTTCAATTTTGTACTAGTATACCTTGAATGAATCTGCTTACACTGTCCAATACAAAACCCTGTTTTAGGTTAAGACTTGTTTTTTTTTATTTTCCACTTGTAAAATCACATACATAGTGTGATCATGTGACCCAATGGATTCTGCACTTGTGGCTTTTTTTGAAATGATTAATAAGGCCATTTCAATGGTAGATAGTGGCTTAGAGAGTTTTGATTTGGATCCAAGATCTAATTAAAATTTACATGATTTGTTTAGAATTCCAGGTATGCCTCTTTGGTTTTTTTGGTGCAATTTATTAAAAAATACATATACCTGAGCAAGGTTATATTTTATAGCATCATTTCTTTAAATCTAAATTTTTTACCTATTACTTATACACTATTACACTATGTAGGAATAGAAATGATGTCATTGTAAAATGCAAGATCTCTCAAGTACCAATTACCTGTTGATAATTGCATTGTACCATATCTTTCCAATCAGAATTTCCTGAACTACATCACTATTAGTATCACAGAGTGAAATAAGTGCCTTTAATACTTTGCAGTATCAAGTTACAATCTATTCAACTTAATTTGACGTCCAGTTAACCTATGATCTATCATGTTAACACAGTTCATTGTCATGAAACATTTAGTTTCTTAAATAAAGCTACAAGTTTAAATAAAGCCCCACATTCTGTACCCTAGCTTCATGACTTTAAGACAAAAAATGGATAGACCTGGCATTATTGAAATGTTTACCTTTAATTCTTAAGACCTTGTTGTTATTTGAATACTGGTACATATTTTTGTTCTAAAGCTAACCAATTCAGTATAGTATTTGTGGTTTCCAATCTTCTTCTTTGTCAAAACTATTTTTCCAAATGCCAATTTTTTCTGCCAGATCTGAATTTTGTCTTCAGAAGGTCAAATTAGAGATATACAGGTTGATCTATGACATAAATGTTTCTATTGATTTTACTTGGGTACATTGTCACCTACCTAATTGTTGAAAATATAATGCTGCACAAGTTATGATATTGTGTATGATCAATTAATGTAATTGTATAGCCATAGATATACACCTTGCATTTATTGAGAAGTTTTATGCTTATGAGAAGAAATGGTTTAGTGATGCCCAATTTTGCCATTTCAATACATGGTTTAGTGATGCCTAATTTTGCCATTTCAATACACTGTTTAGTGATGTCCAATTTTGCCATTTCAATACACTGTTTAGTGATGCCCAATTTTGCCATTTCAATACATGGTTTAGTGATGCCCAATTTTGCCATTTCAATATACTGTTTAGTGATGCCCAATTTTGCCATTTCAATACATGGTTTAGTGATGCCCAATTTTGCCATTTCAATACATGGTTTAGTGATGCCTAATTTTGCCATTTCAATACACTGTTTAGTGATGTCCAATTTTGCCATTTCAATACACTGTTTAGTGATGCCCAATTTTGCCATTTCAATACATGGTTTAGTGATGCCCAATTTTGCCATTTCAATATACTGTTTAGTGATGCCCAATTTTGCCATTTCAATACATGGTTTAGTGATGCCCAATTTTGCCATTTCAATACATGGTTTAGTGATGCCAAATTTTGCCATTTCAATACATAGTTTAGTGAAGCAATACAGTTTTAGTGATGTCCAATTTTGTTTAGTGATGTCCAGTTTTGCCATTTCAATAGATGGTTTAGTGATGCCCAATATTGCCATTTCAGTAGATGGTTTAGTGAAGCAATACACGGTTTTAGTGATGCCCAATTTTGCCATTTTAATGCAAATCAATATACAGTTCAATAATATATGCTTAATATCTATTTAAAATAATGCATGCCCTGTAAAATTTACTTTCAATATTTAATCACCATGAATATATATATATATATATATATATATATATATATATATATATATTTTTATATATATTTATATATATATATATATATATATATATATATATATATATATATATATATATATATATATATATATATACATATATATACACACATACATACATACATACATACATACATACATACATACATACATACATACACACACACACATACACACACATACATACATACATACATACATACATACATACATACATACATACATACATACATACATACATACATACATACATACATACATACACACACACACACACACACACACACACACATACATACATACATACATACATACATACATACATACATACATACATACATACATACATACATACATACATACACACACACACACACACACACACATACATACATACATACATACATACATACATACATACATACATACATACATACACACACATACACACACATACATACATACATACATACATACATACATACATACATACATACATACATACATACATACATACATACATACATACATACATACACACACACACACACACACACACACACACATACATACATACATACATACATACATACATACATACAGACAGACAGACAGACAGACAGACATACAGACATACAGACAGACATACAGACATACATGCTTTCACCCCTAAATAATACTCTTAACAATTCAAATCTGGAGATTCTCAGTTGCATTTGTGCACCCTTGTATGCTTTGGCATGCTTAGGTAAATGTTACACAGTACATAGCATGCTTAGTTAAATGTTACACAGTACATAGCTTGAGGACCTATGAGTAATGTCTTTATCCAACAGTGAGGTTGGTTTGACAGATTTTAATGAACCAGACATTGTCAGGCAAATGAGTATACTATAGACTGTAGATCAAATGGTACAAGTAAAAAAATTAGATTTTGGTAGTAACATGGCCAAAATGTTTACCCACATAAATTTTAAAAATCCCTATATGCACTAAAATAAAACTCACCAAAATTTTAATCATTTCTATTTGGAGAAAATCACTAAATTTTAGATTAAAAAAATTCTTTATTGTCTGTTTTCATATTCCACACAATCTGCAACTTGTTAATGTACAGCAAATTCTGAACTGGAATGAAAATTTTTGTATTTCACCTCATGGATGACCTCATAAAAAATAAGCTGTCCTAATTTGCTCAAAATTACAGAACATTTTGTTAAATCTCTGTGTGGTATTTTGAAACTGTAACACCAAAGGCTAGAACTGGTTGTTGGTCATTGTTCATTCCCAAAGAAACTGGCTGCTGGTAAATCTTATGCCAAGCTAATGTGTAAATCATTGTATGGCTGAATGGTGTTCTGACACCTATATTATAATGATTATATTAAACTTTAAAATGTTAAAATTTAAATTTATTTCACTATTTAGATCCAATTCCCATGAAATTTTTAACTAAATTAAATCTAAAAATATTTATAAACCGCTTCATTTCTGAGAGAATAGCTGTTATTTTAGCATCAGTACTCATACGTTTTTGTTTTACTTACACTGACAAGTAAAGATAATAACCTCAGATTTGGGGATTTATAAAAAAAATCTTTAACCTTATACTATATATCTTAGAAATCCTTAGATTGATAAATCATTTCAAATTATGTTAGAAATCCCAGATTAAATAATCATTTCAAATAAAGACATATGAATGATTTACAGATACAGTTTGTGCATAAGTTAGAAATTACATCACATTTTAGACTTTATTTGTGAAGAGTTCCCATTTAGATTTTATTTGTGAAGAGTTCCCAATTTCAGTGCGTAAATAATTGATGAGACAGTTGACAATGTTTTCCAGTTGCCAGTGATATATGTAGTGAATCAGAAAGAGTGTTGGTTTAACAGCATGTCAATGTCAAGCATATAAGAGAAGTACATGTACCAGAAATGTGTGGGTGTAACAGTGTTATCAGATTAATGTACCATACTTTATTAGGCACGTGGTGTGATTGTCTATTACATGTGTGTCATTTGTTGTAAATACATCATCACCAGTTAAACAGGGCAAACATGTAGGGGGGAAGAGGAGTCTGTGTTGTGCTAGTTTTTACTAATTTATCTCTAAAATTACTGTGTACAGGTACATGTATTTGCAGGTTCATGATAAGACATACACTGTAGACATATATTAATTTTTTTGAGTATTGAGATTGTATATGGTTTTGTGGGTTGAATGCCACTTTTCAACACATGATAAGGCCAGTTTTTGGCACAACACATGATAAGGCCAGTACTTGGCACAACACATGATAAGGCCAGTACTTGGCACAACACATGATAAGGCCAGTACTTGGCACAACACATGATAAGGCCAGTACTTGGCATAACACATGATAAGACCAATACTTGGCACAACACATGATAAGGCCAATACTTGGCACAACACAAGATAAGGCCAATACTTGGCACAACACATGATAAGGCCAATACTTGGCACAACACATGATAAGGCCAATACTTGGCACAACACATCATAAGGACAATACTTGGCACAGCACATGATAAGGACAATACTTGGCACAACACATGATAAGGCCAATACTTGGCACAACACAAGATAAGGCCAATACTTGGCACAACACATGATAAGGACAATACTTGGCACAGCACATGATAAGGCCAGTATTTGGCAGCCAGTATTTCTGGTGGAGAAAACATGGGAAGAATTGCTAATCAATGGGATGCTACTTCCATGCTTTTTCACATACCCACAGTGGCTGATCTGAGACTTGAACCTACATGGAAAAAGGTCAGATGTAAGAAATCTCAAAAGGTGAACACCTTAAATTAACCAGCCACCAAAGGTTCTGAAATATTTAATACAAGTTAAATATGTAAATCATCTATTAATCTTACTTAATTGATAACCTTTAAAAAGTTTCATTTTAAAAAATTTGACACAATGTTATTCATTTTGATACAATGGCCAAGATAATATTTCTTTTCAAGAATTACTTGTATGAAGATCTCTCCAACACAGTTAACTAGTCATAAGAATGATTGCCTAATGATAGATAGAAAGATCCATTGCATGGTAGTCTGGAATGACTCTAGATTAAACTTTGTCAACCAGATGACTCTGTGCCCAGCCAGAGGATCATCCTGTAATTGCAATATTTTATAGTGAGAATGTTTGGCATGATATAGTTTGCCTGTAAGACTAGCAGCCAAACCAATGCTGGTTTGAATCCTGCCATCAGATGAGACAGTGTGTCTTGCTATGCAGTAAAAAAAACAATTAACCAAATTGCCCTTATGCAAAATCAGTAGTGAGCTCTCCACATGAAGTGACAGATGGAAAGACAATATCTGGCACTCATTTTCACATAATTTTGCAAGAACTTTAAAAACCACTTTAAATTATTGAGCAATTAAATTGAGATGCTCTGACAGTCATAGACCAAAGGAGCTTTTGGGATGATCTGTTGTCTGTCATGCATGACTGTTTGCCCAAGTTTGTTATTGTTACTCCACCTAAACTACTTGGAGGATTACAAAAAAAACAAACATTTATCTCATGGTAAGATTGGTTCTAAATGAAAATGATTGGTTCTAAATGAAAATGATTGGTTCTAAATGAAAATGATTGGTTCTAAATGAAATTATGATTGGTTCTAAATGAAAATGATTAGTTCTAAATGAAAATGATTAGTTCTAAATGAAAATGATTGGTTCTAAATGAAAATGATTGGTTCTAAATGAAAATAATGCTGTTTGGACAGTGGCTTTTTTGAAAATCTTGTCACTGTGTGGGACATGATACCACATGTCTGTGACATGATGCTCCATTGGTAGACATCACTCTAAACTGCATACCTGTATACTATAATGAATTAAACTTTCTTTGCAGTTTCTTATGCTGCTTTTAGTTAAATATGTCAATGTCATTACATAACAAAGTATGCAGATAAGTAACCTGACACTTTATCCTGTAGATGATAGCTGAATGAATAATTAAAACTTTTTTTAAGTTTTGAGTGGTTGAAGATTACATACTCCTTACCAAATACATAAAGAAAAATATGTATTTTTAGTATGACACAGTTCCTGAGAAATGTGAGTTTTCTACAAAAGAAAGTCTGTTAGTTCAATTTACGGCCAAGCATAAACTGGCAATGATTTACAAAGATCTTGGTTGGTTGATTTTTTAATACAAGTTTCATCAATTTATCTTGCTTAGAGCATAGTGCCTTTCCCAAGAACACACAGTTGATTTTGGGTTTGCCTGGGCAGGTATTGAACCAGCAACCCTTGTATTACAAGTTTTACACTCTGCCAGTATAACTCTATACAGAGGTCTTAAACACTTTTATTGGATTGATAATTTTATTTCACAGGACTTTTGTTGTAGTTATTAAAATTGTTTTATAATTTTTTTTTGTTATTATATAATTAGAGACTAAAGTGACTATTTTATGTCCAATCTCTCCCAGCATTTATACTGTTAGTATGCACCTTGGCAAAAGCATTAATGATGTCATGTTATAATGTGCAGTAAGTTTGGATTTTACAGAAGCTGTTTACCTTCAAAGGACAGGCAGTTTATCTATATCTGTATTATTGCTGCTTGGTTTTCAACTCTACCCCAATATGTATTTGAAAATCAAAATTTTAGTTATCTGATCATTAAGATAAACAAAGTGGCACCTCTAGAACCATTTAGCTTTAATCATCATAAATAAACTTTGAGTTTTTCGTCATGTTACAGGTAAAAAATATAATCACCCCCAAACAGGTGCAATACCTGTCATGCATTTGAACATATTTCCTGTAGTTGTTATTGTGGCTTACACCATATATACTTGCTTATAAGTCAGGTCCTACTGTAAACACCATTGACTCTGAGATGCTATCACATAATGTGCTGGCAGATGAAGGTCTGTGTTGCTTATTGTATCAATTTCTTCTAATAGACTGCGTAGACTCGATCTGCCAGTACATTATACAATGGTAGATTTGGGTCTATTCAGTGTGCAGTTGGATTTGACATGTAAGTACATATGGTAAATAATATAACATTGAGAAGATGTGTCACTTATGACCTTAATTTTCATGGCAGATTTTTATATGTATATAATTTTAATTGTGTGAGCAATAACTTGCTAAACACAAGCAAAGACACAATTTTCCTACAAAATATGTATTTTAACAAAAATATATGACCATATTGCAAAGTCACATATAAACACTGCAAACTTTTAGTTAATCCTTTGAAAGCACTAAGTGCCGATTGTTTCAAACTAAATGTTCAAAATTATTATGGAAAAGGTTAAGACTGGTTAATATTTTCTTTAAATTTACATTTTAGACTTATGTGATAAAAGCTGTAAACCAGACTTAACTACATATCACTATTAATCATTACAGTTGACCATTCCATCAATTCTGACTAAAATTTAATTGAATATTCCTTAACTAAAGCATGAGCACATTGAATTTTCCCATAGAGGTGCATTTATTAGAGAGCAATAATAAAAGCTCAAGTTGGTCTTTGATGTACTCTTATAATGACCACATGCATATGGGGTGGGTGTGTGTGTGTCTTTCTGCCACTTAATTCAGATGTGGCAAATATCAGGACAGTTAATTTCATGAACACATTTTCTGGACCAAAGGAAAATTGTGTTACCTGACCTAAACCCCCACAGCCTGCTGTACGGAAGAGGACAGGTCTTATAATGCATTGTTCAAATTTTCTGTTCTTAAAAGTGGGGAGGGGTGTTAATTAGGGAATACATGTATATTGTAGTTTGTCTATTGGGTTGCATTACTTTGTGTCAGGAGTAAAGGATGCCTTTTTGTATATTAATAACTTATTTGCATGGTCCAGAGAATTAATTATGTAGTTACTGTAAAGGTTGCTATTTTTCATGGCTTTGTAGATGTTATTAAAACCAACAGACTACACTGGCAGTGTCATAGACAGATATTGTCAGTTACGATTCTCTTTCATCATTCTGAGTTAATCTTTTTTTTTAAAATTTATATTGTACATGTCTTAGGTTTTGGCTTTTGGCAGTAAATAAATTTATGGGAAGTGTTATCATAGCTACCTTTAAGTTTGACAGGATAAGCAAGTGCCACCTAATAGCAAACTTTGCAATTCATCTGCCAATGGAGCACATGAGAACTTAAAAATAAAAATGATGAATGTTTAGGTTCAGTGTATTTTTTGGATTGCGTTGAAAGAACTGTTAAATTTATTTTGTCATAAATTAATATCTCAGATCAGCCAAAGATTTAGATGTCTAAATGGTTGTTGTATCTGGGTTGCAAATAAGACCCAGGATCAACTGGTACCAGACCAATTAGACCTGGAGTGGCATGCCCTGACTGTATTGTAGTGTGTAGTCTTGTATTATTTATCAAGTTTCTATTATCCATTTCCAGACATTTGCATTAAGTGAAATGTACCTATATATCATTATGCATTGACTCAAATCTATAAATTAAAAAACTGAACATCAACCTTGGATTTTTATATTTTTACTACAAATTATAACCTTCAACTATATCTAAGTGTTCAAACACCCCTTTTTTACTGTCTGCAGTTGGCTAATTTTAGATCTGCAAAAAGCCACTTGATTGAGCTTAGGATGATCCAATCACCTAGTGTCCTTGCAGGTGCCTGTAACTTCTCTTGCTGGTGTGGATACAGGTTACATGAGACACTTTGGTTACTCAAATATTACAGTATCTATACCTCTGGTATTAGTGAGCAATGTTGCAAATTGGTCTACCATACATTCATTCAATACCTGATGGTGTCAAATAGTGATCAATTTGGTTACTCCTTAATTGGCTGATACAGTTAAATAGACTGCAGACTAGATAAAACTCAGGTTCATGTTTGAAAATTACTCATTCCTAGACTTCAATGAACAACCATTGTCAGCCAATGTGGGACTTGGATTGCTATATATCTCTCACCTGCTTTTCAGTGGCATAATCCAAAAACCTCACAAATTTATAGGAGCCAGGAAAGTAGGTTATTCTGAACTACTTTTGCCCATATTACTGGCCTAGATTAATACACCAACGACAGAGCTGCTAACCATCCCATATTTTGAGGGAGGTTTCTCAAATTCAACTATTCTTTAGTCCTCCTGCAGTTTTATTTGTTCTTCCAGAAAAAAAAATGTTTCATCAGCAACAAAAAACTAGGAGAAAATTTGTTTTGTTTAAAGAAAAAAAAAAACAGTTCGAAACTTTCCAACGTGTGAGACCTAAAATGTGCCACCTAAAATGTGCCGAAGTTCTTGTAAAGCATGCTGAAGTTGTTGTAAAGATGTATCCTTAAGTTCGGTGACCTATTCTACAGTGTCTAAAAGACAGTGCACAACCAAAAAGTGTAATATGATTCAGATGAAATTAGGAAGCTCCAAAAGTATAAAACTTCTTTCCAAGCTTTTTGTAGCCTGGAGTTTCCAAGTCTGACTTGTGGAAATGATTCTTCGTGTACAGTGTTTTACAAGATGTGCTTTTTACAAGATGTGTTTTTCAAGTTTCAGTGTTGCCAGTGGTGGTGGGATGATTCTTCATGAAATAATTGAAATTCCAGGAAAATTTTTCAAAATCATCCTCGGGGTGAGTGCTATTGGCTTTGCAGGTCAGCAGTCAGGTGGCAGCATTGTATATGTAACAGAATCAGAGAAAATGAGTGAAATACACCAACATTGGAATTGTGAACCCATGTCAAGCTAATGCCCTCAAAAATGGGTTTGAGGTTGTCTGACCATTCCTGTTATTTTATTGCTGACCCCAGTTCCCTACCCCAGGGTAAATTAAAAAAAAAAATTGTTTAAATAATTTATAAGAAAATAAAATTCCTGAAAGTGATTTCTGCATCTAATTGAGCCAGTACTAGAAGCACTATGTACATTAATTATAGATATATAGATAAGTAACTCTGTATATTAATTATATAGTAATAATTATAATATATATATATATATATATATATATATATATATATATATATATATATATATATATATATATATATATATATATATATATATATATATATATATATAAACACACACACAACACTGTTGTGTAAAAAAAAAATCCAAAAATATGTGCATGTACATTCTCATTTATTAACACACATCATGTATATAATGAAATTTCAAGCACATGTTATTATATTGAAGCCATGCCATATTGGTTTTAATTTATCTTGATCATTGGTTATTTTTGGCAAACCCCTAGGCCAGCAACATAACGGGGGGGGGGGGTTCGACTGTACCTAGCACCTTTCCTTTACTACTAGTACAGTAAAAAAACACATTACTTTCTATAAATGTTCAGATTTTTAATATTGATGGCTATTTTGCAACAATGCCATCAGAAATGTGAACCTGTGTTGAGCTAAATATAATGTTGATGCTTATATGCCAACATTGCCATTTGAAAGTGTTCCAGTGTCTCACTTATATATGCTTCACAGGTTAGATTAAATTTCATAAAATGGCCATAGAGCTGGTTGTGGTTCAACCTTAGAATCACCTCCTGGATCTGTGGTTGGAAGTTCAGTACCAGGATCTAGAAGTCTAAGGCAACATCTCAATAAGATGCAATTGTTGCTTCAATGATGATAATGATGATGATGATGATGATGATGATGATGATGATGATGATGATGATGATGATGATGATGATGATGATGATGATGATGATGATGACAATGATAATGATGATTGTTGATTCTCCTTAACATACATTTCTGGAATAATTCTTTGGATTTGCTTCAGTATAGCTATTACAGTTTGCTAAATATCTGGCAAAAAGTTTGTTGTATAGATAACTTCTACCAGATAGATTGGTAGAGTTTGTACTTTGGAGTAAGAGAGCTAAGCATTGATGTGGAGGTTTGCATTGTGACCCTGACAAAGAGTGAATACCTGGGCAGGTTTAGGATGACAAGGCCAATGTCACTGCAGTTTGATTAAAATGGAGATCTACCTATGATAATTAGATCTTAAAGGTAGAGATAAAAGTTCACTTCTGCCCACCTATGGAATTTCCAGGTCACTTAATTTTAGTAACCTATCAGAATAGCAGTGCATTATTAGGGAGAGGTATCATTAGAAAATGAATGAAGTTTGTTACTTTATTAAATGTGAAAGTTATAATTTCCTTGGGAATGAAAAAGACACAGAACATGACCTATTATCAATGTCTGTTAGATCTCCATTATGATGAAGCTCTTGGATTTAATCTGATGAATTTTATTATTTATTTCTTAGAAAATGACCGTTTAATTTTCTTGGTGGGAGACCTGTAATTATGTTTCTGAACCAGGACAATCTTTGTTCATTGGTCATAAGATATTTTTTTTTTGTCCATCTAACATTACTGTATGAGGTAAAGGAATGAATGAGTTTTTTTTCTTTTATAAATCAAAGCAAGATCTTTTTTTTTCAAGCTATTTGAGGGTCAAAATTCCCCCATTTCACCCACCCTAATTTAATTGTCAGTCCAAAAAACCAAATCAGAATTACTTTGTAGTGCTGACTTGATTGGCACAAGGTCTCTAGACAAATTATTTTATACCTTGTGTATTTTTTGTGGTCCTGCCATAATGGCACAAGGTCTCTAGACAAATTATTTTATACATTGTATATTTTTCCTCATGGTCCTGCCATGATGGAAATCATGGAAAAGTTTCTAAATTTCAGAAAAGCTTTTCAAGTCCCTTGAAAAGTTTTGAAATTTTCATAAGTCAATCAGAGATTTAGAATTTGGTTATTTTGCATTATCCATTTACATTTTTCTTTGCTAATGCAAAAATTGTGTTAGCCAACCTAATATCACTAATGGATTTGTTTTGGTAGGTTCCCTTAAAACATCACAGTCAGACTACATCCAGAGATCTTACAGCCATTCAAAATAATTTGTTAATGGCATTGAGAAGAGAATGACCTCACCCTTTAGGATCAGTTATGCCCTAATCCAGCTGTACAATATGATTGATTATATGTTAAATTTGTCTTAAGTAAGTATTAGAGTTGTACATTTTTATAGTAAGTACTCTTGACATTGGTAAAAAGGTCTTGGGAAAGTTTTCGAAAGGTCACATAATTATATTTTTAAAGATTGCAGGAACACTATTCTTTGGATATAGGATTTCAAATTACCACAGATGTCTATATATTATCACCATTGTTACTGTGGGTTCAACTGGTCAAATGTGAAATGGTTATCAGTACATAAAAGGTGTGACAAGCACCTAGAGAAGAAGTAGGCAGTGTAATTCTAAATTATAATTTTAGACATCTGGCAACCCAACCCTTGTGTATCAAATCCAGCTTGAAAGAACCACCCAACTTAAAACATTTTTAATGTAGCTGCTGACCCTACTAAATTATAGTTGTGCATCTTTGTGTGCCACCATTTATAAAGTATTTAATGATACACCAATACACATGCTGCCATTTATGGAGTATGTAATGATACACCAATACACATGCCACCAGTTAAAAAGTATTTAATGATATACCAATACACATGCCACCATTTATAGAGTATGTATGATACACCAATACACATGCCACCATTTATAGAGTATGTATGATACACCAATACACATGCCTCCATTTATAGAGTATGTATGATACACCAATACACATGCCACCATTTATAAAGTATTTAATGATACACCAATACACATGCCACCACTTATAGAGTATGTATAATACACCAATACACATGCCACCATTTATAGAGTATGTAATGATACACCAATACACATGCCACCATTTAAAAAGTATTTAATGATATACCAATACACATGCCACCACTTATAGAGTATGTATGATATACCAATACACATGCCACCATTTATAGAGTATGTATGATACACCAATACACATGCCACCATTTATGAAGTATTTAATGATACACCAATACACATGCCACCATTTATAGAATATTTATTGATACACCAATACACATGATGTCATTTATGGAGTATATAATGATACACCAATACACATGCCACCATTTATAAAGTAATTAATTATGCACCAATACACATGCTGACATTTATGGAGTATTGAATGATACACCAATACACATGCTGCCATTTATACAGTATTTAATGATTCACCAATACACATTCTGCCATTTATGGAGTTTTTAATGATATACCAATACACATGCTGCCATTTATGGAGTATTTAATGATACACCAATACACATGCTGACATTTTGAGTATTTCATGATACACCAAAACACATGCTGCCATTTATGGAGTATTTAATGAGACACTAATACACATGCTGCCATTTTGAGTATTTCATGATATACCAATACACATGCTGACATTTATACAGTATTTAATGAGACACTAATACACATGCTGACATTTATTGAGTATTTCATGATACACCAATACACATGCTGACATTTATGGAGTATTTAATGTGACACTAATACACATGCTGCCATTTTGAGTATTTCATGATACACCAATACACATGCTGGCATTAATGGAGTATTTAATGAGACACTAATACACTTGCTGCCATTTTGAGTATTTCATAATACACCAATACACATGCTGCCATTTATGGAGTATATAATGAGACACCAATATACATGCTGCCATTTTGAGTATTTCATGATACACCAATACACATGCTGCCATTTTGAGTATTTAATGAGACACTAATACACATGCCAATCCTGCATGCTTTGACATGTTTCAAATAATTCATTCATATATTTTTTTCTGTGTAATATAATATGTGACCATCATGTAACACCTTGCTATTTGTGTATAATTTAGGAAGGTTGATATTGCAAAATCAGACCCTGATTATACTCTTTAATCACTGCAGAGTATTCTAGTTTAGGCTTATACTGTGCCAGTGTCATTTGTAAAGAGATAATGACCCAGTCAGATAGTATCCTTCTCCACTAATACCACATAAGGTTGTTAGGGTGTTGATCTTTCAGCTTTTGAGACAACCCCTAGTTTGGCTACAGCTCATTAGTTCAGCCAATTTCAAATAGGCCTTTGTAAGGCTGCATTTGGTAGGTAGTCCTGTACTGTACTAGATAGAGCAATTTAAAGTAAACACCCACTCTACAACAGTAAAGTTAACTCATTGAAGAAATACTATGCCATATTAGGAAACTGAAAAATCATTTCCCTCATGGGTGTATAAGCAAACCTGCAGCAATAGTATTTACAAGGATTAAATAGTGTTTGTTACTTTGCAACAAATATCATGATAGGATTCAAGAGGTAAAAAAAATAAATAATAATAATAATAATAATAATAATAATAATAATAATAATAATAATAATAATAATAATAAAGTCTTGTTTTATTAACAGCATCTTTGCTTCTACTCTACTTCCACTAATATATACACTGGATTGTATTGATAATTGAACAGAAGACCAACCTAGCATTTTTAAAAGTTGAGGTTGGGTTTTTGATTGATACATATTTCTCTAGCAAATAATTTGCCAAAAATATGAACAAAGTGGTATAGTTGGGATGGACTACTAATCAGATAAACAAAGTGCTACTATACTTCAGCTGTAGCAAAATCTCTCTTGAAAGACCACCTGTTTTGAGAGACTAGATTCTCAATGCAGATTAATTGATCACAGTGTCAAGACCTGTCTTGAAATGCCAAAATCATATGGAACTACTTGCCTTGGTAGATCATATTTTCCTACAGCTTTATTAATGATGTAGTCTTAAGACCTGTCTTGAGAGACCACCTATCTTGAGAGACCACCTATCTTGAGAGACCAGATTTTCAATGTAGATTTATTGATCATTTAGTGTTAAGACCATGCAATGCCACAATCATGAGGGATCCACCAGTCCAGAGGGACCAGTGTGTGTGTGTGTGTGTGTGTGTGTGCGCGTGTGTGAATCATTAATTTCATACTGTTAAGACCTGTCATGAGAGACCACCTGTCTTGAGTAACAAGATTCATGATGATTTAATAATTATATTACATTGAAACCTGTAATAATAATAATAATAATAATAATAATAATAATAATAATAATAATAATAATAATAACAATAATAATAATAATGATAATGATAATAATAATAATAATAAAAAAAAATAATAATAATGATAATAATAATAATAATAATGATAATGATGATGATAATAATAATAATAATAATAATAATAATAATAATAATATTAATAATAATAATAATAATAATAATAATAATAATAATAATAACAATAATAATAATAATGATAATAATAATAATAATAATAATAATAATAATAACAATAATAATAATAATAATAATAATAATAATAATGATAATAATGATAATAATAATAATGATAATAATAATAATAATAATAATAATAATAATATTGTCTTCATTTACAGAGGGTAACTAAGTTAAAGATAAATAATTTCCCTTGAGGATATATGTTTCTCATGAAAATAACTTTTTACAAGTAAACACATTTACAAATACATACAAAAATACATTAATGAAAGTGTGAAGGTTTAGTTGTATATATAAATTTTGGTTTCGTCTCTCCAATAACTATGATTTGAAATGATTTCAGCAACATCTTATATATGCACCAGTTATTGATAACATCCGCTTAGATATACTGTTAGTAATGTGGCAGTAAAGTTTGCATCAGTATTATACTTTTTTTAAAAACACCATAGGGGTCCCAAGTGGTCTAAAGCACTGACCATTACAGATCACTGCCATCTCACCTCTGTCTGCATGAGTCCCGGCTAATGTGGGTAAGTGAGAAAGCCTGCCAGTAGCTTCTCATGGGTCGGTGGTTCTTTTCTGGGTTTTTCAGGGTTCTTCCTCTACCATTAATACTGGCTGCCATATATAGCCTATCTTGTGCTGAAAAATGGCGTTAAACCCTACAACAACAACAACAACAACATAAAAACACCATATAAGGCAAATTTGAAATGACATTTTTAAAATAATTTAGTCATGTACTCCGGAACATTTAGAATTTATTAGGAGAAACCAGATTTTTGTGGACAGATTTATTGATTATATAGTGATAAGACCTATCAGAGAGGCCACTTGTCCTAATTGACCATGTTTCTAATGTAAATTTATTGATTATATGGTAAGTTGATTCATAGAAGGCCAATTAACTATATAATAAGTTAATTCCTAGGAAAAGAGACCAGGTTGTCAGGGCATAGGTTTATTAATCATAGTGTTACAACTTTTCATAAGAGAGCATCTTTTTTGAGAGACCAGATTATCAAGTTTTGAGTATAAGGCATTGTGACCTATTGAGACCACTTGTATTGAGAGACCAGGTACTTAATAAAAAGATTTATTGATTATATAGTGCTATGACCTGTCATGAGAGACCATTATTTTGGGCAGAAGCGTTACTTACCACCAGCACAGATTCTACCAATTCTACTATTGCTAACAACAGTAGCAGTACCAGCAACATCATTACCACTATTACCATTGCGACTAACACCACCATAAATACAAAAAGAGTAGAAAATCCAAGGGCAAGCTGGGAGTGGAGGTGGAATGGGCTTAGTGTTGCCAGACATGCCCCATTCCATGGGACAGTTCCGAAAGTTTGTCCAAAAATCCTGTGTCCCAATTTATTTCTATAATGTAGCCACCAAAAATTAATTTTCATCTTGCTTCCAAGAAAGTAAATTTCAGTCCTTCTTAAAGTCTGAAGAAAACATTTGAAACAGTTTTGAAAAGTGTGAATAATTACATTAATTTTATGGATAAAGCTCTCTTCTCACTAATATTTCTTCTAAGTTGTTTCTTCCCCAACAGCTTTATTAAAAAACAAAAAAGACCCCCCAATAATTTGTCCTACATGAGTATTCAAAAAATCTGGCAACCATTTGTTCAGTCAAGTCTTCTCTCTCTGGCAACCATGTGTTTAGTCAAGTCTTCTCACTGGCAACCATGTGTTCAGTCAAGTCTTCTCTCTCTGGCAACCATGTGTTCAGTCAAGTCTTCTCTCTGGCAACCATGTGTTCAGTGAAGTCTTCTCTGGCAACCATGTGTTCAGTCAAGTCTTCTCTCTCTGGCAACCATGTGTTCAGTCAAGTCTTCTCTCTCTGGCAACCATGTGTTCAATCAAGTCTTCTCTCACTGGCAACCATGTGTTCATTCAAGTCTTCTCTGGCAACCATGTGTTCAGTCAAGTCTTCTTTCTCTGGCAACCATGTGTTCAGTCAAGTCTTCTCTTTCTCTGGCAACCATGTGTTCAATCAAGTCTTCTCCTTCATATATCTGTAAAATGATAATTTTTGAAGTGCTAGAATGAAAGGTGGTAGTTTGTAGCAAAAATAACTTATCATTGTAGAGGAGATTAACAGATCCACACAGCAAATACTTCTTTCATTTTAGGATTAATAAACAACATACCATCTCAGACTCCAGGTCTGCATTTTTAGTTGTTGTTGTTGTTAGGCTTAACGCCATTTTTCAGCACACAATAGGCTATTCATGGTGGCCAGTATTAATGGTGGAGGAAGAAACCAGGAAATCCATGGAAAGAACCACTGACACAAGAGAAGCTACTGGCAAGCTTTCTCACATATCCACCTTTTTTAGTCATAATAAGGTATAATGTATTTGTCTTATGTCAATATTTTACGTTAAATAATTTTCAGTGATGATAGTAGCAGGCCAGGATAACCAAGGTCTGACAGCTGCACTGATGTGATCTTAGATTCCATTTCCTGGGAATGATATAGAAATTTTCATGTTGTCGTGCTGTTAAAACTACTCCCACTCATCAGAAATTTTTTTTTTGGGGGGGCTTAGGATCATCAGTTAAAATGTTCCAACACAAGATAATAGCAAGGTTCAAAATTTTCATAACCTTAGAAATTCATTGGTGGGAGATATTCAATAGAGGTGTGGTTACAAAGAGTTCTTTGTCCCGAAACATTGACCAGATAAAATGCACTACAACAACACAGAATACAGTGAATAACAAGATAGATGACGATGTAATTTTATGGTGGAGTATGTTAATAATTTTAAACAGATGCATTTAACGGAATTCTATGTCCTTCTTTTTGTAACTGACAGTATAAAGGCAGTAAGAGTTACCATGTATTTTAGTAACATGTATTTTTGTTTGGTATGCTTCTCATTGTTCATGACCCATAGCTTCTCATTTTTCGAAATTCGTTATTATGTTAGTTACACAATGGCTCCCTAAATGGAAAAGACAACATATTAAACTATTACTGTGTATTGTGGGCTGCAATGGAGGTCTGTTCTGTGTATTTCAGTGTGTTTAGAAGCTTGCAAATTTTTTATTTTGAACAAATTCACTTTTTTATGAACAAGCGCATATACATGTATTTTATGACATGTGCTGTTTTTTCTTCCAATTATTTTAACGATCTATAATCAGGGTGCATTACTTGCCTAGCAAAAGCACTTCACTCAGCAAAAAACTTTGTGTATAAAGTGTTCCCCCATGCAGTAATCAAATATTTTCAACTGCAAACATCAAATTTGGATTACCTGTATACTCAAGAAAAATTTCTGAGCTTTATTTTCTAAACTGCTTTCAATGAAATTTTAACCAAATATATAGAAAAAGAGATGCACCTGAATATGTACACAATTAAGAAAGGAGAGGAAATATATAGTTTTTGTTACTTTATAAATGTGGAAATGAAATATATAGTACTTTTTTTTTATTAATGTGAAAAAAATAAATTAGTGATTTCTAACCTCTGATTTGGCATTTGTGACTGTTATTGTTTTTTTTGTTATTGTTATTATTGTTTTTTTTGCCATGAACTTAGAAGATATTGGACTTTTGTGTATCAACATGGGGTTTTCACCAATAAGCTTATGATACCTAGATGGTCCAAAATGAAATACTGCAAGTTGTACATCCAATATGGCTGCCAAAATGACTGTCTAGAAAATTTAGTTGTCACTATTCTCCTTAAGTGGAGGATAATTATGAAAGACAATTAATGATATCAAAGACAATTAATGATATCAAAGACAATTAATGATATCCACTTTATTTTAAATGAAAATGGTAACATGACGGCATCCATGATGCCGGCAGCTAATTTGAAAGTCATGTTGATGAGTATTATATGATAGCTTCAACATTCACTAAATGGAAGAAATGGTCTTGAGTTCCAGGAAATTGTCTTTTTCCATTAGAAAATATACATAGCACATTTTGTGACAGCAAACCTGGATCTAAGAATTTTGGAAGTTTGATTTCAACTTAGAAGCATGCCTGCTTGTTGCTTTCAGAGACAAATCAGTAATACAAATGAATTATGTGTTTTTGAATTCATAAGCCTTTTTTTGATAAAACAAATTTATGTAATATTTTAAATTCCTTGTTCTTATTTCTATCTGTATTATACAAACTTAAGTTTTTGTTTACATCAAATGTAGACACCCAGTAGGTCAATTGAATTGATGCTTGGCAAGACACGAATTGACACAAACCATTAATTTGTTGTTGGCAGGCATCATGGTTTTTAAGGATACTGTTCATGTATCTGTTACAAAGTTACCTATGTTCCAGCATTGCATTTTTTTATACTTACAGTTGGGAAAGATGGCCTCTTTAGTTCACACTACATTTTTTTAGATGAGCAGGCCTTGAAAATGCTGATGATGAAATTTCTGGAATTAAAGCAAGA
Source organism: Potamilus streckersoni (assembly GCA_016746295.1). Lineage (NCBI taxonomy): Eukaryota > Metazoa > Mollusca > Bivalvia > Unionida > Unionidae > Potamilus > Potamilus streckersoni. The sequence continues at coordinate 1,600,752 of JAEAOA010000534.1, forward strand.
ACTATGTTATCATCATGCATTAAACAAACAGAAAATGTTTGTATTTGTTTGAAAATAGCAGTTTGAAGCAGGTGTTTGAATGCAAGGGAAAGAAGTTGACGAAGGGGCAATATTGACTAAAGGGGTAGAGTGGTCTAAAGCTCTCTCCATTACGGATCACTACCATCTCACCTCTGTCTGTGTGGGTTTGATTCTCAGACTTGGCCAATGTAGATATGTAAAAAAGCTTGCCAGTAGCTTCTCTTGGGTCGGTAGTTCTTTCAGAGGTCTTCTTGGGTTCTTCCTCCACCAGGTTGTCATGCATAGCCTATCATGTGCTGAAAAATGGCGTTAAGCACTACAACAACAACAATACTGACCAAGGACAGTTGGAAAGGCATTGCAAGAGAGAAGAGCCAGGTTTGAGAAAGGTTTTATTTAACAAGGGTTTTAGAAATTTCAAATTGTCAAGGAATTGCTAATTTTGTAATTTACGGGCAGTGTTAATGCACAAATTAATAAAATGCAAGGAATATACAAATTTGGTAATGTCATTAAAATTCACCCATTAACTGACCTTGACCTCTGGAGATTTTTGTCATTTTTGCCTAAAATGTGAGTAGGGTGGCTACATCTGAATACATCCAAATAAATATACATGCATTGAAATGTTAGTTTAGCCTGTAGCCTAGTGGTGTTAGAAACACTCTTTTTCATTGGCTATTTTGCTCATGTATTTGCTAAAGGAGAAAGGCTGGAGTTCAAGTTTTTTTTTTCTTTTTGGACCCATCATTTTCATGTCCTGGCCCCTATTTACTTCAAATCCCCATCTTATCCAACATTTTGCAAAGGTTCTCCTATCTGTCTGTAGTACAGACAAGTCTGCCTTGGATTTGAGGCCAAAAGGTCCAAAATCCAGACAACTATTTTGTAATGCCACTAGAAAGTCCACATTATTTGGAACCATTGTTGAGTTACATTGTTTCCTTTTCTGTCATACCACCCACTTTAGTTTATTTTAAAATAACCTTGACCTACAGAGCTCAAAAGTAGGGTACAGTCTCCTGATGTTTAACATCTGATGCTCCTGATGAATTAACACTCATGAACTGTATCTATCAACAACTATATACAGGTAAGATACCACAAACTCAAATTCAGTGACATAAATGGTCTCCAAACATATTCAAGAATATGAAGTAATTCTCATTGCTTAATGACTTTCATTTTCTTTTGAATGAAGGGTTTGTCTTAGTGGATTTAGCAAGTTGCTTAACTTTGCCAATTTTGTAAACTTGCTTTTGCATGGCTGTATATTGATTGCATTGTGCTGATGTACAGTTACACCATATATATATATATATATATATATATATATATATATATATATATATATATATATATATATATATATATAGAGAGAGAGAGAGAGAGAGAGAGAGAGAGAGAGAGAGAGAGAGAGAGAGGCCCCCCCTGATTGGGGATGTACAGTAAAATGGGCCTAGTCAACCATTTCACATGTAAAAAGTTACTAATTGAGAAAAGTGGCATGATGACTTGTTGGTTAGTATGATGGACTTGCAACTGAAAGGGTGTGGGTTTAAATCCTACTGTAAGATCAGCTCAGTGTGCCTACATGGGTTGTTCTTGAGTAAAGCACTTTAGTCCATTTGCCTTTCTTGTGCTGCTGTGCCTAAGCATACAAGCCATAAGTGTGGCGATGCACATCTGGATCTGGAGCAGTCACATGACCTCCATCTTTTCTTTGAAAATGATGTAAATGTAATTTACCATATCATCCTCTGGTGTTCTTGTTTTTCTCCACTTCAAAAGTTATCTATTTCACTTCTTATCCCCATTTCTAAAATTATTTATTTCTCTTCTAATCCCTATTTAGCAAGTTTTCAGTAGTTGAAAACAAACAGGCAGTCAAAAGGTTTAAATATCTTATTCTAGACACACTTAACCCTTTTGATCTTGAAACGTGATAGGTAAATAGTGACTTTTTGAATTCATTACATACAAAGGGAGCTAAACAATTTACCTGTGACTGTAATATTATACCAAAAGATGTAAATATGTCAACTTGTATAGATGGGAATGATAAACTTCTCAATTATTTGACAGGGAAGGTATTGTATTTATATCTGTCCACATAATTTATGGATTTGAAATCCACATGTATTATGAATGTTGTTAATGTGTTTTGAATCCAAGTCATTGTCTCTGCTAATGTTATAAATGAATATTAAATTGCTAAATCAGAGTAAACAAAAATTTGGTTTTAAAAGTGGAACATTCATGCCCATCCTCCATTCTGACAATTCACCTTAAAAAGAGAAACAAGAAGTACTTTGAATGCTGTGCCTACTAATAAACGTTTCTCTTTATTATCTTTTTTATCATAACAAGGAATCAAGGTGATTAGCAGAGGTGATTTAAATAACTAGGAAACATGTAATGAAAATTGAGCAGGAGATTTTGAAGTTATAATGGTTTTTTAAAATTGTGTATGCATTATTGCAAAACCTTCTTGACCATTGAGGCTTGACCACTTGACCAACTTCATGTATGATGTGGAGCTGTGTTAGCTTAGTTGAGTTGTTTTACTTTCATGTTCTTCCATTTTCCAGTACATGATTAATGTGTAATTGGGGAGGAAGAACCAGTGACCCATGGGAAGCTTCAGGCAAGCTTTAACACATACCCACATAGTCTGAGCCTGAGACTTGAACCCACACTGATAGATGTGAGATGCAAGCACTTTTGACCATTCAGCTACCCAGCCCCCCCTTCCGATATATTGTAATCCAAAAGTTGCTTTTTTGTTACAGTATATGCTGCCCAGTGTTGGGTGCCTAGGTGTGCCTTGTGAAAGGCTCATAAGCCCCTGATTCCTTTGGCATGTTAGAACCAATAATGTGTATAAATTGCCATTCAGATTCATAAATTAAATCAACCAGTTCATCACATCAGGTTGAAGGTTGAACTTGGCCATTTATTTTGTACTGCACTTGTTATTGATTTAAAAAGTTAAGAGAATATTTGATTCCCTTTAAGGTTAGTGGTATACAGTATAGTGTTACCTATGTCATTCCATCTGTCTGTCTGTTCTCATGTCATATTATCAAAGAATGAGTCACACACACAGTGAGGCACCATCTGTATTCTGCCCCCCCCATGGAAGGAACAGCTTAAATTATTGAACTTTTTAATAGTCTTCATCAGTTGGATCAATAAATTATTGATATTTGGATCACTTCTCCCTGCACATACACATGCACGCACACACATACACACACATACACACACACACATATTGATGTTTTGCATGAAGAGGTGACATGAGACACTACTTGTTAAGATTGAAACCTACACTCTACCCTATGCTAAGCTATGGGTCAGATCCAACTGTGAACATATGCATAAACCAGGATTTTCCATCACATAATGTACCTACAAATACAGGTTTATGTATTTTGTTATGTCTGTTTAACTGAACAAATGACATTACATTTGCAATTGTGTGTTTTATGCTAATTTCTAGAAGATCATGATGAAACATTAACACAGTACATGGAAATTTATTTAAAAAGGTAACACAATGCATGAAAGTCTCTACAAATTAACAGAATGGATGGAAATTTAGATGAAGTATTAATAGAATACATAAAAATCATGATGAGAAATTAACAATATATTAGATTTTCAATGGAACAGTAACATAAAATCATGATGAAAAATTAACATTGCATAAAAATTATGATGAAAAATTAACATTAAAAATTTTATTAGACCAAGAAAAGTGTAAAAACTTTTTAAAATTAAAGTCAATGCAAAATTAGTTTATATTATGTTATTTAGATTAAGATTAGTATTCAAAATTTCTTTTTTAAATATTGAGATAAGTGTTCAAGAATTTTTTGATTGAGGTCAGTGTGAAAGTCATTGTAGATTAAGGGCAGTGTAAAAGGTAGTTTTTAGGTTTAGGCCACTGTTTAAGTTTGTTGGAGTGAAGGTCAAAGTTAAATTTTTAGATTTAGATTTATATCAAGGTTTTTTTTTATGACTAAGCTCAGTATTCAAGTTTTAATTTTATTGCTAATAAAAAGTCTTTCATCTCATTTAATGTATTTTGTATTATTTACATAAGTTTAGTTTATTAATTGTCCCAAATTAGCCTTTTAAAAGCATGTACATGTATATAGCAGAGAGGAAAAGCATCATGCATTTCTTGTCAAAGCTTTATGTAAGGCAATGAGCAAATTTGAAGGAAAAAAAAAGTACACTTAATACAGTGGTATAATTACATTAACTGATTCACTTTCATTGAGGTTTTATTATGTTGTTAATTCCAATATGTAACATTAATCAAACTTGCATATTTTCACATAAATGTAAATAGAGCATTGCAGTGCAAGGGACATAACTCTACCTTTTTGAGAGTGCTTGAAGGATTTGTCTCCCATGAATTATACCCAGAATTCTTTTTTGTATTCAGATAATGGCTTTCTTTGCTGTTATATTTGTTCATTTTTTTTTTCTTTGCAGAATAATGACACACTGAATAGAAACTATCCCAGAGTTGTAAGTACTGTTTTACTTGCAAAATTTCAAAAGGACAAAACACTTCGCAAAAAGCAACATACCAATAAAATCCTGGCAGCACAAAGTTTCATATGAGTAGAGGTGTAATATTCATTGATACACATCAGTATTATATTTTTTCCAACTGATCTATAATGTCAGTAATTTTTTTCCATCATGATGTGTGATGAAGTGAAGCAAAATGATATATCAGTGCAAATCATGTATAGTGCTACATATAAACTACTTGTTTTTAAAATAAAATTTTCTTTCTTTCTTTCTCTTTCTTTCTTTCTTTCTTTCTTTCTTTCTTTCTTTCTTTCTTTCTTTCTCTTTTTCTTTCTTTCTTTCTTTCTTTCTTTCTTTCTTTCTTTCTTTCTTTCTTTCTTTCTTTCTTTCTTTCTTTCCATTATTATAAGACAGTTCATTAGAACACATCCTTTTATAAGACATGCTGTAATCTTGGATCCCACTGCATGTACATGGTAGTAAAATTATTTCATGTATTTCAGTATAAAGTGGTCTCAGTATAAGGTTTCTGTTTTCATGGACTTTATAATGAGGAATTACTACACTATATTTTTTTTTCTATTTTTTTTCCTCTTAAGAGACATATGATCATCTTTTCAGCAGAGAAGGGTAGCCTCAATATGGGCAGGGGAGTTTTTATTTTGCCCTACTGTAAATTTTTTCCTGCTTTTTAATCTTAGGTTTTTTACACAGATAACTTTTCATATCACTAGTGACAGTAAGGGGTTAATTTCTCAATTTTTCAAATGACTTTAATTTGTCTGATACCTGAAGTAGTCTGGTATACAAGACAGAGAGAAATGAGCTAGGATAAAGTTCAAGTGCCTGGAGTGTTGTTTGGGGTGTTTATTAAAGCTGATTCATATAATTTACATTATGCCAAGTGGCAAAAGCAGACATTTTGGATGCAAAATGCTCCAGGCAGCCAGGTTTTTGGAGACTTTGAAATCTATTTCAGTTTTGTAATCAAGAACTCTGTCTGGTATACTGCTGAAAGATGTAAACATAAATAAGTTCCCATTTTAGAAACACTTAGGTAGTAATTAAAATTTTCTGAAAACTGTAGAAATTATGAAGTTTTATTAAAGTAAAAGTGATTACGGATGAGAACAGTTTTAGTATTTTTGATAAATTGTCCTTCAGTTAATTTTAATTCAAATGTGAACATGTATATAAATTTCAGACCTAGATCATAATTTTGATAATTAATTGTAACTAATTTTTTTGTGCTTAAAATTGGCTTTTTGAAGATGAACATATCTGTTACATCTTCACTGTACTTTGAAATTGCTGATAAAACAGGCAACAAGTGTATTTTTTTTAGTTTTAATATTTCCAATTCCAAATTGAGTAAAATGACACTGGATATTGATATTTAAATCATGTTCACCTTTCCCTCATATTGTAATTGAAGTCAAGAGTCCATAGCTGTCAACAATATGCATCAAACAGCATTATAATTAAAACCATAGTCAGCATTTTCGATAGATTTAAAAATTGATGAGTCATTTGACCTTTGATCTCAAAATCTCTTGTCAGAATGAAAGGTTTCAGGAGTCAGCAGAAATCTGGAGTTGATTTATTTGTCACTAGCTCATAGCTGGAATTGTGTTATTTGTGGACCAAACTGATTGTTTTCATCTGTGCTGAAAAAAAAAGAGAAACATTTGTAAAGTATTTTGTAAGAAATAGAAATTTAATATGAGACAGGAATGGCCATTATATATTTTTGCACAAGCATTTAATTATGCGAGACTGTATATTTGGGGTGTATATTTGGTGTGTATAAAAAGAGAAAAAAGATTATTATGTATTTTTTTGTAATTTTAACTTCGCAAGATATTCTGTTTTTAACTCCTCATATCATTTTAAATGCAAGCATATTCACAGTAACTACATGAATTAAATATCTAATTTATATGTGTATCATAACAAATTCAATCTGATCAAGATGCTTTAAACTAATGAATCAAACATCATGAACAAGGCATATCCATTTTATCATGGATGAACACAACTGGTGTTGTATGATCTAAAGTCATCTGACATGTCTACCTACCATATGTACTCACTTGTAAGTCATCTGACATATCTACCTACCATATGTACTCACTTATGAGTCATTTGACATGTCTATCTACCATATGTACTCACTTATAAGTCATCAGACTGCAGACAAAAAAGATGTCTGCCTTGGTATAATGCACCTGCAGATCATGGTCAGTGTCCTTTGGTTTACTGATTTGTTCCTATCAAACTGCATTGATCCAGATCAATTACTGCATTATGCACCAGCTGATTAGGGTCTATGCAGTTTACAGTTGGACTTGTAAATGAGTATATACAGTAATTATACTAAGCTTTTAATCTTTATGGGCAAACATTTGACTGAAAAACTTTGTGTTAAAACAGTTCACAAACACATGTAATTTAGCAAAATTATTCCATTTTGTTTTTCAGTCTCAAGTAATTCCAAAGCACTAAAGTAAAATCACTGAGCTTTATGTCCAGTAAATTCTACAGAATCACACAATTATTAAAACACCAAACATTTTACATGTTTAAAAACCACAATATTTTCTATACTTTTGTCTGATTATAATTTGTAGAGCAATCAAGCAAAGTCAGTATTTGAAATAACACATATCCAATCATAATTGATTTCCTCATTTTCTTCCTATTATAAATGCCAAAAATAAGAACTTAAGCTAATTTTGATTAAGTTATGTACAGGTAGATGTGATTTCAATGGCCAGTTAGCTCCAACCAAATCATATTGAATTTGGTGCAATCTAATTACCTGATAGAGGGTAAATGTGGTGTTGCTAATGGCATCAGTGGCATAAGAAGCAAAATCAAACGTAATTAAAACAGACACTCCATCTTTAATCACTTTGTTGTAAAAAACACACAGGATGGAATTCCAAACATGAAAACCCAAGGGTACTCATTTATTGAGAACACTGAAGATATGCATGGAATACATTGAAAATAGCTTAGTATATTTAAATAATGGTGTTTTGAAAAGTAAATGATCATGTAACACTAGTTTCATATGTTGTTATTATAGATCATGTGTATGTTCAGACGCAGTTCAGTATCTAAAGTTCAAAAAGTTTGTTAAATCTAAGTTCATTAGGAGTGGACTTTATTGTATTTCACATTACAGTGGACCCTTGTTTTAAGGCATTTCAGTATAACACCATTCACTTTATTAAGTAGATAAGAAAATAGCTCCCATGATATATTATGTATGATACCTCACTATAAGACAGCCTTGTATCACATTATATATATCATGTCTGATATCCCACTGTAAGACAGCCTTTCTTGTATTACAGCATATCCCACTATAAGACAGCCTTGCTTGTATCACAGTATACCCTACTATAAGACAGTCTTACTTGTATCACACAGCATACTTTATATCATGTAGATCTGATATCCCACTCATTATAAGACAGCCTTATTTGTATCACAGCATACATTATATCATATACATCTATGATATCCCGCTCAATATAAGACAGCCTTACTTGTATCACAGCACACATTATATCATGTACATTTATGATATCCCAATACAAGACAGCCTTACATGTATCATGTATAATGAACCTCACTTTTAGTTAACTATATTTATTCCAAAGCATACATGATTTTAAAAAAATATACCTCACAAAAAGGCAGCCTTATTTTAACAAAGTTTACATGATGCTATGTATAATGTACCTTCTATAAGGTAGCCTTATCATTGGATAGTTTTTTTGTCTCCTTTTGAATTGCCTGATAGTGAGGAACCATTACTTGGTAAGTGGTTATCACATAAAAATGAAATCAGAGATTGGCCTTGTGCCAAGGGAAAGCATTAGCAATCCTGATCAGCATGGTGTTAGAAGGTGTATGCTTCTGTCTGTACACACTAATTATGCTTGACAGGAGGCAGGTGATGGCAGTGTCAGAAGTCAAAACTAACAGGCTTATATGAGCATCAGCTTACCTATAATTTAATTAATGAACAAGTGTGCAGTTTTTGTTGAAACAAAGCAGGCTAACATGGCAATAAAAAATGAGGACTGTCTGAGCAGTTGAAATATCGAAAGAACAACAGAAGATGTTTCTTTGCTTCCTAAATAGAAATTGATGATGCTATTAAATGATGATATTTAGTACATTATAGGTGGAAAACATCATACCAGGGTGAATAATAGCTACTTATTATTGATATGTTTTACTGCTGCAGATGTTTCCGTTTCATAGACTAGAAGAGCTTACTGGATAGAATGTTATGGATCATCCATGTATCTTTTGGCATACATTTATTGTTGCTAGTCTTGTACTTGGAGGATTGCTATCAAACAAACATTCATCTCATGGTCTAGTTGGTCCTAAATGAAAGACATCCAATATGGCTACTACAGTGGCCATCTTGAAAATCTTGTTCTTGCCATTTCTCCACAATGGATGGTCACATCAGCCTGGGGTTTTCACCAGAATAATCTTTTCGGCTTAAGTTTGTTCTCAAATAAAAATGGTGCTGATCTGATCTCCAGTATGGCTGTCACTACTACTTGAGAATGAGTGGTCATTTCTACATGGGGTTTTAAATGCAAGGCTTCTTTCAAGGTCCAGATGCTTGTTAATGAAAATGATACTGATATGACATATATCATGGCTGCTAAAATAGCCATCTTGAAAATCGTATTATCACTGCTTCTCCAGGATTGCTAATCATATTGATATGTTTCTTGTAACAGTAGACTCTTATGATATCTGGCTCATGCTGTGTATCAGTGGTGCCAGTCTATATCCAAAATGACCACCATCTTGAAAATCTTACTGTTACTAGCCCAAAAATGGAAAGTCATATCAACATAGGGTTTCCACCAGAATCCTTATGATACATTTTTGGTCCTAAAAATGGTGCCAAGCTGACATCCAGTATATCAACAACAGCAGTAAATTGTGTTGTCGCTGAAGATATCATGGTTGGTGTAGTACTCTGCAGTTAAAGGGAGAAATGGTCTGGAAATTAAAGCATCAGTCTCTGTAAAGGTCTCTTTTCTTTATTGTACAAGGGATGATGTTTATAAAGTATATAATAATTGTGTCTTTGCTTCCTTTTTTTTAAAGAAAAATTAAGTGCAAATATTTTGTAAATATTAGCAGTGCATAAAAGTTTTCCTTTTAAATGGTTTGCTTCCATTCTTGTTTTACTGAATAAATAAAAGACAAGTCCTGTCAACCTTACAAAATTTTGTGGAAAGGATTTATTTGTAAAATCCCTGGCTCAGGAAAAGATGCAGAATAAATATAACTTAATTTTTGGCTTTCCAGAATAAAATATCATGTATAGTTCTCACTTATTATAGCAATCTCCAGGGGATGTACCACCTTTCTGTAAAGCTTCCTTAAAATATGTACACTTCTGTATAATTTCTGTCCATGGGAGCCATAGTGATATATATATATATATATATATATATATATATATATATATATATATATATATATATATATATATATATATAAAGAATACAACAGTATGGCAAATAACAACCCTTTCAAATGCACTGGATCCAGCAAGGGATCACATGTGTCAGGGATTGATTAAAATAGATGCAATAAACTGATGAGAACACTTCAAAACTATTAATTAAATAGCCTGATCGCTTTGGACTCTGAATGAGTCTTTTTCAAAGGCATATACAAAACAAATAGACATAAAAAACATGTTTGTAAAACTCTACATGGCTGTCTCTACATGAGTTATACCTATAGATACATTGTCTCAACCAGCCTGTATAGACTTGTGAATACTGAAAAATGTTTATAATTCACTAAAAGTCTATGAGCCAAAGTGACATCCAGTTTATTGCATACACACACACTCATATATATATATATATATATATATATATATATATATATATATATGTATATATATATATATATATATATATATACACACACACACACACACACACACATACACAGAGTATTCCCTCTTTATAAAAACTTTCTTTGAACCATATAGTAAACAGCTTTATAGCGAAATGTCTTATAATGACGTGTACTCCTTCATTTTAATGCTACACAATGGAACCATATATTATAATGCCTTATAGTGATAATGTCTTATAATGAAATCCATGATATACCTCATTTTACTACCACTAAATGAAATGGGATCCATGACCCATTCACACCTTACAACAGGAGCTGTGTTATAATAAGAGGCTTTGTAGTGAAGGAGTGCTGTACTTTGAATTCACTAGTTTTCATGCAGTTCCAGTTTGAAGCATCCCTCATTTACAGACCGCACACACAGTGATTTTTTTGTGAAAATATTAAGACCACTGTCCAAAATTTTAATAATTGTTAGAAATAAAATGTTTTTCCAAACTTTATATAAAAACTATTTCATCACTGCCTGGAGCAAACTCCATTTATTTTTCAATTTTGCAATTTTTTTTGGCAACATGGTTGGTTATTCTTTGCAAATATATGAACATTGCAAATTTTAACAAATAAATTTTGGGATAAATTTCAGATAAAAAATTAAAATGCACCCATTTCATAATTGAAACCCATAAAATATAAATATCATTGAGATATCACCATTATTTTGTTTTCCGAAATTGACAAGTTACTAGAATGGAGGTAATTACAATCATTAACATAATCTTTTCTTTAAAATGGCAGTTTTTAAAATTGTATCATTTTATTTGAGACATTCATTTTAAGCTAGACCAGAAATTTTCCAAAAAGAAGAATGGAATAAAAGATATTTTTTTTTTTACTGAATCCTCAATAGACAGAGATGACTTTATGTAAATAAATTGAGTTTATTAGATGCCTCCTTGGTCTATGTGGTAATCAAGTTCAAATTTCACAATCCTCAATTGTGTGTGTGTGTGTGTGTGTGTGTGTGTGTGTGTGTGTGTGTGTGTGTGTGTGTGTATATATGTATATATATATATATATATATATATATATATATATATATATATATATATATATATATATATATATATATATATATATATATATATATATATATATATATATATATATATATATATATATATATATATATATATATATATATATATACACACACTGCATTACAATAAAGTAGGAAGAAGTTTTATGTCTCTACTTATATTTATTCTCTGTGTGATTATACACAAAACACATCATAATACAATCAGTATACCACTGACATTTATCATGCAGGATATAGTCAATGTCCACAAGTTTAAGCCTAAAATAACAAGAAAATTGGCTTGCTCTGAGTAAATAATGATTGCTTTGAGTGGGTGAAAAAAACCCTACTAATTTTAACCACTCAATAAAATGTATCCATAGTTCAAGCAGATATCCTCTGTATGCTTAATTGATAGTCAAAACTGCATTTTGGAGGAAAGTTAGTACAGGTTAGGTTGCAGTCAGTCCAGGTGTCTAATCATTAAGGCAGCAGATATCCTCTTAGAGAAGCTTAGAATAGCAGGTGTCATTGCATATTGGCAGATGTGTTGCCTGGAATTTAGGATTTGCTTTTGGTCAATTGGAATGTTAAATGAAAAACAGTTGACTAATAGCTGGTGGTAGGATGATGGAGTCAGGGTTGGGGTGGGGTGGATTTATCTGACAAGTTTTTTTTGTCAGATTGGTAGCTCCTGAAGTTGGGTGAGTATGTAGACTCCAGCAGAGAAGCTGGTGAAGCAAGAGTTGACTTGCAGCTGTTGCCAGATAGTTGGATGCATGGGATACATCAGTTTATTTTACCATGAAATTCCCCAAACTTGTGCTTGTATCATCCTCTTCCTTTCCATCTTCAGCAACCTGTACCTGGAGGGGTATCTTCACGTAGTGGAACCATGTCCACACTAAGGAATATGATTGACAGGTGGGTATTGCTGCCTCTGTACTCATCCATTTTCTGAGGATTTTTTTTTACACCTACATACCAAATCACAAAAAAGTAAATGCCAGAGAATAAACCATTGCCAGAAAAAGCAGTTTTGTATGGTATAACAAGTCTTTTGTGTGATACAGTCTTGTATCATAATGCACTAAGCTTGTAAAGTCACTATAGCAAAAGAAATATGTACCTAAGACCTACTTTTGCCCAATTTAACAAATTGTCCATAACGTTGATGTACACAGTAATAACATTACTTTTGCCCATCATAACAAATATTCCATAATGTTGATGTACACAGTAATAGCATTACTTTTGCCCTTCTTAACAAATATTCCATAACAATGATTTCTACAATAATAATGTTACTTTTGCCCATTGTAACAAATATTTTAGCCGAGTGGCTGCCCATTATGGATTACTGCCATCTCACCTTTGTCATGGTGGGTTCAAGTCTAAGATTATTACTATGGTCATCAACATTATGGAATATTTATTACCATAGTCAAAATTAACATTTTTACTTTGTACATAAACGTTATAAAATATTTGTTACAATGGGCAAAAGTAATGTTATTACTGTGGATATCAACATTATGGAATAATTGTTACGATTGGCAAAAGTAAATGTTATTACTATGGTCATCAACATTATGGAATATTTGTTATGATAGGCAAAATTAACATTTTTACTTTGGAAATAAACATTATAAAATATTTGTTACAATGGGCAAAAGTAATGTTATTACTGTGGATATCAACATTATGGAATAATTGTTACGATTGGCAAAAGTAAATGTTATTACTATGGTCATCAACATTATGGAATATTTGTTATGATAGGCAAAATTAACATTTTTACTTTGGACATAAACATTATAAAATATTTGTTACAATGGGCAAAAGTAATTTTATTACTGTGGATATCAACGTTATGGAATAATTGTTACAATTGGCAAAATTAATGTTATTACTGTAGGCTTCTCTATTGAAAAGTATCATGTATCTTTTATTGAAGGATTATATTTAGATTAAAATTCGTTCTTTTCACCTATTCACAGGAACCAGGATCCAGGTGGGGAAGATGTCATCCTCGATCTTGTTTACATCACAGAACGCATCATCTGTAGGTATTAAACTGGTACCTTGTTAGTAAGATGGAGATTCACTGGCTTTGCTCCTTGCTGTCCTGGGTTTGAATTGTAGTGAGGCAGTTAATCAGAATAATCTAAGCTTTGACAGATTATTACTTATAGAGTTATTTGGCCCTCATTGAAAATTGCATTTACACTTCATATCTCCTTAATCACTGATTTATCTTCATGATACTTAGCATACTTTTATATAAAAATAATAAGACACTGTCTTGTAAAAGAATGGGTGCTGTCTGATCAAGTTTTAAGGGTAGTCCTCATATTTTTGTTGATCCTGCATTTGTGGGACATAGGGTATAGTATAATTTTTCCAGTGGCTGTATCAACATTTTGTTGAGAATTTGGCCTAAATCATTTTGACATGTTTGCTTGCCTCTTTTACTTTGAGGTCAAGGTCACTCATTTAAACTTTGTGTTAATGTTTTGGTTATTATTTTTGCTTGGTCTATATTTCCTTAATCCCTTGTTACTTGGAATGAATCATTATGACACTTAAGACAATTCATCTTATGACACATAAACTTGACCTTTTGACCTTTGACTGTTTGTTCAAGGTAACTATCAGAGAAAATATATGTTAAGGTTTTGGTTAAACATTTTCATCATTTTTAGACGTTCCAAACCTTTCTTCATATTTTCAATGATTATGAAGTTAAGACAAATTATTTAGCAGCACACTGAATTGCCCCAGTTTACCTATTGGCCTTTGACCTTTTGGTCAAGGTTACAGTTTCCCAGGTAGAATAATAGTTTCTGTATTTGTAGATTTTAGGGAAGCTTTTTACATGTGGATCATGAAATCCTTTTGAAGAAACTGAAAATCTATCAATGTAATGAAAGCACGGTTAGATGGTTTACTTCATACTTTAGTGAGAGAACACAGCATGTTTATATAAATAATGTTCTGTCTGAACCTCTAACAATTAGATGTGGAGTACCACAAGGCTCAATTCTGTGTCTGTTACTATTTATTTTATTTTTTAATGACCTACCACCAGTCCTTAAGGACTCAGTATCATCTACAGATCTCTATGCAGATGACAAAACATTGTTAGACATCCAAAACACAAAGCAAGAACTCAAAATTTCTCAACGGAATGCCCTAAACAAACTGGACAACTGGTGCACATGCAATGACATGGTGGTTAATAGTAGTAAAACTAAAATATTACTTGTCTCAACACGGAACAAAAGAACAAAACTTGATAGTGATGAACTAAGTCTGACATGGAAGGATAAAATGTTGCGAATGGTTAGTCATGATAGTCTACTTGGAGTTTTGGGAGATAATAACCTATCATGGATGGAACATATCAAACATATAGGTAACAAAGTCAATTCAAGTTTATGGCTTCTCAGTAGGATAAGACACTTTCTCCAGGGGGAAAAGCACAGAAAACTATTACATACAACCTTATTTATGACCACACTATATGATTATTATGAATCTCCTATTTCTATCAATGACCCATTGTGGGAACAAGTTGGAGACATCTTCAACTAAGAGCATTTGGGCTAATATCAATCCAGTAGGATAAGACACTTTCTCTGGGAAAAAGCACAGAAAACTATTTTATAACAATTACACACAACCCTATTTATGACCACACTATATGATTATTATGAATCTCCTATTTCTATCAATGACCCATTGTGGGAACAAGTTGGAGACATCCCTGAGAGTGCTTATAAGGTTAAGGAAAGTCTCCTATTTCTATCAATGACCCATTGTGGTAACAAGTTGGAGACATCCCTATAGAGTGCTCATAAGGTTAAGGAAAGTCTCCTATTTCTATCAATGACCCATTGTGGGAACAAGTTGGAGACATCCCTGAGAGTGCTCATAAGGTTAAGGAAAGTCTCCTATTTCTATCAATGACCCATTGTGGGAACAAGTTGGAGACATCCCTGAGAGTGCTCATTAGGTTAAGGAAAGTCTCCTATTTCTATCAATGACCCATTGTGGGAACAAGTTGGAGACATCCCTGTAGAGTGCTCATTAGGTTAAGGAAAGTCTCCTATTTCTATCAATGACCCATTGTGGGAACAAGTTGGAGACATCCCTGTAGAGTGCTCATTAGGTTAAGGAAAGTCTCCTATTTCTATCAATGACCCATTGTGGGAACAAGTTGGAGACATCCCTGAGAGTGCTCATAAGGTTAAGGAAAGGGGAAAACCCAAGCAGTTGAAACCTCTCATCTTGGTGATGACAAAATTTCATGTACAACTCTCTTTGATTAAACCCAGGACAGCATAAGTGCCACTCCAATGTGAACACTGAGAATGTTAGATTATTTTAGTTTTGGTGATTTCATGGCATACATGCATTCAACATGGTCTTAAGATAAGATACAGATGAATTAATGAATAATTAAAAAGGCATATAGAAATGTTCCTAATTGTTTTGGCAAAGGTTGAAATGGTATCAGACAGGTTGGCAGTTCCCAAAATCAAATATTCTGCAACTAATATTATTAGCATTATTCTATACAATATACCAGCATGGTCCATGTTGTGGGGCAGTTCAGGTAAAATTGTTTGCCTTTGAATTAATCATTTTGCCTATATGTGCCAAAAAGCAAAGTTTACATCAACTTGCTTTGATTTCCAGACATTCCTTCACTTCATTTTGTTTGAAATTCTGTACAGTTCATTGTACATCAAAGGAAATTCAGTACAGTGCATTGTACATCAAAGGATAAAGGATAGTGTGAAATTATAAGTGTGTCCTTAATTGACCCAGTGCAAGCAAAGTAAATTTTTCAGTTAGACTTAAATAGCAAAGAGGCCAGTTAATTATGTCAACAACCTGTTAGAAATATGGCATCAAACATTTCAACAACTGAATTAAATAGAACATTGTGTTTAGTGTTAATGGCTGTTCCAGTAAAATATTCTTGTGGCTCAGGGAGGCACTTTGAACATGGAGTAGTTGTTGTTGTTGTTTGGCTTAACACCATTTTTCAGCACATGATAGGCTATTCATGGCGGCCAGTATTAATGGTGGAGGAAGAAACCGGAAATCACCGGAAAGAACCACCGACCCACGAGAAGCTACTGGCAAGCTTTCTCACATATCCACATTCACCGAATCCTAGACTAGAATCCTAGACTAACACACAGAGGTGAGATGGCAGTGATCCGTAACGGACAGTGCTTTAGACCACTCGGCCACTCGGGGCCAAGCATGGAGTAGACATTTATAGATGCATTTAAGAATACTTTATCATTTTCTTAGCATATAGTTTACAAAACTATCTTACATGGGTACCATATTTGTTTGAAGGGAAGAATCCAAAACCATGACTTTGTTTTCCATCACTATCATGAATATCACGAATATCGTGAATATCGTGAATATCATGAATATCGTGAATACCATGAATATCACGAATATCATGAATATCGTGAATATCATGAATATCATGAATACCATGAATATCGTGAATATCGTGAATATCTATAATATCATGATTATCATGAATACCATGAATACCACGAATATAGTGAATATCGTGAATATCGTGAATATCATGAATATCATGAATACCATGAATATCACGAATATCGTGAATATCATGAATATCGTGAATATCGTGAATATCATGAATACCATGAATATTGTGAATATCGTGAATATCTATAATATCATGAATACCATGAATACCACGAATATCATGAATATCGTGAATATCGTGAATATCATGAATACCATGAATACCGTGAATATCGTGAATATCTATAATATCGTAAATATCATGAATATCATGAATACCATGAATACCACGAATATCGTGAATATCGTGAATATCATGAATACCACGAATATCGTGAATATCGTGAATATCGTGAATACCATGAATACCACGAATATCATGAATATCGTGAATATCATGAATATCATGAATACCATGAATATCGTGAATATCGTGAATATCTATAATATCATGATTATCATGAATACCATGAATACCACGAATATAGTGAATATCGTGAATATCGTGAATATCATGAATATCACGAATACCATGAATATCACGAATATCGTGAATATCGTGAATATCGTGAATATCATGAATACCATGAATATTGTGAATATCGTGAATATCTATAATATCATGAATACCATGAATACCACGAATATCATGAATATCGTGAATATCGTGAATACCATGAATACCGTGAATATCGTGAATATCTATAATATCGTAAATATCATGAATATCATGAATACCATGAATACCACGAATATCGTGAATATCATGATTATCGTGAATATCATGAATGTCATGAATACCATGAATATCGTGAATATCATGAATATCACGAATATCATGAATAACATGAATACCACGAATATCGTGAATATCGTGAATATCATGAATACCACGAATATCGTGAATATCGTGAATATCGTGAATACCATGAATACCACGAATATCGTGAATATCATGAATATCATGAATATAGTGAATATAGTGAATATCGTGAATATCATGAATACCATGAATACAATGAATATCGTGAATATCGTGAATATCTATAATATCATGAATATCATGAATACCATGAATATCGTGAATATCGTGAATATCATGAATATCATGAATATCATCATTGTGGTGAATCTCATGATTATTGTTATAATTAGATTAATAATTTAATCCATCATTTCATATTTATAGTGGGGGACCAGATAATTATTTTTCTGGAAGGGAAAGCTGGAATTTTCTTTGAGAAAATATTAAATTTTATTTGCCTGAAGATAGCAAAATTTTCAGTTATCATAATGGATTTAATTCTTTTTTCCTTACAACTCAAGCAAAAATATTTATTTCATGCTATTTTAAAGCCTGACATCCCTGTTCTTGAAGTTATTGATGTGCATTGTTGTTGATGAGCACTTTATTTATTTCATGCTATTTTAAAGCCTGACATCTTTAAGTTCTTGAAGTTATTGATGTGCATTGTTGTTGATGAGCACTTTATGATAATTACGTTGATACAAAGCTGTTTTCTAATGTTTAAACATTGATACTTATACGCCATAATTAACAACATTTTACTAATTTCTACTTGAATAGAGGAAAAGTGAAAATGGTGAATGTAAAAATCTTGAAGGAGATGAATAAATAAATAGGAGCCAGAGGAGTACCCATTTATTCTTGCTTGTAAACTTGCTTTTTACTTTTTACATAGGTTTTACAATATGTTTTTTCCACCATTTGTTATAGCCATGTCATTTGTGTCTGAAACCCATGAGAACACATACAAGTCCAATTTGAAGGAAGTCACACGCATGCTGAGGTCCAAACATGGAGACCACTATCTGGTGAGTAGAAAGATTTGATGTGGAGTGATATTGGTAACCACTATGTGTTGAGTAGATTGATTCTTTACAGAGTAAAATCATCAATAATATCTATAACATACACATGTATTTTCCATGACATATTGCAGGAATTTCCCCTGAATTTAGTGAATTCCCCTGTTGGAAATGAGCAGGCATTAACTGTTTGGAGGTAGTCCTTTCGGTTACATGCAGTTCTGACACATGAGGTTACAGTGCCAATGTCATAAGACACTGTCATTGCTTATAAAGATACATGACTTCAAGTTGTACATTATAAAGATACATGACTTCAAGTTGTACATTATAACGATACATGACTTCAAGTTGTACATTATAAAGATACATGACTTCAAGTTGTACATTCATTTATTAAATATGTTTTTAAACATATATATTTATTGAACACAATGAAGGTGGTATATTTATGGATACAATTCTGATATTAAATCTGCCCCCCCTCCCCCTCCTAGGAATTGCATAAAAATCTGTAAATATAGTGCTACATTAACAGATTAATTTCTTCTAACCAATAAATATAGCACTTAATTACCAGATCTACATGTAATAACCTATAAATGTAATGCTAAATTAACAGATCTATTATATAATAACCTATAGATATAATGCTATATTAACAGATCTACATGTAATAACATATATAATCATAAAATTACCAGATCTACATGTAATAACATACTCATACATTACCAGATATACACATAATCTATAAATAAAATGCTTAATTGCCAGATCAGCATGTAATAAATATTTAGTCATAAATTACAAGATCTGCTTGTAATAACATGGTCATAAATAATCAGATCTATATGTAATAATATGCATACCATAAATTACCAGAATTACATGTAATAACATATTTAGTCATAAATTACCATATATACATGTAATAATATGCAGTCATAAATTACCAGATCTACATGTAATAACATATTTAGTCATAAATTACCAGATCTACATGTAATAACATATTTAGTCATAAATTACCAGATCTACATGTAATAACATGCATAGTCATAAATTACCAGATCTACATGTAATAACATATTTAGTCATAAATTACCAGATTTACATGTAATAACATGCAGTAAAAAATTATCAAATCTACATGTATTAATATATTTAGTCATAAATTACCTGATCTACATGTAATAACATATTTAGTCATAAATTAAAACATTTACACGTAATAACATGCATATACATAAATTACAAGATCTACATGTAATAAGATATTTAGTTATAAATTACCAGATTTAAATATAATAACTTCATAGACATAAATTACCAGATTTACATGTAATAATATATTTAGTCATAAATTACCAGATCTACATGTAATAACATATTTAGTCATAAATTACCAGATGTATATGTAATAACATATTTAGTCATAAATTACAGATCTACATGTAATAACATGCATAGTCATAAATTACCAGATATACATGTAATAATATGAAGTCATCAATTACCAGATCTACATGTAATAACATATTTAGTCATAAATTACCAGATCTACAAGTAATAACATGCATAGTCATATATTACCGGATCTACGTGTAATAACATATTTAGTCATAAATTACCAGATCTACATGTAATAACATAGTCATAACTTACCAGAGCTACATGTAATGACATCCATAGTCATAGTAGAGTTTTCTTTTGACCTTTGCCACCCCCCCAATATGATTGATATTTGGACATTTATGTTGGGGTGTAGGATCAGAGTCCACTGCCTGTCAAAATGTTGGAATTTGCAGACACTATTTGGTGTTGGCATAGGGTAGCCACTTACTAGCCAGCCTTGCAAACACTAACAACTTTTCATTGTGATATATCTGCATAAAATCAATAGGAATATGATTTATTTTCTTAAAAATAGCGAGTGTTACATTTGTTATATATTTAATCCGCTGAAAGACAAGATGCAACTATAGCAACTTGCTATTTTCATTCCAAGTCACATGACTACACATATCTCGTAACCTACATGTTAGTGACATTAGAGGTCCAATAGTCATGTGATATCTATATCAACAATAAACCATTTCAAAAGTTGTTGTACATAGAATTCGAAAATATTGATTAATAGTCATGTAATACTTGTACATAAATAACAATGAACACTAAGAACAATGACTAGAAACCTGTTGGTATCGCAGCAAGGTGGATTAAAGTCAGCAATGTATTTTTGTTGGTATCAAGTGACTTTAAACAATGACCTGTGCCCTCTGTTGTGGAATCTTTTATTTTCTTCAAGCTGCTGCAACATTAACAGATTTCTAGTCATTGTTTCCAGAATAAGTATTTTCATTTATACGTTTGATTTGTTTTACTACAGCAACATTAGAAATAGTTAATTGTTGATATTATGTGACTATTTGAACTCTGAAGTCATTGGCATGTGATTTGGAATGAAAATGGCGAATTCAAAATTTTCAATATGGAATGGACTCTGATCGTACACCCCATCATAAATGTCCAAATTGGGTGGCAAGGGTCAGATAAAACTCAGATTAACATAGTCATAAATTACAGATCTACATGTAATAACATGTATAGTCATAAATTACCAGATCTACATGTAATAACATACATAGATTTAAATTACCAGATCTACATGTAAGATATAAGAAACATGGCTTGTTATAAGAGGCAAAACATATATTGACTTTATGTAACTTTCTTTATTTTAAGAGGCCATTACAACATGCTTCACAGGCAAAACTTATTTTGTGACTTGCACCATTTAAGAGTCCCTTACAACTTGCATTAAGAGTCCATTGTGACTTAAACTGTTTAAGAGTCCATTACAACGTAGATTGTTTAACAGTCCATTGTGACTTGCACTGTTTAAGAGTCCATTACATCTTGCATTGTTTAAGAGTCCATTCTGGCTTGAACTGTTTATGATTCCATTACAACTTGCATTAACAGTCCATTGTGACTTGCAATCTTTAAGAGTCCATTAGAACTTGCATTAAAAGTCCATTGTGATTTGCATTGTTTACGAGTCCATTACAACTTGCATTAAAAGTCCATTGTGACTTGCACTGTTTACGAGTCCATTACAACTTGCATTAACAGTCCATTGTGACTTGCACTGTTTACGATCCATTAGAACTTGCATTAACAGTCCATTGTGACTTGAACTGTTTATAAGTCCATTACAACTTGTATTAACAGTCCATTGTGACTTGAACTGTTTATGAGTCCATTACAACTTGCGTTAACAGTCCATTGTGACTTGTACTGTTTAAGAGTCCTTTAGAACTTGCATTAACAGTCTGTTGTGACTTGAACTGTTCAAGAGTCCATGTGATGCTCTACTTTCGAGTCTATTGATAGTTTCACTATTTAAGAATCCATTAAGAATTTCCCTGGTTAAGAGTCCATTGCAGCTAACTTGTCTTCACGTCATGATGTCAGAGATTAGTAATAAACATAAATGATGACAAGTTTTATTTTATTTGATAGATATCAGAAATTTCATTTGCAGTTAGTTACATAAATCAGTAAGAATAATGACAGTATTCATTTACAATAACATATTCATTTACAATAACATAATATGATTTCAGGATATATTTTCAGCAAGAACACTTATGAATCAGCACTTTTTATTGGTCTGATTGCTTGTTGTGTTAGTTTTAGCATCTTATTTTGTTTAGGAATACAATGAGAATTCTGTTTATTCTTTTTGTAGGTGTTGAACACTTATGAATCAGCACTTTTTATTGGTCTGATTGCTTGTTGTGTTAGTTTTAGCATCTTATTTTGTTTAGGAATACAATGAGAATTCTGTTTATTCTTTTTGTAGGTGTTGAATATATCAGACAAGAATGACGACCTTCCCAAACTCTGTCCACAGGTATGTATTACAGTCAAAAGAGTATTACTTTGTTCCCATTAGCTAAAACCTGGGACTTGTAATAGGCAGTAAAAGTGCACTCACTTTGCACATCTGCAGTCCGAGGCTTGATCCTTTCATACAGGAAGTGCATGCATCCATAGCTACCCAACCAAGGTATGTGATATCCTGCTTGATGTTTTCTATTCTGTCAGATTTCTTTCATCTAGGTGAACATGTCATGTTATGTAGCAAAAAAATCTTTTATCATCATTATATCTTGATCACAGAGATGCTTGTCATGCCTGATAGTACTATTATTTTGTCAAGCATTCTCAAGCACTTGCTTTACACATAGTCAGCCTGTAACCCCAGTTCACCGGAGAAACTGCATGAGTCTAATCACGTCATTCTGTTCCCAGTTCACCCGATAAACTACATGAGTCTAATCATGTCATTCTGTCCCCAGTTCACCCGATAAACTACACGAGTCTAATCACATCATTCTGTCCCCAGTTCATCCGATAAACTACACGAGTCTAATCACGTCATTCTGTTCCCAGTTCACCCGATAAACTACATGAGTCTAATCATGTCATTCTGTCCCCAGTTCACCCGATAAACTACACGAGTCTAATCACATCATTCTGTCCCCAGTTCATCCGATAAACTACATGAGTCTAATCATGTCATTCTGTCCCCAGTTCACCCGATAAACTGCATGAGTCTAATCACGTCCTTCTGTCCCCAGTTCACCCGATAAACTGCATGAGAGTTCAATCATGTCAGTCTATAATACTTATACACCTAAGAAGCTAGTTGAGTCAAAATATGTCAGCCTCATTAGACTCCAATTTGCCTTAGAAAGTACATGAAAGGAAAGTAATGAAAAGCCATTGAGGATTATATCTTTGTGAGAAAATGTGTTACAGACATTCAACATGGTATGCACAAGGCAGTTTGACAAATACCATGTTTGACAAATACCATGTCTTGGTGGTCTTTTCTTGATGGACTTCATTTTGTGAGAGAGAGGGAGTGATGAGAAGCACATTTTAACAAAAAACAGTGTTGAATCAGTAGAAAAAACAATTGTTGTTTAATCATGTGCAAATGTTGCTGTACAAAAAATCTTGCCACATGATGGCTATTTGATCTTAATGCTTAAAATATATAGCTGGATACAAATTTAAGAATTTATCATATTTTTTATGTATGAATTCAGATTTTTTCAAAGCTGACATTCGTATTCCCCATTCGTATTCTGGAGGGTTATTTTGAGAGCCTTATTGGAGGGTTATTTTGATGGCCTTATTAGTGGGTTTTTTGATGGCCTTATTGGAGGGGTATTTTGATGGCCTTATTGATTGGTGATTTATTTTGATGGCCTTATTGGTGGGTTATTTTGATGGCCTTATTGGTGGGTTATTTTGATGGCCTTATTGGTGGGTTATTTTGATGGCCTTATTGGTGGGTTATTTTGCATCTTGAACTGGAAATTAGTTTGGGTGTCATTAAGGGAATGGTATATCACGAGTTGATAATGGATGACTTGTTGCTAATGGATGACTGTTGATAATGAATGATTTATTGATAATGGATGACTGTTGATAATGGATGATTTATTGATAATGGATGACTTGATCATGGATGACTGTTGATAATGGATGACTTATTGATGATGGTTGAATGTTGATAATATAGAACTTGTTGATAATGGATTACTTATTGATAATGGATGATCTTTGTTTAGCCAGTGTTTGTGACTTGGATCTAGATAACAATGAACATGTCATTAATAACCTGAAGACTGTTATTACTTTGGATGCATTTCTGGTGACCTCTTTTCAATGAGAAAATATTGAGGTTTATTTCCATAGACCTCTTTTCAATGAGAAAATATTGAGGTTTATTTACATAGACCTCTTTTCAATGAGAAAATATTGAGGTTTATTTCCATAGACCTCTTTACAATGAGAAAATATTGAAGTTTATTTCCATAGACCTCTTTACAATGAGAAAATATTGAAGTTTATTTCCATAGACCTCTTTTCAATGAGAAAATGTTGATGTATATTTCCATAGACCTCTTTCCAATGAGAAAATATTGAGGTGTATTTGCATAGACCTCTTTTTATTGAGAAAATATTGAGGTTTATTTACATAGACCTCTTTTTATTGAGAAAATATTGAGGTTTATTTACATAGACCTCTTTTCAATGAGAAAATATTGAGGTGTATTTCCATAGACTTCTCTTCAATGAAAAAAATATTAAGGTTTATTTCCATAGACCTCTTTTCAATGAGATCATATTGAGGTTTATTTCCATAGACCTTTTTTTGAATGAGAAAATATTGAGGTATATTTCCACAGACCTCTTTTCAATGAGAAAATATTGAGGTTTATTTCCATAAACCTCTTTTCAATGAGAAAATATTGAGGTTTATTTCCATAGACCTCTTTTCAATGTGAAAATATTGAGGTTTATTTCCATAGACCTCTGATAAGCCATAAACACAAGAAAATTGTCAGGAAGTTGGGAATTCTGATTTTGATTCAGACAGGACTGTGTCACACATGTTTATAGTTCTGGGTGCCAGCAATATAACAAATCAGAGGTAAATAATCCAATTTATATTGAAACTAGCTTTTTGGAACATTTGCACTCCAATGCATCACATAGACTCAGCTACAACACTTGGAATCTCAAAATATATGGAGAACAAGCAGCCAGTAAAGCCATAATCAACAGAATTCTAGTTTAACAGAATTCATACTGACAAAAAGCATTATCCCAGATAAAGCATCTTGTACATTAACCATAAGGATTTATTTCCTCATTTATTAAACCTGTTTAGGTTAGCCAGGTACATATCCCTCCATGCTGCAGATTGTGAGAGGGTTTCTTGGCACAAAACAATATTCACAGTACTATCAGATTAACTTATGAAAAGGTCAACAGATTAATGCTGACACAGCTTCAGGTAATTTATATGGAGATTTAAGAAATTTAAGTTTCAAACTGAGCACTAAATACATGGAAGGGAAGAAAAAGGAAACAGCCATACAAGTGTTATGGGTAGGATTTATACCACCTTGCAATTTTTCGTCTCCATCTCCCTTTTTGAAACCAAGTTGTGAGCTCCTCCTCTCCAATTAATTATTTTATGGTTTGTACAGCCTTGAAACAACCTTCCGTAAGAAATAAATATATGCCTTGAAAATGTCTAAAAGGTCATGAAGCTCCTTGAATAGGTACCAGGTCTGTATGAACTACGTCCAAGTCTGTATGAACTGTCTTTTCTGTATGAACTACAGTCTGTACAAACTATGTTCTGGTCTGTATGAACTATGTCCAAGTTTGTACGAACTGTCTTTTCTATATGAACTACAGTCTGTACAAACTATGTTCTGGTCTGTATGAACTATGTCCAAGTTTGTACAAACTGTCTTTTCTATATGAACTGTATCCAGGACTGTATGAACTATGTCCAAGTTTGTACGAACTGTCTTTTCTATATGAATTGTGTCCAGGACTGTATGAACTACAGTCTGCGCAAACTAGGTTCTGGTCTGTATGAACTATGTCCAAGATTGTACGAACTGTCTTTTCTATATGAACTGTGTCCAGGACTGTATGAACTACAGTCTGTACAAACTATGTTCTGGTCTGTATGAACTATGTCCAAGTTTGTACGAACTGTCTTTTCTATATGTCTGTACAAACTATGTTCTGGTCTATATGAACTATGTCCAAGTTTGTACGAACTGTCTTTTCTATATGAACTACAGTCTGTACAAACTATGTTCTGGTCTGTATGAACTATGTCCAGGTTTGTATGAACTGTCTTTTCTATATGAACTACAGTCTGTACAAACTATGTTCTGGTCTGTATGAACTATGTCCAAGTTTGTATGAACTGTCTTTTCTATATGAACTACAGTCTGTACAAACTATGTTCTGGTCTGTATGAACTATGTCCAAGTTTGTACGAACTGTCTATTCTATATTAACTGTGTCCAGGACTCTATGAACTACATTCTGTACAAACTATGTTCTGGTCTGTATGAACTATGTCCAAGTTTGTATGAACTGTCTTTTCTATATGAACTGTGTCCAGGACTGTATGAACTATGTCCAAGTTTGTATGAACTGTCTTTTCTATATGAACTGTGTCCAGGACTGTATGAACTACAGTCTGTACAAGCTATGTTCTGGTCTGTATGAACTATGTCCAAGTTTGTATGAACTGTCTTTTCTATATGAACTGTGTCCAGGACTGTATGAACTACAGTCTGTACAAACTATGTTCTGGTCTGTATGAACTATGTCCAAGTCTGAACAAACTGTCTTTTCTATATGAACTGTGTCCAGGTCTGTATGAACTATGTCCAAGTTTGTACGAACTGTCTTTTCTATATGAACTGTGTCCAGGACTGTATGAACTACAGTCTGTACAAACTATGTTCTGGTCTGTATGAACTATGTCCAAGTCTGTACAAACTATGTCCTGGTTTGTATGAACTATGCACAGGTCTTTATGAGTGTTAGGTCTGTATGAAATATGTGCAGGTCTTTATGAGTGTTAGGTCTGTATGAACTATGCGCAGGTCTTTATGAGTGTTAGGTCTGTATGAAATATGTGCAGGTCTTTATGAGTGTTAGGTCTATATGAACTATATGCAGGTCTGTATGAGCGTTAGGTCTGTATGAACTATGTGCAGGTCTGTATGAGTATTAGGTCTGTATGAAATATGTGCAGGTCTTTATGAGTGTTAGGTCTGTATGAAATATGTGCAGGTCTTTATGAGTGTTAGGTCTGTATGAACTCTGTGCAGGTCTTTATGAGTGCCAGGTCTGTATGAACTATGTCCTGGTCTGAATGAACTATGTCCTGGTCTGTATGAACTATGTCCTGGTCTTTTTTTTAACTATGTCCTGGTCTGAATGAACTATGTCCTGGTCTGTATGAACTATGTCATGGTCTTTTTTTTTAACTATGTCCTGGTCTGTATGAACAATGTCCTGGTTTGAATGAACTGGTCTGTATAAACTATGTCCTGGACTGTATGAACTATGTCCTGGTCTGAATGAACTATGTCCTGGTCTGTATGAACTATGTCCTGGTCTTTTTTTTAACTATGTCCTGGTCTGAATGAACTATGTCCTGGTCTGTATGAACTATGTCCTGGTCTTTTTTTTAACTATGTCCTGGTCTGTATGAACAATGTCCTGGTTTGAATGAACTGGTCTGTATAAACTATGTCCTGGACTGTATGAACTATGTCCTGGTCTATATGAAATATGTCCTGTTCTGTATGAACTATGTCCATTATAATTGTTATTAGTCATATCTTTCCATTATAATTGTTATTAGTCATATCTTTCCATTGTAATTGTTATTAGTCATATCTTTCCATTATAATTGTTATTTGTCATATCTTTCCATTATAATTGTTATTAGTCATATCATTCCATTATAATTGTTATTAGTCATATCTTTCCATTATAATTGTTATTAGTCATATTTTTCCATTATAATTGTTATTAGTCATATCTTTCCATTATAATTGTTAGTCATATCTTTCCATTATAATTGTTATTAGTCATATCCCACAATTGTGCTTGTCATTATGTCCTTCCATAATAATTGTTACAAGTCATGTCCAACCATTATACTTGTTACAAGTCATGACCTTCCATTGTAATTGTAAGTCATGTACTACCATTTTACTTATTTCAAGTCATGTCCTTACATTATAATTGTTATAAGTAATGTCCCTCCATTGCATCTGTTACAAGTCATGTCCTTCCATTGCACCTGTTACAAGTTTATGTCTTTCCATCATAACTTACAAGTCATGTCCTTCCATTGTACCTATTATAAGTCCATGTCATTCCATGATAACTGTTTCAAGACATGTCCGACAGGTCTATGTTTACGTTATAATTGTTACAAGACATCCCACAGTTGTACCTGTTACAAGTCCATGTCCTTACATTATAATTTTTACAAGACATAACCCACAGTTGTACCTGTTACAGGTCCATGTCCTTACATTATAATTGTTACAAGACATGTTCCACAGTTGTACCTGTTACAAGTCCGTGATCTTCCATTACAACTATGACAAGTTTTGTCCCACCATTGTATTTACATGAACTCGTCCATGCTTTAAAATAGTGGGCACAGATAATGTTCAATTAAGCATTGGGGTTCTATCTCTTCACAGGTTGTCGAGTATGGTTGGCCAGATGGTTTGGCTCCTCCCCTGGAGAGGTTATGTAGCATCTGTAAATCGATTGATTCATGGATGGGATCCGTACCCCAAAATGTTGTGGTTATTCACTGTAAAGGTGGGAGGGGCAGACTGGCTGTTGTTATAGCAGCCTACATGAGATATACCAATATATGTGCAAGGTAAGACTGATTAGTCAGTGTAAAAAAAAGGTCATTATGCAAACCAACAAATAAATCAAATCAAACTTTGTTGAGCCTGATTTTATGGTATAGTGCAGGGGTTGGCAACGTATGGCACATCGAGAGGTTTTGTATGGCATATGAAGGGCTGCCAAAAATCTTGATTTTAACAGTGTTTCTCTTTTACTGGTGTCACATGCTCAATCATTTTGTAATTAATCTGGAAAAAAAGTGGCTCACTTAGTCAAATAGGTTGCCAACCTCTGGTATAGTGAGACTTAGATTTTGCCTTTTTTGTCACCAGCGGTGTCAATTATAAGGTTATTTATTAATTGTTTGTTGGTGCTGGCAGATGAGACATGCATAAATAAATCGTTTTGTACCAGGAATGCTAATTTTGTACAGGTTCCTGCTTGCCCGAGTTTCCTGAGGCATACTAAGTGTTTGTTTATGACTCTGCAGAGATGGCCAGACATCACAGTAAAATGAAATAATGTGAATTTACTTTGTATGGCAAACATCAGAATATAATGTTACCTTGAAAAAAATGGACGAAGATGTATAGGTTGCATTAAGATTAATGTGTTTGGAACTCCTCACCCTGTGCCATGGTTGGCAAAGGTTAATTCAAAGGTGTACCAAGTAAATTCAACAGTTTTGTTATGTAGTGGTCTCTGCCACAGTACAAGGAGTTCCAGATCAAAGTCTACCTAGGTTCCTTCCCATGAGGCTGGGTATATGAAAATTATCTTCATAATAATGAGTTTGGGTGCTGAGGACCTTAATTTTGTTACCCATGACAGCTAGATTACACAGGCTTGGTCTTAATTTTGTTACCCATGCCAGCTAGATTACACAGGCTTGGTCTTAATTTTGGTACCCATGACAGATTACACAGGCTTGCCCTTAATTTTGGTGTGCCTAATAACTAGATTACAAATACTTGGCCTTAATTTTTAGTACCCCTAATTGCTAGATTACACAGGCTTGCCCTTTATTTAGGGTGTGCTTAATAACTAGATTACAAAGGCTTGGCCTTAATTTTGGTACCCATGACAGCTAGATTACACAGGCTTGGCCTTAATTTTGGGTGTGCCTAATAACTAGATTACACAGGCTTGGCCTTAATTTTGGGTGTGCTTAATAACTAGATAAAAAAGGCTTGGCTTTAATTTTGGTACCCATGACAGCTAGATTACACAGGCTTGGCCTTAATTTTTGGGTGTGTCTAATAACTAGATTACACAGGCTTGGCTTTAATTTTGGGTGTGCTTAATAACTAGATAAAAAAGGCTTGGCTTTAATTTTGGTACCCATGACAGCTAGATTACACAGGCTTAGTCTTAATTTTGGTTGTGCCTAATACATTTAACTAGATTACAAAGGCTTGGCCTTATTTTTTCATACCCCAGCTTACCTACTTGGCCTTAATTTTTCATACCCCAAATAGCCAGCTTTTGTACTTGGCCTTAATTTTTGGTACCCCAGCTTACCTACTTGGCCTTAATTTTTCATGCCCCTAATAGCCAACTTACATACTTGGCCTTAATTTTTGGTACCCCTAATAGCCAGATTACATACTTGGCCTTAATTTTTGGTACCCCTAATAGCCAGATTACATACTTGGCCTTAATTTTTGGTACCCCTAATAGCCAGATTACACAGACTTTATTCTTGAATCAAAAGAAGTTCTCCTGTAATTAAATATACAGCAGTAATTAAAGTCAGAGTATAATTCTGGGACACTTGTAGTTAAGCATTCATAATAATGATAAACGACTTATAACTTTCAGTTTGTGTTATTTCTTTCAGTACCTTTACTCAATTAGCTGACATATACTCAGCTCTGTGCTTGTTTTGTTATGTAATTTAGTGTAAATTTATTTGTACAATATATTTTCTCATTTCATCTTTTCAGTGCTGATGGTGCCTTAGATAGATTTGCTCTGAAGAGATACTATGACGACAAACTAGGTGGTATTTCCTTGCCCTCACAAAGAAGGTAGGTATATTTAGACAGGTTTTTTTTAACTTGTCACTTTTACCAATATATTCATGAGGTTAGGCTTGGATATGAAAACAGTTAGGTAAGACTGTTAACCATCATAGACTTCCTGTAGGCTCAGGGACGTCCTTGGTTATGTATGAGCTATCTGAAGAAGGTGCAAGATATAATGGTTCAGTGGTATGCATGCCATACTCATGACCGAAAGGATGGAGATTTGAATGATACATCTATTCAGTATGGCTCAGTTAGTTTGGTGTGTCCTTGAACTGGGAACTTTACTCCAATTACCTTTTTTCTGAATAACCTAGTTTTGTTGTGCCATTAAAATACCAAACAGAATCAGATCATTGTTGTAGGAAGAGAAGAGATCCTGCTGTTCATCAGTCTAAGAATGATCATATCATGCTGTCTGTCTGTCTGTCTGTCTCCATATAAGCTTCCCATCTATCTGATTTAAACAAATATACATATTTGTGTATTTTAATTACCTTTTTGTGTTGATTTGAGATTATACAGTTGTCTGATTCAGATTATAAATATATGAGGAGAAATTTGAATTGAAGTTTACTATAAATACAGAATACTTTCAGTGCCTTTCTGCCTCTTTCCAGATCAGAAACTACCTTCTTGAAGCTGTGTAGTTGTCTGTATGTTTGCTGAGGTTTCTTTCTTATTAATGTAGAGATGTTTCTGCTCCCAGATGATAAAATTCAGCATTTCATTAGTAATATTATGATTCTTCACTTCAGAGATATGCCCTTCTTTCAAATAAAAATGTCCCAGTTACCCTTCCTTCTGTAATAAATTCCTTCCTGGAGCACTGATTATGTTTCTTTCAACAAGTTCTTGTTTCAGTATTCATTTTTCTTCCACAAAATGTCTTGTTTAAGAGATTTTATCAGCATAATTGTTAATAGAGTTCATTTTTGTTCCAGATATGTCAACTACTTTGCGGGGCTTTTGTCTGGTGCAATACAAATCAACAGTAACCCCCTCTATCTCCACCATATCCTGATCCATGGGGTTCCCAATTTCGATACCAAGGGTGGTTGTAGGCCTTTCATCAAGGTCTACCAAGGAATCAAGGCCATGTTCACATCCGGAGTCTAGTAAGTATTACATTTTCTGGATTCCTAAACTACAGATTTTAATCAGTTTTAGGGTATTTGTTATACGTTGTAAATACAGTCATACCCACTTATCTCCACCTCGGTTATTTCGATAACCCTCATATGTTGATCATTTTGATCTGATCCTAAAAAAATCCTACCTTATTATTTTTTGCCTGCTTATCTCGACCTATGTTAAGTCGATAACCCAGTTATGTCGGGCATAAGTTGTGGTACAAAGTAACTTGTGGACCCACTTAATTTGACGAAATGCAACCTTTTAATGTCAATCTTGCAGATATTATACAAGAAATGGTCAGCAAAAATGATCAATTTTTACTCACAATTTTTGGTAGGTTAACAGTGGTAGTCACATGTTTATTTAGCATTCTTTCTATTTTTGGTTCCTAAGAGTAGCTTAATCGATTATTTTAATTAAGAATATATTATGTTCACTAAATAAAATATTCAAGGGTTTACAAAGACAAGAGTGTGCACAAATGACATTGTAACTTTATTATACGAAAACGTAGCATCATAGATGTCAGCTACATGTCAGCTATATATTACCTTTTGTTTTCTTAAGGTACATTTCAGATCTGAATTATGTTTGGAAATACATGTATAAAAGAAACAACGATCAAGGAGATAAAAGTAACTAAATTATTAATCAATGTGCAGGCAGCAAATTGCTGATTGCCTGAATATTCCAAAGTGATGAAATTGTTCCATATGCACATAATATCATGACGATTTATTTTATAGCATTTTATGACAAAATAGCCAAATATATCAGCTATATTTTCAAAATATCTAGGAATTATAAACATCATGATCTGCACTGCATTATATTTTTTAGCAATTATGAAGTAATATCAGTCTGCTTTTGTTTAATCCAACACTGATTTGTAACGAATGATTTAAAAGCACTTGTGTTTTCTTACATATGCTTGGCACTGGTGACACTTGCCAAAAAAATTTCATTTTTTAATGCATTCAGCCATTTCATGAAACAGCATATACATGTACTTGTCAACATAAAAATAACAAGAAATTTGTTACTAGGCAGAATATCACCCTATATATACGTTTGTATATATGCACGGGAATAATCTCAGGCACTTGGCTTCAATACAATGGCAGTCAAAGCCCCATAATTTAGTTTTCAGGCTTGAGCTCTTCTTAATTTTGTTTTGTTTTTTTTTATTTGTAATATCTCTTCTTTTAGTCTGGCAGAAAAATTGGCTTCCATTGTTTTAATTTATTTTCAAAATTCTCGTAAATACCTGTAAATGGGAACCACAGTTGGCTGGGAAAAAACCCCCATAAAAGAATGAATGAATCAGTACACTTAAAAGAATCCAAAGTTTCCAGGGCTGGTTTGCTTTGCAATAAAATAACCTTTGTATTTGATATCCTGCCAGTAAGTTCAAAGAATGAGTTTACTGCTAATTACTGGATATATTTATTCTCCTCTCGGGCATCTATTCTGGAATCATAATTGTTATACACTCGAATTGATGCCTGCTAGTGAAATGATTGTCATTTGCATTCACAGTGAAGGTTATTTTGCACCTAACACTGTGTTATTCATGAATGATGGGTGCCTAAAAGCATTCCATTGACAGATGTTTCTCTCTTTTGTGATTTTCTTGGATCCATTTTTCAGTCATGATAACTTATTCAAATCTCCGAGTACAGCCAAACATGTTTTGTTTTTTAATGCATCATGTGTTATATGGTATAAGTAATGCATTCAGTATGACTGCATACACTACATGTGATATAGGGAGGGGGGAGTTCGTGTATATTTTCTTTAATAAATTGCTCATGATGATAAAAATGGAATAAATAATAAAAACACCAGGTGTCTTTCTTTCATTTTAATATCAATTAAGCATTTTATGTATTTTATTGTAACGTGCAGTGGGAGGGGATTCTAGTTAAACACAAGAGTAAAAAAATAGGAGTAATGGTCAAGGACATCTTAAAAATTATTTTACCGGCTTTTATGAACCCGGATATCTCAGGACCCGGTTATGTCGACAATTTCTTTACACCCCCCTGACATAATCGAGATAATCGGGTTTGACTGTGTTTACTAATTTTATATATCTGGTTCTTGGGCAAAAGGAATATTTTAAAATGTGTAATTATTATATTCTCATCTTTTTTCTCTGTTAACTTTACATTGTCAGAATCATGCAATATTCACCGATATTGAACACCTTAATACTTTATCCCACATGCAAAGGAACTATTTTCTAACGTAAACAATTTTTTATGAATGAACTAAAGCATATATTTCATAGACGGTCACATACCAGCAAATGTTTCATAGACTGACACATACAGACTGCTTTGGCACATTCCGTGTTTATTTTTTTGATACAATGTTTCAAATTTAACTCTATATTGACGCTATACAGGTTCCTCACAATAAAATGCAAGCTATACACATAAACTGTCATCTTTAGCTGTTAATAAAAATAGCCAAAAATATACTTACAATTATACATCCTGAATTTCCTCAAAAAATATATTTTCGTAGGTCTGTAAATCTGAATTACAGGAGCCATGTCATAGGTTCTCAAGATTGATTACACATTTTGAAATTGTTCTGTAATTTCGAGTATATTCCAAGTGTAGCTACATCCTTACTGCACTCAAAATGAAATAAACATTAAATTCCACAGCATGTTTTTGATAATTGCAATATAAAGGCTTCATAATTTTCCCACATTGAGATCTGAATCATTCAATGACTGAAAAGAAACACGCATGCTGATGTCAACACAATTCAAAACATTAAATTGGCAGACACTGCTGGAAACCGATGCAAGTCACCTAATGTAGATAAATCCAGACCATAAGAATCGAGAAATATACCAAAAGGTATTCATTGCAGATTAAATGGAAAAGTTGTCACAATGCGTATTCATCAACAATATTACTCCAAATTTCAATTTTAAGTAAAGCAAGCACCATTTTCTTTCGAAATGTACGTCTAGTGCGCGATTAACTTCATATTTATCTGGGCAGAGTTACGCGCTCATTAATAATGTTGTGTAATGATCCATCAACGCTTATATATTTAGTTAAGAATATGGCGTACATTTAGTTACTTTGTTTCTTTCAGTGTATTTTTGTTTATATAGTTAAGCCATGGGAAGAATAAGAAATGAGCATATAATAAAAAGGTTACTGTATTTGTATGGGAAAACATGAACTCGTTTTGTTGGAAGGATATACTGCACTCCCAAGGTCGTGCAGTATAGCCATCCGAAAAACTCGTTCATATTTTCCCATACAAATGCAGTAACCTATAATTATCTGTTAAAGCAGTGGTAAATGAACCCATAAAATTCATAAATTATATATTCATCAAATTAAATCCAGTTTTACTGCATTATTGTTACAAATTAACAACAGTAATATTAAACCATTATTTTGTGTGACAAATTTAGAACATGTGAGACAATAAAGAGGACTTGTATTGATTTTCCCCACATGTACTAGTGTGTTGAAAGATAGCAGCTGTTTACACTTTGTCAATAGTGATTTATTTGTCATCAATAACAGGTGTAGCAGACAATAGTTTGTCCACAGTAGTACATTTCTCTTCAATTTGTTTATTTGATTTTTTAAATGGTTTTGCAACCTTTTTCCATTTATTTTGATTTATGCTGGACTTTGAATGAAATTCAGTTTTTTTTAAGGGATATCACTGGGTCCCTTGTTTGTGATAATAAGATATGGAAGTTCAGTTTATCAAGGAGAGTATCATAAGGTAGGTAATTAGTGAATGGCATATAAGGGAAATCATGGGTCCTCGGTGTGTAATATAAGGAACATCACAAGTCCTTTATGTATGATGTAAGTGACAGCATGGCTCCCTTGTTTGTCATGTGAAATCATGGCTGTCTTGTTTGTGGCATGAGAGATGTTATGACTTCATTATGTGTGGTATAAGAGACATCATTGGGGCCATGGGTGTGGTGTAAATGAAATTGGGACTGTTTTATGTGTTGTATAAGATATATCATTGGGTCAATGGGTGTGGTATAAATAAAATCAGGACTATTTTATGTGTGGTATAAGAGAGATCATTGGGTCCATGTGTATGGTATAAGTTAAATCAGGACTGTTTCATGTGTTGTATAAGAGACATCATTGGGTTCATGGGTGTGGTATAAATGAAATCAGGACTATTTTATGTGTGGTATAAGAGACATCATTGGGTCCATGTGTATGGTATAAGTTAAATCAGGACTGTTTTATGTGTGGTATAAGGGACATCAGTGGGTCCATGGGTGTGGTATAAGTTAAATCAGGACTGTTTTATGTGTGGTATAAGAGACATCATTGGGTCCATGGGTGTGGTATAAATGAAATCAGGACTGTTTTATGTGTGGTATAAGAGACATCAGTGGGTCCATGTGTGTGGTATAAATTAAATCAGGACTGTTTTATTTGTGGTATAAGAGACATCATTGGGTCCATATGTGTGGTATAAATGAAATCTTGTTTATGCTAATTGGGGTATCATTGAGTCCTTTATGTGTGCCCCAAGCAGGGCTGAGCAAAGTGGTTTCAGAAAATTCACTAATCCCACCTTGCTATTCACTGGTCCCAAAATCGCAATAACTTAATGAGATTTGATGAAATGTTTATACTTAATCCATAGAAAAAAAAAATAATAACAACATAATTATTTCTTAAAAGAATTTAATTTTTCAAAAACATTGGTTGTTTTACATTTGGCTTCTTCAGTGTAATGTATATATGTTTTAGCTGATGGATTTGAAAATATGTCCGTGTATATGTCTGCCACATTCACCAGCACTAAGCCAGCAATTGATAGCTGTGTCTGGGTTAAAGTCCTCAAGCTCTGGTCCATTTGCAGAAATGTTCATCTGAGTGAATTTCCCATTTGTGCCAATTTTGGATAATGTTTTCAGTAACTGCAAAACATCTTTCCTTCTGAATCATATATTCAAGCTAGGGATAACAATCAAACCAAACTGGCTGAAAATTTCTCCTTTTCTTAGTAGTATCATATTTTCCATTTTATTTCATTACAGATTGTTGATTATGTCTCTTTGGGGAAATAGCTACCACACACTAGTGTCCATCTTACGTTTTATCTCTCCATTTTAAAAAAAAAGTTATCGTCTCCAAATTGCCGTTATTACCTTCCTTATGAAAATATATAAGCAAACTCATTTTCTCCACAAAGGATCTATCAGCTTGCTTGGCCACTACTTGAAAAGTGATCATAACATCAATTTTCTCTTTTAAATACGAACTGAAACCGCTCATTAATTAGCGTACTTGTTTTACTCCAAACACAATATCTCATATGGAAGTTAATCATCTGTATAATCAATTATAAATTAAAGAATCATTACTGTTATTTAATCAGTTCATAAAGGAAACTGACACTGATGTCGGTAAAATACATATCATTAATTTAATTACACTAACTTGCTGGATTAAAATCATAGTCGCTTGTTATGATCTAGTCTGAGTTTCCTCTGACCCCTGCCAACCAAATTTTTGATATTTGGACATTTATGTTGGGGTTTAGGGTCAGAGTCCATTCCTATTGAAAAGTTGGAAGATGCACCTGCATGAAATGGATAGGAATATGATTTATTTTCTCAGATATTGTGAGTATAGCATTCCTTATAGCTTTAATCCGATGATAGACTAACCAAAACAATATCATTGATGAAATTTGACCTGGAACTCGAAATTAGCATTCTGAGTCACATGACTACACAAATCTTGCAACCCACATATCAATGACTTTAGGGTTCAAATTGTCATGTGATATCAACAATTAACCATTTCTAATGTTGCTGTGGGAAAATAAATCAAACATATAAATGAAAGTCATATAATATTTACAACACTGCTAATTGATCATAATGGCTTTCATTTGTTTGATTTAATTTGCCAATAATTTGGTCCTTTAGCCCAATATTCAGTCAAGCGGTAACAGGATGTAAATGTATACATGAAGAGGGGCTAGAATCAAGTATTCATTACGCCCTGAGGGCATGATTGGCTAAATAAAGGTAGATATAATGATTAAAGCATGAAAATAAGGACTAGCCAGACTTTTATATCAATTGTCCCAGACTAGTGACTTGGAAAATTTTACTTGCTCAACTTAAAAAATGACTAGTCCGGGTTGTTGGGCTATGGGATTTGCTCAGCCCTGCCTAAGGGACAGTATTGGGTCTGATGTGTGTTGCGTAAGGGACACCAGTGGGTCCCTTTTTGTTTGGTATAAAGAACATAATGGCTCTCTTGTGTCTTTATCCTTTGTAATGTAAGTGACATCATGACCACCTTGTGTACGGTATAGAAGACATAGTTGCATACATGCCAACCATTTTGTTGGCATAATCATTATGCTTTTTTTTCTCACTAAATTACGCCTTATGCGTAAATGTATTTGGATTACGCTTTTTCACTATATCCCTCTTCCCCAAAAATTATTAATTTTGTTTTCTCATTTTTATTAACATCCCATTAATCGCACAGAACATATTCTAGAAAAGATGGCTTTTGTTTAACTATGACATAAAAGTACACTTGTCTGTCGACTAGCAGTGACTTTTCAAAGTCGTATGTTCCATCTATAACAGCTGCCCTATTTCCAAGAACTCTGTTTCTATTTATAGCAGCTATCTGACTTAGGACGGAACAGATTAATATTCCAATTTTTAATCTTTGCTCACATTTTCATTGTTATAAATAATGTGAAGTACAGAACCATTCTGTAGGAATTTGGCAGTAAAAGTCGTCCTAAGTATTCTAGTTGATGCGTATATTACAGCAAAAATGTTTCTCAAATGATTTCACAGATGGATTAGACAGAAAAAATGGAAGCAAACAACTCGAGATGAATGTATGAATAACACAACACAGTGCCATTCTAGGGTAGCTTCACACCCATTGCAGGCCATGTGGAAAGGATTTTAATATTGGTCATAGTGTAAAACAAAGATGCATTGAATTGCCATGCTTTGCTAACTCCAATATTAAGTTAACTTATTTTTTACAGTAGAACTAAATTGTGGAAACAAATTTTATAAATGCAGGGGTGTTGTTTACCGAGCTCTTAATAGAACACTGACCAAAACTAGTGGTAGAATACAACTTTGGTCATTCGCTCAAAAGGATGCTTCCTGATGCCAAAATTGCGGAAAATATGCATGTGTTTTGTACCAATGTACATTGAATTGTATTATGTTATGTGTGGATTACCCTTTTTCTGCTCAGATTACTCCTTTTGTCTACTTGTATTAAGCTTCATCACCAGGGGTTGGCATGTGTGTAGTTGGGTCCCTAGCGTGTAGTATAAATGAAATAATGGATCCCTTATGCATTACAAGGGACATAAATGGGTTCTTTGTGTGTAGTATAAGTGAAATCATAGATCCCTTGAGTGTAGTATAAATTTTATCTTTGGACCCTTGTGTGTAGTATAAATTATATCATGGATCCCTTGTGTGTGGTATAAGGGACATCGTTGAGACCCTTGTGTGTAGTATAAATTAAATCATGGATCCCTTGTGTGTAGTAAAAATTCAATCATGGATCCCTTATGTGTGGTATAAGGGACATAGTTGGACCCTTTTGTGTAGTATAAATTAAATCATTTATCCCTTGTGTGTGGTATAAGGGACATAGTTGGGACCCTTGTGTGTAGTATAAATTAAATCATGGATCCCTTGTGTGTGGTATAAGGGACATAGTTGGTCATTTGTGTGTAGTATAAATGAAATCTGGGTTGCTTGTGTATAGTTTAAGTGGAATCATGGATCTCTTGTATGTGCTATAAAAAATGCAATCTTGGTCCCTTGTGTGTAGTATAAATTTGATCATTGGTCCCTTGTGTGTAGTATAAATTAAATCATGGATTCTTTGTGTGTGGTGTAAGGGACATAGTTAGGACCCTTGTGTGTAGTATAAATTAAATCATGGATCCCTTGTGTGTGGTATAAGGGACATAGTTGGATCCCTTGTGTGTAGTATAAATGAAATCTGGGTTGCTTGTGTATAGTTTAAGTGGAATCATGGATCCCTTTATGTGCTATAAAAAATGCAATCTTGGTCCCTTGTGTGTAGTATAAATTTGATCATTGGTCCCTTTTGTGTAGTATAAATTAAATCATGGATCCTTTGTGTGTGGTGTAAGGGACATAGTTAGGACCCTTGTGTGTAGTATAAATTAAATCATGGATCCCTTGTGTGTGGTATAAGGGATATAGTTGGATCCCTTGTGTGTAGTATAAATGAAATCTGGGTTGCTTGTGTATAGTTTAAGTGGAATCATGGATCCGTTCTATGTGCTTTAAATGCAATCTTGGTCCCTTGTGTGTAGTATAAATTTGATCATTGGGCCCTTGTGTGTAGTATAAATTTGTTCAATGGTCCATTGTGTGTAGTATAAATTAAATAATGGGTCCCTTCTTTATTGAATAAAGGACATAGTTGGTTCCCTGGTATGTTGTATAAAGGACATCTTGGTTTCCTTGTCTGTGGTATAAGGAATGTGTTGTTTTTCCTTGTGTGACATAACAGGTTCCTTGTATATGGTATAAAGGTGCTCTTGGGTCTCTTGTATATGGTATAAGGGTGATTTTGGGTCCTATGTGTATGGTATAAGGGTGTTCTAGGGTCCTTGTATATGGTATAAGGGTCTTGGGTTTCTTGTATATGGTATAAGGGTCTTCTAGGGTCCCTTGTATATGGTATTATGGTCTTCTTGGATTTCTTGTATATGGTATAAGGTTCTTGGGTCCCTTTTATATGGTATAAAGGTGCTCTTGGGTTTCTTGTATATGGTATATAGGTCTTCTTTCGTCCTTGTATAGGGTATAAGGGTCTTCTTGGGTTTCTTGTATATGGTATATAGGTCTTCTTTCGTCCTTGTATAGGGTATAAGGGTCTTCTTGGGTCCCTTGTATATGGTATAAGGGTCTTCTTGAGTCCCTTGTATATGGTATATAGGTCTTCTTTTGTCCTTGTATAGGGTATAAGGGTCTTCTTGGGTTTCTTGTATATGGTATAAGGGTCTTCTTGGGTCCCTTGTATATGGTATAAGGGTCTTCTTGAGTCCCTTGTATATGGTATAAGGGTCTTCTTGGGTCCCTTGTATAGGGTATAAGGGTCTTCTTGGGTCCCTTATATATGGTATAAGGGTCTTCTTTGTATAGGGTATAAGGGTTTTCTTGGGTCCCTTGTATATGGTATAAGGGTCTTCGTGAGTCCCTTGTATATGGTGTAAGGGTCTTCTTGGGTCCCTTGTGTATGGTATAAGGGTCTTCTTGGGACCTTGTATATGGTATAAGGGTCTTCTTGAGTCCCTTGTATATGGTATAAGGGTCTTCTTGGGTCCCTTGTATATGGTATAAGGGTCTTCTTGAGTCCCTTGCATATGGTATAAGGGTCTTCTTGGGTCCCTTGTATAGGGTATAAGGGTCTTCTTGGGTCCCTTATATATGGTATAAGGGTCTTCTTGGGACCTTGTATAGGGTATAAGGGTTTTCTTGGGTCCCTTGTATATGGTATAAGGGTCTTCTTGGGTTTCTTGTATATGGTATAAGGGTCTTCTTGGGTCCCTTGTATATGGTATAAGGGTCTTCTTGGGTCCCTTGTATAGGGTATAAGGGTCTTCTTGGGTCCCTTATATATGGTATAAGGGTCTTCTTGGGACCTTGTATAGGGTATAAGGGTTTTCTTGGGTCCCTTGTATATGGTATAAGGGTCTTCGTGAGTCCCTTGTATATGGTGTAAGGGTCTTCTTGGGTCCCTTGTGTATGGTATAAGGGTCTTCTTGGGACCTTGTATATGGTATAAGGGTCTTCTTGAGTCCCTTGTATATGGTATAAGGGTCTTCTTGGGTCCCTTGTATATGGTATAAGGGTCTTCTTGAGTCCCTTGCATATGGTATAAGGGTCTTCTTGGGTCCCTTGTATAGGGTATAAGGGTCTTCTTGGGTCCCTTATATATGGTATAAGGGTCTTCTTGGGACCTTGTATAGGGTATAAGGGTTTTCTTGGGTCCCTTGTATATGGTATAAGGGTCTTCTTGGGTCCCTTGTGTATGGTATAAGGGTCTTCTTGGGACCTTGTATAGGGTGTAAGGGTTTTCTTTGGTCCCTTGTTTATGGAATAATGGTCATCTTGGGTCCCTTGTATAAGGGACATTTGGGTCTTCTTGGGCCCCTTGTATATGATATAAGGGACATTT
This sequence comes from Potamilus streckersoni, assembly GCA_016746295.1. Taxonomy (NCBI): domain Eukaryota; kingdom Metazoa; phylum Mollusca; class Bivalvia; order Unionida; family Unionidae; genus Potamilus; species Potamilus streckersoni. Next base: position 1,643,468 of record JAEAOA010000534.1, read on the forward strand.
TGAGTTCCTAGTGTGTGGAAAAAGTGACCTCATGGATTTCTTGTATGTGATATGAGAGTCATCCAGGAGCCCTTTGTGTATGTATTATATAAGAGACATCTTGGGTAACTAGTCTTTGGGTTATGGAATATCATTGGCTGTTTGAGTGTGGCATAAAGTCCATCTTGGATAACTTGTCTTTGGGTTTTGGAATATCATGGGTCATTTAAGTGTGGCATAAGGGCCATCTTGGGTAACTTGTCTTTGGGTTTTGGAATATCATGGGTCATTTGAGTGTGGCATAAGGGCCATCTTGGGTAACTTGTCTTTGGGTTTTGGAATATCATGGGTCATTTGAGTGTGGCATAAGGGCCATCTTGGGTAACTTGTCTTTGGGTTTTGGAATATCATTGTTCATTTGAGTGTGGCATAAGGGCCATCTTGGGTAACTTGTCTTTGGGTTTTGGAATATCATGGTCCATTTGAGTGTGGCATAAGGGCAATCTTGGGTAACTTGTCTTTGGGTTTTGGAATATCATGGGCCATTTGAGTGTGGCATAAAGACCATCTTTCGTAACTTGTCTTTGGGTTTTGGAATATCATTGTTCATTTGAGTGTGGCATAAGGGCCATCTTGGGTAACTTGTCTTTAGGTTTTGGAATATCATGGGTCATTTGAGTGTGGCATAAGAGACATCTTGGGTAACTTGTCTTTGCGTTTTGGAATATCATAGGCCATTGAGTGTGGCATAAAAGCCATCTTGGGTAACTTGTCTCTGTGTTTTGGAATATTAAAGGTCATTTGAGTGTGGCATAAGGGCCATCTTGGGTAACTTGTCTTTGGGTTTTGGAATATCATGGGCCATTTGAGTGTGGCATAAAGACCATCTTTCGTAACTTGTCTTTGGGTTTTGGAATAACATTGTTCATCTGAGTGTGGCATAAGGGCCGTCTTGGGTAACTTGTCTTTGGATTTTGGAATATCATGGGCCATTTGAGTGTGGCATAAGGGCAATCTTGGGTAACTTGTATTTGGGTTTTGGAATATCATGGGCTATTTGAGTGTGGCATAAGGGCCATCTAGGGTAACTTGTCTTTTGGTTTTGGAATATCATGGGTAATTGGAGTGTGGCATAGGGACCATCTTTGGTGACTTGTCTTTAGGATAAGGGACATCAGGGGTATTTTGAGTGTGATATAACTAATATCTTGGGTGAGTTAATGCAGCTCATCATGTGACCTGTGTGATCGGCAAGTGGAGGGAACTCTGTCATAATGACTTTCAGGAAGAGCATTATACTGCATATCAGTTAAAGTCTTTATCATAGCAAATGTGAGGTAGCATTTTTTGTAAATGTTCATTTCTTTTTTGCTTATGTCTCCTAAACCTCACTATGTGTTTTTCCATGCTGCATGATAAAAAAGCTAAGACAATTCCATCTGACCACTCTGGTGGCACAAGTGGATAGAGCATTCATTTCAGATTTGGGAAGTTGCAGGTTCGTACTCGCATACCAAAGACTTGTAAAAATGGCACTATCGAGGGCCTCGCTTTTTGCTGAACAATAAGTGTTTATTGTTAGGACTGGTTGGCCTGGTGTCAGGTTAATGTAACTTGATGCTACATGTCTGTGGCATGATGCCTCTGTGCTGGACAGTACTTTAAAGTGCCACACTGCAGACATGTATGTAATGATATGACTGATGTTTTTAAAGCTATGTTAAAAATCCCCAAAACACACACACACACACACACACACACACACACACACACACACACACACACACACACACACCAATCTGTAATGTTCACTCAGCCAGTTGACATTGGGGTCAAATACGATAATTGTACAACAAAGCATCAATGATGCACTTGATAGGCAGGTGTCAAAGGAACCCAACACCTCCAAATTTGCACCTAAACTGTTTTGGTAAAAACCAGGAGATATGATTACATTTGTCAATCACCATATTGTTTCATATCTGTAATTTTAGAGCAGTTTGAGATTAAGAGGTAAAAATTTGTATACTTTTGTCTTCAGAAGGTGTTATTAAGGCCACATGTCAGTATTTATAGTTTTACATTACTGTTTCCTTTCAACCCAATAACATTCAAGTCCTCTCTTGGTATACATTTATATATTATTTTTAGAAGGTGTGTTTCAAACTACATTAGGGTCTTATCTTCATGGTTAAGATCATTTTTCAATATTTTGTGTTTTCCCACACTTTCCATGCCATTCTATAACTTGATGGAGATTAAGGAATGATTCTTGGCATGCTTTTGTCTCATTGCTTAAAGGTGTGTTGTATACTACATTAGTAGCCCTTTAGGTATGTTTTAAATTTTCTGTCATATTTTCATTTAACTCTAGAGCTATCTTTAGGGATAAAACTGTTTTAATCTGCATTATGTCATTAGAAAGTGTCTCCTCATGGACTGCATTTGAAGGTGATATTTTCAATATCATAGTTGTTTGCTGATATGATCAGTTTTTTCAACATCTACCCCAAAAAACGGGGGCCTGTTTGGCCAAGTGGTCTAAAGCTATGTTCGTTATGGATCACTGCCATCTCACCTCTGTCTTTGTGGGTTCGAGTCTAGGATTCTTCGAATGTGGATATGTGAGAAAGCTTACCAGTAGCTTCTCGTGGGTCGGTGGTTCTTTCTGGTGATTTCCCAGTTTCTTCCTCCACCATTAATACTGGCTGCCATGAATAACCTATCGTGTGCTGAAAAATGGCGTTAAGCCCAACAACACCCCCCCCAAACTCTGCAGCTCTGACACAAAAAGGTGACAAACAGATATCACTGTATACTTTAATAACCTTGTCACCATCAGCAAATAAGTCATTAACTGAATTTGCTTGTTTAAAAGTAATATTTGGGAAGTTGTGGAAACTCAGTAGAGCATTGGACTCTTAACTCTTAGAGATGTGGATTGAGTACTCTCCTAGGTCAGTATTAGTCAACAACCTTGGTGTATCATTGTAGGGTTTAATGCCTTTTTAAGCACAAGATAGGCTACACATTGGGGCCAGTAGAAATGATGGAGGAAGAACCTGGAAAACTCCAGAAAAAACCCTACCTACCCACGCGAAGCTACTGGCTAGCTTTCTCACATACCTACATTAGCTGAATATGAGATTAAAATCCACGTAGACAGAGGTGAGTTGGTAGTGACCTATAATAGTGAGTGCTTTAGACCAATCTGCCACTCAGGGTCCCCTCTATTAAAAGGAAGAAATGGCCTTTTCTTGAATTCCTGGAAATTCTTTTTGGCCAATAGATAGATCATCAGAACCATGTGTACTTTTACGTCTGCTTCAGTAATTAATCCTCGTGTCCATTTTTCTCTTAGTGTAATTGGATAGATTTTGATTGCTTGCCATAAAAGTTTGTAAATATCAAGGTCACAGTTACTTGAAGTTGCAAATTTCAACAAATCATTTTGTTAACACAATTTTTGTTTGAGTTATCACCCTTTATGCCTTGTGAGTTATCACCCTTTGAGTTATCACCCTTTATGCCTTTCTGCCTATGAGACATTAATGCATTAGAGTTAGAATTTTAAACAAAAAGAATTTCCCTGGGTTTCCTCACTAGTTTTGCTAGCTATTTAAAAAAGACCTTGTTGATCTTAGGTATTATTCAAAAAGCCTTTAATTTCCTTTATTTTGGTATATGATTGATGGGTGTAATAGGGTTTAAAGAGTGTACAGCTTGGCCTTACTCCAGATGTGCACCTTTCAAAAAAGTGCTAGCTCCACTTGCTCATTTTTACTTCCTGAATTTCAGAGGTAAATTGTTAAAAAAAAGGCAATAACTTTTTTTGACATTTTATATATTTGGTAATTTATTCAGTGTATTTTCAGATGCTGGCATTGCCTAGCCTGGCAAAATTCATTTTCTCTATTTTAATAGCTACTAAAGATAGTGTACTTCTGACAAATTCAGGCTGAGTTTTGGAGCACAAGGGAGCAGTCATTTTAGTTGTCAGTGTGAAAATGGTCATGTCAGTGTAGGGTTCTCTCTAAAAGACTTTGTGTAATATCTAGTTGGCCTTAAATTAAATGCTGCTTGTCTGGCATCTAATATGGCCACTACAGTGACCATCTTGAAAATGTGGTTCTGAATGGATAGTCATACTAATCTTGGGGCTTTCGCTAAATATTTCTCATGTTTTGTTGAGTCATATGAAAAAGGTGCCAATCCAATATCCAGTATAGTCACCATGGCAGCCATCTTGAAAATTTCATTGTTACTGTACTCCTCATCCAAATGGATGGTGATCACTCCAGTGGCCTAAGTGGTTAGAATGTCCGCCTTTGATGCAGGAAGTAGCAGGTTTGAAACCCAGTTGAGTCATACCACTTCATGAAGCCCTAGTGCATTTGTCACTGTAAGCTACCATACTGCAGACATCATTGCGATTTTGACTGAAAAGATGTGAAAGCTAAATTAAAAATCAAAATATTCCACACACACACACACACACACACACACACACACACACACACACACACACACACACACACACACACACACACACACACACACACACACATGGATGGCAATATCAGCATGGGGATGAAAATGGTGCTAGTCGTACATTCAGCATCACTGCCATGATGACAGTCATAAAAATCTTGTTACTACCCCAACCCACCCCCGTCGGTCATCATTATGAAATGGAATTGTCAACAAAAAGACTTTCATGGAAGTGATGCCAAACTGACATTCAAAATGTGTAGCATGGCAGCCTAATTTGAAAACCTTGTTATTCCAGAAAAATGTTGGATATGGTTTCAATTCTTGACATTGAAAAAAGGGACAAAAAGGTTTTATTTTGAATTCCTGGAAATTATTTTGAATTCCTAGAACTTCTTTTTGCCCAGCAGAGTGTCAGCCCCCTCAGGGGACTCATATTTTAGAATCTGTCAAGATTTGTAAACACTCCATGAAACTCTTACCTGGCTTAGTGGAAAACTAATTTGCACATATTCTCTTTGCATTTAGTCCAGTAGTCCAATAATTCGATAATTGAAAGTCAGAGAATAGATATTTCTAGAGGTATAAAAATGTATTCTGGATATATCAAATAGACATCACAAGACAATTAATGTAATGTATGCACTATCATGGGTCAGGGTGCTTGGAAGTGGAATCTTAGAAATTTAGACATGTTATCTTGATTTGTCTATGTTAGAATGTGCATTATACATATGCTTAGCTATGCCATTGTATCATGAAGATACAGCGCTGGGAATAAAATATTTTATCACTTCATTAAAAAATGAACTGACTATTCCAGTCAGGTGTTAGAAGAACATACACTAGCCTTGCTGAAAAAAATGTGCAGTTAAATCCCATGTAGATTGCAGTATCAGTGAAGGATATCTGACCTTTTAGAACTGTGTGTTTTATTTTACCTTTTTCAAAGAAGAAAGATAACATTGATGCATGATCTATGAGTGTTGATGGCATTTGGTTTTATGATGGCATTTGGTTTCTGTGTATGCTCCATAATCAGAATTAGATAATTTCAAAGTTAAATCATTACTAGGCCTATTTGTAAATACAAAATACCTGGCCTATTTTAAAGTAAAAACAAATATGAGGCCTACTGTGGGGGTAAAAACAAAATACCAGATTTATTTAAAAATTAATTGTGCCTGTTCTTAAGGAAAATGAAATTACTTGACCTATTTATGATAGATAACTTAAGATACCATATATAGATTTTCAAAACTAGAGATTAAGAAGGCAAAACTAATTGCATTTTTGAAGCATATTTAGGAAATACAAGACCATAGTTTGGGTAAATGATCTGTATAAAAGAAATAAAACATTGCCCATATACTATCCAAAATTATTCTGCAAAAACTGCCAGTACAAAGGTGAATTGGTACATTTTGTTCCAGACTCTTCTCCCTCTGCAGTACCTCATCTTTATTGATAAAATGCAGATGAAAAATGGCTCATCTTTCTTTGGTCTGACAGACATGCTATTTTTGGGCTCTCTTCATTTCCTCTTCCCACTGGGTAGGTTGTGAAATTTGGTGAGGCTCCCAAAGGGGAACCATTTATTTTCTTAAATCTGTAATGTAATGGCTTTGCTTTGTTTAACATTTTTATGAAGTCTTTAATTATTCATAATTAAAAATTAGCATCAGTTAGAAGCAAATCTACAAAGTTGTAAAACCAATATCTTGATGTTCAATTTCCACTGTTTATATGTAAATTATTTAAATTAATTAAATATTTAAATTAATATTTAAATAATGACTTGCATTCTCTCCAGTATGTAGTTTCCTCTGACCCTTGCCACCCCATTTCTAATATTTGGACATTGATATTGGGTCCTTGGGTCCGAGTCCATTGCCTATCGAAAAGTTGGATTATTCATCATCACCACCGTTTGGCATAGGGTAGCTGCTTAGCAGCCAACGTAGCAAACTTGAACAACCTTTTATCAAAATATACCTGCATGAAAGCAATAGGAATTTGATTTATTTTTTCAACAATTGCAAGCATGTCATTCTTTTAATATATTTAATTCACTGACAGACAAGATAAAAGTACACTGCTGCTGAAATTTGACCTGGATCTTGTCAATTAGAGAATTAATTATGCATTATATTTATTTACAAACATAAAGTGACTTCTATAAAATATTTCCAAATTCTGTGTACAGCAACTTTGGAAATTTGTTTATTGTCAATATCAGGTGACTGTGTGACCTCTGATGTCATTGACATGTAGGTTGTGAGATTTGTGTAGTCATGTGACTCAGAATGAAAATGGCAGGTCCAGGTCAAATTTCAGGCAACAATGTACTTTTGTCTTGTCTGGAGATTAAAGACATGACGAATGCTAAGCTCATGATTTTTAAGAAAATAAATCAATTTTATGCAGGTTTATATCTTGTTGGTAAATTCCAACTTTTTGAGAGTGATGTTTAGTTGTCTGGGTTACATTGTCTGAATCATTTTAAATAAAAAACATTTTCTAAATTAATTAAAACAAATGAGGATTATGTTAGGAAATTACTTTTGAAGGTAGAGTAACATTGGTAGTGTTATTTCATCATAGAGGGGCCTGTGTGGCTGAGTGGTCTAAATCGCTGCTGTCCTTATGGATCACTGCCATCTTACCTCTGTCTGCATGTGTTGGAGTCTAGGATTGAGTCTAGGATTCAGCTAATGTGGATATGTGAGAAAGCTTGCCAGTAGCTTCTCGTGGGTCGGTGGAAAGAAGGTGGTTCTTTCCGGTGATTTCCTAGTTTCTTCCTCCACCATTAATACTGGCTGCCATGAATAGCCTATCGTGTGCTGAAAAATGGCGTTAAGCCCAACAACAACAACAACATTTCATCATAGGAAATTATCTTTTATGTTTAATTGGGATTGTGTTTGATTTCAGAAGAAATTAATTTAGAAGAAGATTCTTCTAGAATTTGATTATTCACAATTATTCAAAATAATTTTTGTTTTAATTGAAAACTGTAATATTGTGTATGTTCATTGTAGAATTGGTATTATCTCTTATTTGAGAAGAAAAATCCCAGAATATTTTCAGTAGGATGATTCTTGGGACTCAGCCATTACAAAAATAGTTTTACAGAATATGTCTAAACTTTCAGCCATTACATTTTATGCTAATTTAAAATAAGTTAAAAAATGGTGATGCTTATTTTCTGTATGGGATATCAAGGCTGAGTGCTTAATGGTCTTCACAATGATTTCTATGATCGTGTCATTTGATTGTTTCATTCAAATTTTCAAACGTTTTTCATAATCAAGCCACAATAACCCTACTATAATCATAGGGAAAAGGGCTGTATTTAAAGGTCAACAGTCAAGGCTATGATATTTATAGGTTAACAGTCAAGGTCATGATATTTAAAGGTTAACAGTCAAGGTCACAAGTACTATTAACTTTATATTCTTTGTGAAATTGATATTCAGGGCCACTTGAAGTTAGGACTTTGATAAAAATGCAATGTTACATAAGGCCAGAAATACTGGAGATCAAGGTTAGATTACAATAGATTATCCATTATGGAAAAATTTAAATTTAAACAATTTTATTTCTTTTACTCTGCAGTAATGTGACGGACAACATGCAGAAAGTATGTATCTCGATTTCCCCTGGGATTCCATTAAAAGGTGACATCCTGATCAAGTGCTATCACAAAAAGAACAAAGCAGGCCATCGTGAGATCATCTGGGCATGTCAGTTTCACACATGTACAATTTCCCACAATGCCCTTGTCTTCAGCAAGCAGGAACTCGATTATGCAGTCAATGGTATGCATATTTTGTGTGGAAGAAATTATTATCTTTCTGTTTGCTTTTTTGCATGTCTGTCTGTCACCAGAACGGATCTATAGAATCCATGCCAAGTCTTTAACAAAAGAAAGTAAATAAAGGAAAGTGGTCATCCAGTCAGTTGAAATGTCTGTAAGAAAAAAATTAATGTCTTTTTGGCTTAAGTAGATAATTATATAGTTGAATCAAATGCCCTTGAAGGTGTTTGCAAAAGAAGACTGTAGGTCTTTAAATCTTCAAGAAGTAAATGACTGAAATAGGAAAGCTATGGGAAATTTGAGTCAAAAGAATTGTTGTGATTCAGTGGGTACAATGACAGATTTGTGACTGAAAGATTCCTTGTTCAAATCCTACCATTGGGTCACCAACAGTGGACTGGACCATTATGCTATAATCCAGTTTTTTCATCATGAAATGTCCAAATGCAGCTCTTGTTATTTTCTTTTCAGTGTTTGGACATATTTACTTAGTAATAATGAGCTTGTTTTGAATTTTAATTGGAAAATGATGAGTTATAAGATTGAAGATTTTATTTCAACTCAAGAGACATGCTGTGTTATGTGAGTAGAAAAGTAGTAAATGAAGAAAGAGGAAATTGATAAATGTGAAAGATGTGTGTAAGGAGTTAGCATTTACACTCGGTTTTAAGTTAATTGCAGTTACAAACTATGCAGAGCTAGATCTGCTCTCACATAATGTGCCAACAGATCTGGCTTTAGACAGTTTATTTTTGGTAATCAATACAACAAACAGTAGACCCTAATCTACTGGCGCTTTGTTGCATGGCTAATAATGATCTGTGTTGTTTGCAGTTGGACTCAATTCAAAAGTGAGTAATTACAGTATGCAGAAATATATGGGAGGTAAATTCACAGATGAAACATGTTTTATATGTGTTTCTTTGTCATTGTAATATATGAGATTACACAAATTTTCCACTTGAGGTCATGGGTTTAGATCATTCATGAGGCATGACTATTCCTTCTGCACTGCGAGAAAGAAACTTTGTAATAAAAAAGAATGAAATTCATCACCAGAATCTTTACCTTGATGAAGGTCACAAATGTTTACTTTCATCAACACATTAAAACTACCCAAATTAAACAGTACGAAATTCTTCAGCAATTGCTACCTTTTCTTAATGCTCTTCTTTGATTTTAGATCCCCGCTTCCCAGACCAGGGAAAAGTGGAATTCATCTTTGGGGATAACTCAGAAGAAATGGTTACAGGTTTGTGAAAATTAATTTTCTTGGTTTCCTGTAGGTTTATCTTACTGACTGTCTGCCTTTGTCAGTTAATCATTATTCCCCTCCTGCTGTTCGAAGCAGGATCTGGCAGATCTTAATTTTGGAGTCCAGGGGCTCACGGGTGTTGAATTTAGGATGCCTAGTGGGCTTCCAAATGATAAAATGGCTGCTGCATAATTTTACAGAATTTAACTTGTTTAAATACTTGATGAAGAGAATAAATATAAATTATTCATAAGAAGGAAATGAGTCTTTCACCAAGGTTTTGAAATGAAAATAAATTTTCTGGGTAGCTGAATTCAAGGTGGACAACCAGGTTCTTTTTCCAGGTAGCCTTGGGAACTGTTGTATTTTTTTGGAAATATTTGGGATCCAGTTGAAGAGAAGTGGGAAATAGATAAGTGAGACAGACATGAGAACACAATACTTTTTTAAAAAAAAAAGGCATTTTTAGGCATGATACATAATATATAGACTGGAATGTACTATGATATCAGTGAGGTCAGAATATACTATGTGCATATATGGAAACTCTAATTCAGCTATATGTGGAATTATTGTTTTGTTGTGTTGATTTGTCTTAAAAGTACTTGTTGGAATTTGGTGTTAAATGATAAAATATATTTTAGATTTAGTTTAAAAAAACATTTTTCACTGCAAAGCAAATATAGCCTTTAAGCTAATGATGAATCAAAGAAGTTATCCAAACATAATGCGGCTTATTAATATCATTATCCTGATGATCATTATTGCAATTGCTATTATTATTGCAATTATTATTGCTATTATTATTGCTATTATTATTGCTGCTATTATGATTATTGTTTATTATTATTGTTATTGTTATTATTATTATTTATTATGATTATTATTATTATTATTATTATTATTATTATTATTATTATCATTATTATTATTATTATTATTATTATCATTATTATTATCATTATTATTATTATTATTATTATTATTATTATTATTATTTTCCACTAGTGGCAGATTTTAAGTCTGATGTGACTGTGCCAGTTGATGACTCCTCAGATAACCTGGTGAGGTGGGACTCGTATGAGAAGTTTGAAGATGGAGAAGGAAAACATGGTAAGTCTCCATTTATTTTTATTAAAAAGTCAAGTTGTTATCCTCTGAAAAAGTAAACTCCTTTTCAAGTTTCTTTTTTTTTATCAGTTAAAAGCAAATATCAGTAGGTTTCATGCCTGCAAGGTCACACTATCTCCACAACAGCAGTGCTATAAATAATGTGATAAAATGCCTTCAGGAGAAAGTGTTGTTGTAAATAATAGTATCATTTTCACTCCTGGTTCTGTTTTGTGTGATCTATGTACTTAACACCATTAAGAGGACACAAAAAATGCAGAATGGAATGAATTACAGAGGGAAAATTCCCTTGATTCATATTTTAATTTGATTATGCAGAACATCAGCTATGCCACTGAGAGCATCTGTTATGTCTTCTTCATCCTATAGATAAGCATATTTTTAGGTTGCAGTACTGATTTTGATTAGGTTGCAGTACTGATATCAATTAGGTTGCAGTACTGATATTGATTAGGTTGCAGTACTGATATCAATTAGGTTAAAGTACTGATATTGATTAGGTTGCAGTACTGCTATCGATTAGGTTGCAGTACTGATATCAATTAGGTTACAGTACTGATATTGATTAGGTTGCAATACTGCTATTGATTAGGTTGCAGTACTGATATCGATTAGGTTGCAGTACTGATATCGATTAGGTTGCAGTACTGATATTAATTAGGTTGCAGTACTGATATTGATTAGGTTGCAGTACTGATATTGATTAGGTTGCAGTACTGCTATCGATTAGGTTGCAGTACTGATATCGATTAGGTTGCAGTACTGATATCAATTAGGTTACAGTACTGATATTGATTAGGTTGCAATACTGCTATTGATTAGGTTGCAGTACTGATATTGATTAGGTTGCAGTACTGATATTGATTAGGTTGCAGTACTGATATCGAATTAGGTTGCAGTACTGATATTGATTTGGTTGCAGTACTGATATCGAATTAGGTTGCAGTACTGATATTGATTAGGTTGCAGTACTGATATTGGTTAGGGGAAAAAAAATTGTTCTGCAATTGATTGTATGTAAATGGTCAATGGTAGTACAAAGATTGCCTGTATGCTGAGTTATTCATTGACAATACTCAGTGTCCTCAGGAACCTAACCAGAATCCCAAATTTGTTGATGCTTTATGGTTTTATGACAATTTCTTCCTGTCCATTTTATTTTTAGTTGATCAAAACTTTTCCCCAGATGATGTATTCAGCCTATTTATCTAACACTTAAAATATTGTTACCATTACTTCATCTTCTGTGACAATGGATCTTTCTCTCTCTCTCTCTCTCTCTCTCTCTCTCTCTCTCTCACACACACACACACACACACACCCACCTGTATGTATGTGTATAGATTGGGAGATTGTACAAGGACCTGTAGAGCTGCACACAATACATAACACAAATAAACAGAGTAAAAGGAGTTATTTAGGACTTGTCTGTCTCAACATTTCATTTAACATTCATGACTTATTTCATAGTATATATATATATATATATATATATATATATATATATATATATATATATATATATATATATATATATATATATATATATATATATATATATGGAATCCATAGGCAAACAACTTTTATTTGGTGTTTTGGAAAGTCTTAATTTCTAAGTTTTTTTTTCTTCAAAGGAAGGTCAAATTGGGGGGGGGATTCAGATGTTGTTTATTCCATTGTTTGATAGATATTCCTTATTGCTAATAAACTATTGTCAAGTTAACTGGAACAAGGTTATTTTTTTCTAACTTCTACATATCTTGGAACCTTGGAGCTCAACTGTAATCAAAATGTTTCTTTTGTATATCGATAATATTTAAACCATTTTGCTATTAGAATACCTACCTAAATATGTTTATGTTTCCATCATAATATGGCATTGCATTCTCCCATCTTAGAACCTTGCTTATGAAGTCCCTTGCACTTTTGATTGATGGAATACACCAGTGTATCACCTGCCAAAATAACAAGAGACCAGTGATGGGCATGATTGGTGATATATAATTAGAGATTTCAAAAGGCACATGCATAGATAAGAGAGCCAGGAAGAGAGCTTAGCTAGTGCAGCCAGGGGGATAAAAGGGAATAGATACCGTATATACTCACTTACAGGTCAAGTCCATCTGCACAAACCTACATCCGACTTTACCTAATGTGCCAGCAGGTCTTGGATTGTGCAGTTTGATAGGAGTAATGAGAAAAAAAATTTAACCCAGATCTACTGGCACATTATGCTATGGTAGATCAGGATTGTTGTATGCAGTTTGACTTGACCTATAAGTGGAAATGTTAGGCATTAGACATCTCTATGCTGGCATAATTGAGCAGATTCTTACCTGGGTAATTTTTTTTCATCAAATTGTATTGGTATCTACTAGTCTTGGATTTTATGAAGTTAACAGTTTTGTATTCTAAAGCTGGCAGCAAGATATACTTGCTGTTTGCAGTGTTTTGCTGGAAGGTTTTCACAGTTCTGTTGCTTATACAGAATTTTTTTTCATCCTTTTGGTTTTCTGTAGGAAATGCATACTGATCATCAACATTGATTAAGTAAAAGCAGTATTTATATTTTATTTAAAAAAGGGATCATACAAAATGGAGCATGGAATGTTTTAAAATGTCTATCAGTCAGCAAACATCATATTTTTTTTAGGTTAAGTTTTTATTCATAACTTTGCACAGTAAATGGCCTGGCATCAAAATAGTCATTTTGCATAGTAAAATTCCTGGCATTGAAAGGGTCTTTGAGTTGTAAAGGGCCTGGCATCAAAAGGGTCTTTGAGTCATAAAAGGGCCTGGCATCAAAAGGGTCTTTGAGTTGTAAAGGGCCTGGCATCGAAAGGGTCTTTGAGTCATAAAGGGCCTGGCATCGAAAGGGTCTTTGAGTCGTAAAGGGTCTGGCATCAAAAGGGTCTTTGAGGCGTAAAGGGCTGGCATCAAAAGGGTCTTTGAGTCATAAATGGCCTGGCATTGAAAGGGTTTTTGAGTCATAAAGGGCCAGGCATCAAAAGGGTCTTTGAGTCGTAAAGGGCCTGGCTTTGAAATGGTCTTTGAGTCGTAAAGGGCCTGGCATCAGAAAGAGTCATAGTACAGTAAAAGGCCTGTATTTTCTTTGTGTTATTGCCTATTTCTTTTTTCAATAAGTAAGTCATGGTAGCATAGTTGGTGGAGCATCTGACACAAAATTTGAGGTCATGGGCTCAGTTCCAACTCAGGACAGTACAACAATGTTGTTACAATCCAACCAGCTTCTCTGCCAGAAAAGAGTGTTAAGCAATTCATTCATAAAATATCACAAGTTACTTTGAAGGACAATGGTATACATCATATACATTGTACATTTCTATCATAGTGCATAGATTCATTTTTTGAAAAAGCCTGTTGCATGTATGAGAAGTTGTCATGTACATGGAAATGTCCAGGCAGATTTTACTCTTCTCTAAAAATGGGAAGGTTTATTTTAGTGTTCTACAGCACAGCAGCACTTTAAAGGTTATATTATATTAAGGCAAACAGAGTCAAGAACCATGCCAAGGAAACATGATGGTAGCTGAACTGGGTGTATATGCAGTTATATGAACATCTGTAAAGACTAGTAGTAACAATAAATAAATGTTTAGAACATTTACGGTTAATTTGTCACCTCCAGTATTTAAAACACCAGCCTGCATTCTGCAGAATTTTAAGCCTGAAATGTTAAGGTGAGATTCCTGCTTATTATTTTTATATCTATTTATAACTTAAAATGGCTCCGATTGACTGGATTGCTAGAATTGTTATGCTTGAAATCTTTCTAAAAGCTGAAGATTTTAGACTGGTTTCATGCATCTATCACCCTAAATTCACTTAAAAATGGGATCAGACCCATTCTTTTCATAATAAGCATTTTGAGATTTGCATCTTGAATAAGATTTTTCAACTTGGACTAGCCTACTAGCATCGTAAACTCTTTCCTCCCAAACACAATAGGACACTTAGTGAAATGCAAATGAGGTTACCTGTTGTCTGCTTAATGCCAAAGATCAAAGGAGAACAAGAAAAAGGCAGAACGTGCCCTTGGGTTAAAAAGTCTAGCTGTTCTTATCTAGGTTAAAAGAAATTTGCAGTAGCAGTTTGGTGGCTATAAAGTATGCATGTATGTATGTGGTATGATTGTAGTGCAGTTTCTTGTGTAACACATGTTCCTTACAAAGACAGTAATCAACTATGGCTATTTGGAACTAACCAGTGGCATCACTAGGGTATGATTGACAGAAATGTGAGAAATATTGAGTGAAATATGTCTTAATATTATCCACCAATAAAATGTAATCTCAAATTAAAATGTAAAAATATTCTTTTTCATAAAAACAATCAGCAGTGTATAATTTAATATATGTTGAGTCTAAGAATGTTTTAGTGTTTATTTTGGATCTTCCCATCTTGGACTTATACCCCTTGTTTCCCTACACAAGTTTACATTGGTCAAGTGAAAGTGACCCCTTTTGCCTATTGTTTTCCAACTGTGTTGCCTAATAGGTCCAGATAAATGACATTAATGTGCTTTTACATGTTTTGAGAAAAAGAAGTGGCTTTTATCAACTCTGTATAACTAGAGTTCAACTGAACTCCCGTTGTAGCCAGTAGAACTTGTGTATTGAGAAAAATTTACTGGTCCTGCCAGACTAAACTAGTCCTGTTCTGTTGGCCTTTGACAATGGAAATGCAGCTTTAAAATTTTTTAAAGTGAATCAAATCGTTTGGTTCATGCTTTTTTAATCCACAGTGCTCTATCTCCAAACGAGAGATATCATACTTCATCTGATTGGTTGATAAAATTAGCAGTTATGGTAATAACAGAGGTTACCAGAATGACTCCTATATAGCTGCTTTCAGACCTTCATGTATAACAGATGTGATATAATTTTAATCAGATTGATTTTATAAGAAGAGCAAAACGTGTGTCAGGGCTAAAGTTGATCAGAAATATAGGGATGGGAAAGCAGAAATGTTTCAAAACATTCATAGGCAGTTCTTATTTAAAGAGTTCTTTACTGTAGGGTTTTATTTAGTAGAGAGTTCCTTGCTGCAAGGTTTTTTTGATGGATATAGGCATGTGTCAGTGGAGGATAGAAAGAAACATTTAAGCTCTAAGAAACACCTGTTCTGTAGGAAGGCAGTTAGAAAATGACATTTTTCAGAATTCAAAATGCTAAAATTTTATTTCACTTCCAGGAAAGAAAGGCCTTGGTTTTCACCCCTTCCCTCATTCTGTCCCCCCCTCCACCTACAATTTGGGATTATTTGTTTTCAAAAATTTGCTTTAAGTGATTTTATTGACACTGTTATGTGTTACATAAATACATTTCTAGTTATAATTAGTACTACAGGCACCAGGCTTAGTTTCTTGTTATCAGGAGAATGTTGAAAACTTGGGAAATGCTACCTGGAATTAACATGCAGTATCTCTGCAGCACCAGTTCCCTAGAACATTGTTGTGTATATATTTCTTTTTTTTTTTTGCTTGGGAGTGTTGCATTAATTAAAAACAGGGTAAATTTAATCCCCACAAGGAGCCCCATATAGGATGTACCTCTTTATAGAGGTTTGGAATGCTAGGTGGTTGAGCTATGAGTGCATACAGGCTTTCCTTACAGAATTCTTCTACTGGTCCAGAGGCTGGGAGAGGGTACATACATTTCCACTTCTACTGTATTTGTGGCAGGGAAGGGAAGTTAGGATCTTGTTACATCATTACCTGGGCATATATGCAATTCCTAAAATAGTTTAAAGTGAAATTTGGATACATTGTATAGTTGTGGGGAGCAGTATTTTCGACTGCTACAAGGAGGAGGTTGCATTACATTCAAGGAGGAGGTTGGATTACATTCAAGGAGGAGGTTGCATTACATTGCCCAACTTAAAGAACTGACATTGGAGGAAAAGGCATGGGGAGAGAATAATTTGAGGCCTGGGTAAGATAGAATTATATATGCATGTTTTGTTCAGATATAAGTTTGATATAGTCCAAGGATACAAAAGGTGCCCCGAGGCCAGTGTGTATATTCATTACATATTAAAGTGGATCTTTCTACAAATAAACACAAGCAGTTTTGCATTACATCCCCTTGCTTTTATGCTATAAATTTTTATGGATGGATATACACTGTGAATGGAAGCTTAAAACAGATTTGGGTTTATTAAACTTTGATTTGGTGCATCAAAGAATATTAAAATACTTTCTGAAACCACCTAAAATGTTTCAATTTAGTTTTGAATATCGGTCATAAGGATTAAATTATCCTTATCAAGCACCAGATCGTAGGTTTGAGATTAAATGGGTGTGTTATTTATGTAGAAGAGAAGAGAGATAGGCATCAGTGTGTTATTTATGTCAGTAATTAGGAGAGAGGTTGGCAATGGCATATTTTAGAGCACTTTAAGTGTTGCATCATTTCTTATTTTTGTCCATAATCTTATCGTCATTGAAATTTTTTGGGGGGTGGGTGGGTCATCATCTGCACTGGAAGTATATATTAAGAGTTTAAATGAATTTCTGCTGACTCGTAGTCACTGATTGTGTAAACCATGAAAGGAAGAGATAAAAATAAAGGGGAAAGGGGGTTACTGGAATCAGATAACTCCAATATTAAATGATATGGATAACTAATATACAGACTTTTTGTTAATTGGAGAAGACAATTTGTTTGCATTTGGACCTCTAAGCGGGTATATATTGCACTTAAGATTGGTCTCCAGTCATTAAATAGAAATGTTTCCAATTTTTGGCTTGAAATTTTTATATAGTTTAAATTTTGGCTTGAAATGTTTATATGGTTTAAATTGGGAATATGCTGGCAAGATGAAAAGATAATTTGCTTCTTAGGAGTATTTCATTTATTATTTATTTTTACAGACATTGTACATACTTTCTAGTTGAACAGTTTGTATGTGTGTTCCTAATGATCGTGTTCTATCGTCCTTTTCTAATTGGGATCTTTGTTTGCAGAAAGATAAAAATGAAGTATTTGAAAATTTTAGGCAATTTAAATTTGTTTAAATTTGTCAGAATATATGCAGCCATCATCAAATTTGAATATATTTGTTTCTAAACTATTTTTGATTCAGTCAAGCTCTCTAAACCCATGGATACTGACTATACTAGCTTATAAATAGAATCCAACTGTATAGACACAGATCTGACAATGTGTAATGTGCTTGCAGCACAGATCTGTCAATGTGTAATATGCTTGCAGATCGGGATTAATGTTTGTAATCTGTAGAAAAAAATATAGACCCTGATATAAAATGAGAGATCAGTCTATGTTAGTTTGCAGTTGGACTTGACTTATATGCAAGTATATATGGTATGTAAATTTGTTTAATTTTATGGTACATAACTTTCTCCCCAAGTTGTTAACAAACCAGACAATAACTGATTCAACAGCAGCAGTGTTGCAAGCTTATCTACAAAAGCAAGCAGTTACTGCTGTTGACACCCTTGATTTAGATGGTAAATGCAGTGATAGGGCATATTTACTTGTTATCATGTAAGGAAGAATCTACATCTGCTTGCATGTAACCAGAGCTCATTACATAATATTGCACAAGTTAATAGTTTTCTAAGTTGCAAGATGGTCACTTGAAAGAGCTGATAGAAAGTGCTAATTTGTCTGTCCATTGAAGTCTTTAGGTCTGCCTGTCTGTAAGTCATTTTATATGATTTAATTTTATGTGCTTGTTATTTTTCGATTTAATGCCATATTTAGCACACAATATACAATACATGGTACAATACATGGCCACTAGCAATTCTGGTGGGAAATGACCCCCCCCCCAGTCGAATACTGACCCAGGAGAGCTATTCCTCCCTCTTGAAAGAATTGATGAAACCAAGACTCGAACTCACATTCACGGAGGTGAAAAGTGAGCAATCTTTAAAGGCAAAAACCTTAGACCACTTGGCTTTTCCCCTCACCCCGCCGATTTAATTTGGAGGGACATAGGTCCAGCTTGAGAATGCTGCCCTGTTTGATGAATGTGACAGTAACAAGGAGGCAAGTGCTGTCATAATTTGGCATAAGAATATAAGAATAGAGTATTGAATGATCCGAAATCACATTATACAGTATACCCTCACTATAATGTCATCCATTATAACACAATTCCTATTGTAAAGTGAGATTGGTTATAGTTCCTTTCAAATTATATGTATAATGTATTTTTTGATAAGGCAGCCTCACTATAAGGCAGTACACTCACCTGCCCAGCATTGTAATGAGGGATTATACTAATTTGTTCTCATTAGACGTGAACAAAAATTAAGTGAAGTCAAGTTGTTTTAATGATAATGCAAAATTCAAATAATGGGAGCTGTGACTATACCCATATTATAAGAAGATAGAGCAATGAGCTTGGCTTCTACACTTCGAAGACAATGGATTTGGCAGACTATAACGAAGATAACAACTATAGTGAAATAATTGCAATCAACTGAGAATTATAAAGAAGAATACAACAGAAGTGGACTATTTGCAATTGTGCTGAACCCCACATTTCTACTACATGAGTGGGCGTGGATTTGGTGGCGGCTCTCTTGGCGCTCTTGGCTTGTGGGTGGGTTGGTTGGTGTTCTGCCTGTATGGGATGTGTTGGAAGTCAAGGTCTTAAGGTCTGGTACGAAGCGTTAAGGCCCAGCCCTGGGCCAAGAACCTCCACATGGATCTGGGCCGATGGCTAACCACGGAGGAGGGTAATGGAGACCCTCCCTTCAGGTGGGCTCTCTGGTCTCTTATGAAAATAAGAGACTCCAAGAGTCGTCAAGCTTGCAAACGTTCATGCATATATGACTATAATTGCTAATGAATGAATGAAGAGCTTCATAATGAGTGACCCTTATACAGCTTTGATGATCTATCACAATATCGTTAGACATCCAGCTAAAAATAGCATACTCGATCTCCCTCTGAGCCTTATGGTGCACATGATATTGAGGCAAAGTGATTGAGAATTACATGTACATATTTGCACCAATGATTTGTTGGAGGATTTTTTTTTCATCCAAAAGTAACATCAGTGGTTGATGTGATGAAGTTTATTTTACATCTGTGCAGAAATATCCTCATTTTTTTTGGATATGCTTAGGCCGTCAATGCAAACCAATCAATGCAAACTTGAGTGTTTGACACAATTTATGCAATATTACCTTTATACTGCTTGAATGAGCCAATCAGTTTCTCTTCCATGCACGATGACCTTATGGACTGACCTTATGCGCATCAAATGGGTACTTCCATTGTTGTATAAGAGGTTGTGAGTGTGTGCAGTTAAGTCTTAACCAATCAATGCAAACATAAGTGTTTGACACAATTTATGCAATATTACCTTTATACTGCTTGAATGAGCCAATCAGTTTCTCTTCCATGCACGATGACCTAATGAACTTCTCTTCCATGCACATGAACAATGAACATCAAATGGGTACTTTCATTGTTGTATAAGAGATTGTGAGAGTGTGCTGTTAATAGTGTTATTTCTCATTTTTCATAAGTATAAAAAACCCAGGAACTCTGCCACTAGAGCCATTATTGATAAAGAAGAGCAGCAGATTGTCACAGCTTAAAAGGATGATAACATTAGTAGGATTTATAAAACATTTATGTGTTAGATCAATGTTTGTAAATTCTAATATTTATTGTGACTCAGAACAAATGATTTCAGATTGTCAAGGTTCCTTGGAGTTTTGATATTTCAAGTTTCCCCTGTTGCTTATATGAGATGGTGGGCAGGGGAAAAGTTGAACATAATTTCACATTTAGTTGCTTATAAGAGATGGTGGGTAGGGAATAGGTTATCCTGTTTCACTATTAAGGGCTATACAAAATATGGTTGGTAAGTGAAATTAGTTGAATTACCCTACAGTTGTATTTCATAATTATAAAATAAATACCAGATTAAAACCAAAGCTTACAAACAAAAAGTGGGGGGCCCCTGTCCGTTATGGATCACTGCCATCTCACCTCTGTCTGCGTGGGTTGGAGTCTAGGATTCGGCTAATGTGGATATGTGAGAAAGCTTGCCAGTAGCTTCTCGTGGGTAGGCGGTGGTTCTTTCCAGTGATTTCCCGTTTCTTCCTCCACCATTAATACTGGCCGCCATGAATAGCCTATCGTGTGCTGATAAATGGCGTTAAGCCGAACAACAACAACAACAAACATAAAGTAAACAATGAAGCTTACACATTTCTGTTGATATCTGTAATTTTCAAAGGTATTTTAATCTTATAGCTAGCTACACCTGCCCATGACAAAATGGCTGCAAAAGCAAATGTAGTACTTTTTAAAATCACATGGTTTTAATTTTTCAGACTACAGTAAAATATATACATTCACAAAAGAGACTTGATATATAAGTTCCCACTATAATTAAAGACAAATGACATAGTGAAAATGTATACAGTGGATTGAATCCATAGACACTGACATAGTGAAAATGTATACAGTGGATTGAATCCATAGACACTGACAGTGAAAATGTATACAGTGGATTGAATCCATAGACACTGACATAGTGAAAATTGATACAGTGGATTGAATCCATAGACACTGACATAATGAAAATGTATACAGTGGATTGATTCCATAGACCCTTGACAGTGAAAATGTCCATAGACAGTAGTGTTGTTCCGATTATTGATTATAATTGATGATCAGTTGGTTGGGACATCAATAAGATAATAGATTGTGTGCAAAGGGAGACTACTTCTTTAGAGATCCATGCAAAATGCAAAGATGAGTAAAACTTCCAATTTACCACCATTGAACTAAATTATTTATTCCCTTCACTACTTACAAATATAAAACCTACCATACTCTTTAGGTGCAAACTTAACTAAGAACATATAGTTATGATTACATGATTTTGCTGTAAAATTGTAGAGTTAATAAATTGTTTTAAAAATAGGATTATTTGTTTTAGCTTAAATGTAAAATCTTTTTGTAGTATTTGCAAATAATGACAAACAAGAAAATTGTGTCCTTCTTTTCTTTAATTGAAAGACACATCATATGTATAAATGAAATAGTTTTGGAGAATTGGGGTTTTGGGATTGCAGAATTTTTTTAGTTACATAAAACTGACCCAACATAAGAAGCTGCTTTCATTTAAGAAAGTTTTGAACAAAAGTAACATATTGGAAGAAAATGAATTATTTTTATCAGAATATTGTATAAATGTACATTTATTAACATTTTGAACTCTTGAGCAAAGATATAACTGGAAGAGCAAACATAAAGTAAAATTTACTTTTAATAACCGATTAATCGATTATCAGTTGATTATGTGGAATCGATTATCAATTATGAAATTCTGACTGATTCCCATAACTAACTGACAGATTAAAAATGTATACAGTTGATTGATACTATAAACACTGACATAGTGAAAATGTATACAGTGGATTGAATCCATAGACACTGACATAGTGAAAATGTATACAGTGGATGGATTCTAGAGACACTGACATAGTGAAAATGTATACAGTGGATTGAATCCATAGACACTGACATAGTAAAAATGTATACAGTGGATGGATTTTAGAGACACTGACATAGTGTAAATATATAGTGGATTGAATCCATAGACCCTGAAAGAGTGAAAATGTATACAGTAGATTGATTCTAGAGACACTGACATAGTGAAAATGTATACAGTGGATTGATAGTAAAATGTATACAGTGGATTAATACCATAGACTCTGACAGAGTGAAAATGTATACAGTGGATTAATACCATAGACTCTGACATAGTGAAAATGTATACAGTGGATTGAATCCATAGACACTGACATAGTAAAAATGTATACAGTGGATGGATTTTAGAGACACTGACATAGTGTAAATATATACAGTGGATTGAATCCATAGACCCTGAAAGAGTGAAAATGTATACAGTAGATTGATTCTAGAGACACTGACATAGTGAAAATGTATACAGTGGATTGATAGTAAAATGTATACAGTGGATTAATACCATAGACTCTGACAGAGTGAAAATGTATACAGTGGATTAATACCATAGACTCTGACATAGTGAAAATGTATACAGTGGATTGAATCCATAGACACTGACATAGTAAAAATGTATACAGTGGATGGATTTTAGAGACACTGACATAGTGTAAATATATACAGTGGATTGAATCCATAGACCCTGAAAGAGTGAAAATGTATACAGTAGATTGATTCTAGAGACACTGACATAGTGAAAATGTATACAGTGGATTGATAGTAAAATGTATACAGTGGATTAATACCATAGACTCTGACAGAGTGAAAATGTATACAGTGGATTAATACCATAGACTCTGACAGAGTGAAAATGTATACAGTAGATTGATTCCAGAGAAACTGACATAGTGAAAATGTATACAGTGGATTGAATCCATAGACACTGAGTGAAAATGTATACAGTAGGTTGATTCTAAAGACACTTATAGTGGAATGTGTACAGTGGATTAATACTATAGACACTGACGAGTGAAAATGTATACAGTAGATTGAATCCATGTGCATCAATGATGCAAAAGCTAAACCTTCTAGGGCAGTTTTCTTTTTTAAATAGATTGTGCAGTGGGTGTGCCCATTGCCTATAAATGGATTTAGTTAACATGGTAGAGAAAAAAGTGTGATTCATCCTCCGTGCAACCTCCCACTTTCCTCTTATTGAGCCTGTTCACACAAACAGTAAACACTTACCTATGCACTGGGACTGAGTCTGGTATTTCCACAAGGAGTGATTGACTGAGCACATTCTTTAAAAAAAAATTTGTTGTGGGTGTTCATTGTGGTTGTTGTGATCAAGTGCAGTGTTTCCCACACTATATTTACAATATAAAAGATTTCAGTGTTAACATTTTTGTATGAGCTGGATTTAACCATGGGAATCATGAGAAAGAATTCACTAAAATCAGGTTTGTTGTGTTTTTGTAAAAGTATTATTGCACATTTATTTCTTTTCATGGTTTTCTTTTCTTTCTCCTTATCATAAAAATTTCAATTGCAAGAGTGACCTTTTTCCTTTGGTCATTTGTCCATTTATATGTCCATCCATTTGTCCTCAGCTGATATAAAATTAATACAATTTGATAGGTGTATTTATGCGCATATATATGTCTGATTTTTCATCACAAAATCCAGATTTTCCATTTTATAAAAAGTTTTTTGAACTTTTGGACTCTGTCATTCAGTCTTAGTGTGCAGGGTTGATACATGTGGTATTTCTGACATTACAGGACTTGAAGTCTAACTATACATTTTATCACAAATACATTGTGGGTTTATTACAAGACAGACATACCCTTAGTAACTATTTTCTAATTATAGTAAAAATGCATGATTTATTTGATTATATATTGGATAATTTTATTGATGAAACCCTCTCAGCATTACATAGTGTATTTCTGTTCCTATCTGGAAATGTAGAATATCATCCAGACTCACAATTCATGGATTTTTATTTGATAGCTGCTTGTGTCATCCGACTCTTTATGTCCTTAAAAGAGGCATCTAATTCTCATTTCCTCTGTGTGATTGAACCAATACTATGCTCATTGTATGATTCAAAACCAAACCAACCAATAACTTTACCTGTCTGGAAAGAAAGCAAACTGTACCCTCAAACCATGCTTCAGGTAAAAGCTGAGGGGAAGTTATGCATAAACACAAGATTCTTCATATTGATTCCAGACCTTGCATGCACTTAATTCAAAAATGAACTCATTAAAATTCCTCCTTGTACATTCCGGTGTTCTGTATTAATAAAATAAATTTAGTTACATGCCTAGTAATATTAACACCGTATTATATCAGATGGTTGCAAACACCAGAATAGGCAAGGTCATACAAACACCAGAATAGGCATGGTCATACAAACATCAGAATAGGCATGGTCATACAAACACCAGAATAGGGATGGTCATACAAATACCAGAATAGGCAAGGTCATACAAACACCAGCATAGGCAAGGTCATGCATACACCAGAATAGACAAGGTCATACAAACACCAGAATAGGCAAGGTCATGCAAACACCAGAATAGACAAGGTCATATAAACATCAGAATAGGCAATATCATACAAATACCAGAATAGGCAAGGTCATACAAACACCAGAATAGGCAATATCATACAAATACCATAATAGGCAAGGTCATACAAACACCAGCATAGGCAAGGTCATGCATACACCAGAATAGACAAGGTCATAGAAACACCAGAATAGGCAAGGTCATGCAAATACCAGAATAGACAAGGTCATACAAACATCAGAATAGGCAATATCATACAAACACCAGAATAGGCAATATCATACAAACACCAGAATAGACAAGGTTATACAAACATAATTCCATACATACAGCCACTATTTCATTGTTAACTGTGTATTTATGGAGTGCTGCTCTCTTACACATGTGCTTGCTTGTTCTTTGCCTATAGATTTTTAGACTTGTTCCTTGAGCATCTCCACCCTGCCAAATGGAAAGATGATGAGAACCAGTCTAAGTTATAATTAAAATAAAAATAGTCAAGAAATCTAATCACTATTAACAGATGTTGTTGTTGTGTATTTCTTCATTTTTTTGTACAAAAAAGGAGAATGACTTGTGCACGATTTTGTAGTTTATTTAGACAAACCTAGTTGGTAAATTTGAAAAGGTTTTTATCTCTCTTGTTCTAAATGAATAAACTATACTCCTTAACCCATTGAATACATGCAGATAATGTTATTATATATGGTACCTATGATAATTCCAGCACTAAAGATTGTGGTCATAATTTTCACATTTGGTTTTACAACTTCTGATTTGGCAAATGAAAATTGTCAAATGGTTACCATCCAGTGACCTTGATCATAATGCAAGCAGGATGTTACAAGTCTCCTCTTTGCCCATTGCCCCCTGAGATTCTTTTAATTTTTACCTGGAATGGGGAACGCAAAAGCATTTTTTATGTTTACTTCTGAATGGACCCAAACAGATCTGTTTCCAAGATATTTTTATATAACCGGCTGTTTATGGGTATAAATGACCTTTTTTTATTGGCAATTTTAGCTGTAAGGCTGCAAATTAGGACATTTTATTTCTACATTGGACCCACAATTTTTTTGTGCCAACCCCATTTTTTGTTCAGATCTGAAACATCCTCTTTTGACAAGGATGATTTGTCTGTGCATTTCGTCAGAATAGTTTCCAAGGCCAAAACATCTCAAATCTGGACACAGACTCGGAAACATAATTTTTGGCCAAAGAAAAACTGGGTCTCAAAAATGAAGTTTGCAACATGAAAGATAGTTTAGAGAGCTCTAAAAGTGAATTTCATTGGTTACCCTGAGGTTAAAGCAGAGGTTAACTGTTTGATGGTTCTGTCAGACAGATCTTGGTATAGAATTAAAGAGAGAATCTAATATTTTTTCTTGTCATCTTCTTCCATTAATTTCATGATCAGTGGATATCTGCTCTCAGAGTCTGAGGCAGGCAAATTATTAGTTCATGCAAAATTTAAAATGGACACTAAAATGTTCAGATATGCCTGAAAGGTATTTTGATTGCTGATCTTTAAATGGAATTGTCATTGAAGGGAGGCAATCAAATCATCGCTAGCAAAGGTTCATCAATCCACCTCATTGGCATCAACACTTTGCAAATTGCAGAAATTATTCACTGGTTCATTAATCAAATGGATGCATCTGACAGAAGCTTATTCACTGGATTAGTCATACACAGGAAGATACCAGGAATAACTTAAAGCACTGTATAAACAACATGTGTTGCACCGCACTTGAATATGTTGTTTTATTCAGCTGTGAAATGTGCTGTTGGCACTTATGTTTCACAGGTCAATACACAATGTATTTAATTCAACAAAAGCCAACATTCCACTTTTATATGCTCCATTGAATAGTGCTTTTACACTATACATGGACTGCTCATGCAAGACAATAGCTATAGTTACCTCCATGGCATGACAATTGCACACACATTTCAATACAAATCAACTACACCCACACTCCTGATTTGTCCAAAGGGTCATAACCTATTTCCAGTATAAGGATTTCATATTTTCCTGTTATGAAAACAGGAATAAGATTGGGTCAAGCTCATAGATGATTCTGCAATCCTTTCTTTTTTTAATTTTTTAATTCTTATTTTCACAATGTCAAAGGGTTGGTTAATGATACACAAGACCACACAAGAAAATTTAGCTTAAGCATATGCAGTGATGTCAGATATTTTCCAGACTTTTATATTGCCTATTTCTTCACCAGTACCCCCAAACCCCTACCCACATCCTAGTCTCATGCCAACATTGGGTTCATTTATAAAATCTGTCACATAAATGCTGCTTCATCTTGATGTGACAGCATATAATTTTAAGTTTGATTGGAAAACAATTTAAAATGACATTGTGACTATAACTTTTTCATATCTAACCTTTGACCCCTCTAAGGTATCCTAGAAATGGGAACCAAGGCTGACTCCACTCTTACAGATGGGTTCAGAGAGGCAACTACAAAACATTTTAGTAAATATCCACCCATTCAATCAAGGAACTGATATGAAAATTGTATGGCCTTTAGCCCCATCTGAAGGTAGGGAGTAAATATTTACACTTTTCTTTCCATTAAGAATATGTGAACATGAACAAGCTGAATGTTCTCTGTGAAAGTCATATTCAGATACTATATTCACAAAGACATGACAATTGATATATAAAAAGGATAAAAACGTGGAGTGTTGCTAATGCAGCCTGTTTATATTCTCCAAAATTAATTACTTGCAGCATTCATTTGATGTTTACTCAAGTCATATATTTTGTGTGGCATGCTGCCAGAGGCATACAATATTTAGGATGAAACACAGCTTGAATGATGAAAAATGGCTCTAGGAATTTGTATGCAACCATATGCTACTGGATAGATGTGGAATTGCAGTCAAATTTGCTGCTACACTTTGAAGAAAGAAATCAGCTTTGAGGATGGTGGTTGCTTACTTTCTAAAGTATGAAGTGTGGCATTGAGGACATGTTTTTATGAAAAAGGAAATGTGGCTTTAAGGACATGTGGTTACAGCCTCATTCAAAAATGAAATCAATCTTTGAGGACAGGTGGTTGCTGTCTCTTTAAAGAAATAAATGTGGCTTTCAGAAACATGTGGTTGTTGCATTTTTGAAGAACAAAATTTGGCTTTCAGGACAGGTAGTTGCTGCCGCTTTGAAGAAGGAAATGTGGCTTTGAGAACAGTTGGTTGCTGCCTCTTTAAATATATAAATGTGGCTTTGAGAACAGTTGGTTGCTGCCTCTTTAAATATATAAAAGTGGCGTTGAGGACAGTTGGTTGCTGCCTCTTTAAATATATAAATGTAGCTTTGAGGACAGTTGGTTGCTGCCTCTTTAAATATATAAATGTGGCTTTGAGAACAGTTGGTTGCTGCCTCTTTAAATATATAAATGTGGCTTTGAGGACAGTTGGTTGCTGCCTCTTTAAATATATAAAAGTGGCTTTGAGAACAGTTGGTTGCTGCCTCTTTTTGAAGAAGTAAATGTGGCTCTGAGGACGTGTGGAAACTGCTTTTGAAGAAAGATATGTAGATACTGCCTCTTTTGAAGAAGAAAATGGCCTTGAGGACAGGTGGTTATTGCCCTTTGAAGAAAGAAATGTGATTTTGAGAACATCTGGTTACTGTGTCTATGCGGAAGATTGTTTTGAGGACAGGTAGTTGCTGCCTTTTCAAAAAAAAAACAAGTGGCTTTGAGGACATGTGGTCACTGATTAGAGTTGTACTCATTTATATTTTGATTTCTGTTATTGTTGAATAAATGTGGCTATCAAGACTTGTTGGTAATGCCCTTTTTTATTGACTAAAATGGTTGGAGTCATTTCAGTATAGGCTGTCCAGACTTGGTGGGAATGACCTTTTGATTTATTGAGTAAAAATTTTAGAGATACTTCAACATCATCAGGTGCAGCCAACCTGTTTTGGCTAGGGGATGAAACAGCCAAAGGTTTTAGGGCCACATGAGAAAGAACCTGTTCCTAATTGCTGTTTATACATATTATTAATTAAATTTAATATTTTCAAAAGGACTGCCTACATGGGATGCATGCAGATTGTGAAGTACTGGGCTGTATGCAACCCTGGGTCACTTGTTGGACACACCTGGAATAGGTAGTCAAGATTCAGTAGATAATGTTCTTGTGTTTTATTGAGTTAAATTGTGGAGACCTTTCAGCCTAGACTTGTTACAAAATGTCTTAAGTATCTTACTTGTAATAAGGGAAATAGTATTTTTCCTTCTCCAGTGTTTTTAATACTTGTGTCAGTGCCATGAGTCCAGTTGGATAAGCGATCTTTTTTTTTTTTTGTTGTCATTTGAATTTGTGACAGTGAGAAGTGGGTGTTTTTGTATCCACAAAATGATTGTTGTTCATTGGATCTTTAAATTCCTGGTTACAGCTACCACAAAATCCAAAATACTTTTCGTCATGTAAAATTTGATTCACAATACATGATGTGACCTACATTTACTCCAAGATTTATTCTAGGATGCACAGTTGAGGCATACCTTTATCATCAGAATGTTTACCATTTTTATCCCTTTGAATAAAAAATTGGCTGTGGAGTTTGTTCTGGATATTCTCTATGAACATTTTTGTTCAGGGTGACTTTTGTATTGGTGTGGCTTCAATGGCTGACCCATTTTTTTTCTAGTTTATTAGGAATGTTATATAAGATGCTTTATCTTTGTTGTGCCCAAGGTGATTCCCAAATCCATGGTGTGACTTTCATATCAATCATATATCCTCTTTGTCCAGAATGGCAGAACCACTTTTGATCATAATAGATGTGCCATAGGACATACTGCATCAAAGTGTGCATGGTTGTTAAAAAGTTCTTTGAATTTATTAAAAAACTCGTTAATTAATTATGCCAAAATCTTCTGTAATAATTGTCAGGGAACATAAAATGATTAAACAGTAAAACAATATCTTTCGCATTTAGTTACATACATATATGTATTTTTTCAAAAATAATAAAAAAAATTTCAATCCAATAAAATTGGGATAATCAAAAGACCAACAACAATGTTAATTACAGGTGGATTAGTATCCTTTAGCAATAGTAACACAGGTAGTTTTTTTAAATTTTTATTCATTTTATGCACTGATAAGCAGAGTAACATGTTAAAGTTTAGTTTCAGTAAGAAAAATTTTCTTGAAAATGTTTAAAAGTTTTTTTGAAAAAAAAATCCTTGGAAAAAATTAAGATTCATTAGGGTTATAAATTGTTACCAACATCTTGATTTTAATCTGTGATGACACAGGGATCCAATTCCAGTGAAGTAAAACACCTTAATCCTGCTGTAAGCAATAGGTCTGTAAACCTTGGCATTGTCTTGGGACTAACAAAACCTCTAGTAGTCTCTTAATGGTCCCAAAATGATAAGATGCATGATAATCATGGACATCTGATAAATACACATACCACTCAGCTTTCCAACACAGAATCAATAAACTTGCAAATCACAGGTGGAGAGATAATTATTTTCTGTGAAAGACTTTTAGATGATATTACATTCAAGACTCTATTGCAAGGTTGATAGAATTTCAGTACATTTACCAAATATAAAGACCTGCTGGCCTGAGAATTGATAGAATTTCAGTACATTTACCAAATATAAAGACCTGCTGGCCTGAGAATGTAGAAGAGGCTAGATGCACTTTCATGCATGTCACAAGAGGTAACTAATGGGAGGCAGGAGCCTCAGTGCCTCAAGGGTTAAATGTGCTGGGTTGGCAATCAGAAAGGTGCAGGTTCGAATCTTACCGTTTGATCAGCAAAAGTTCACTATTGTGGTGTGTCTTTGGGCAAAACAATTGGCTCTGCCTGCCTCAGGACTACATAATTGCTGTTGATGTGTCATAAAACACCCCCCCATTCCCAGAGCAGCTTGAGGGTGGATAAGAGGAGATATATGGTACCATATGTATAGTACCTTAATTATAATTATGGGAGTTTGCCAGTTGGAAGAAATGATGCCTTCTTCATCAGTCTGTATTATACACATAGTCACTAATCTGTAATGAAGACTGCATGATTTGCATGTTTCCCATTTCAGTGAAATTCATTACAGAACTCACAAACTAACTTTTTCATCTGCTGATTAATGTAAAATGTTTAAAAATGTTAATCTTCATGGATTTACCTGAAGTAATCTCCAGAGTGTATTGTATGTGGGAGTATATGGTAGTTTTTGGAGGAGCATGTCTTTCTAACCTCCCCAGTCAGTTGCTGGATGTAGAGAGGAAGAAATAATTTGCAGGAATATCTTTGGGAGATGGTTTTAAGATCTAGACTGGGATAGTAATGGCCATTTTATTGGCATTTGAAGCTCATCTGTGAATACTTGGGTGATGTTACCAAAGCTATGATTCAAAGCAATAATGTTTCGTAAAGGTAAGAAACTAAAATGACTACTCTCATCACTGAATGAGGGTGTTTAAATTGATGAAAAATATATCAAGAACTCAACAAAATGAAAACAGAACATTTTAATTTAAAGCATTTATTTTTCCACAGTAAATATTTTATTATAATAATTTTAAGTCAAAAATGTGGTTGATAAAGCTACAGATGTTCTGAGCATGTATGCAATAATTATCTTAGAACAGTAATTTGATCAACTTAACACCAAGTTGGTATTTGTCACTAACGGATTGACATTATTGACCCTTGTATGAGCATCCTGATGTTTATGACTATTTAATGATGTAGTTTGTGTTGTAGATCTTTGTACACTGTTCTGTAGATCTTTGTACACTGTTCTGTAGAGCTTTGTACATTGTTCTGTAGTACACTGTTCATTAGAGCTCTAGTGTTCTTTAGAGCTTTGTACACTGTTCTATAGAGTTTTGTACACTATCTGTAGAGCTTTGTACACTGTTCTATAGAGCTTTGTACACTGTTCTATAGAGCTTTGTACACTGTTCTGTAGAGCTTTGTACACTGTTCTATAGAGCTCTGTACACTGTTCTATAGAGCTCTGTACACTGTTCTATAGAGCTTTGTACACTATTCTATAGAGCTCTATACACTGTTCTATAGAGCTTTGTACACTGTTCTGTAGAGCTTTGTACACTGTTCTATAGAGCTCTGTACACTGTTATGTAGAGCTTAGTGATTGATTAGATTGCATGAGGAAGACCTATCTGCTTTTCATTGAATAATAATAATAATAATAATAATAATAATAATAATAATAATAATAATAATAATAATAATGATAATTTATTTATGAGAGTATGTCAGTACCTAACTACTCTCCTTTAATGACTACTACTCCTCCTTGAATCTATAAAAGCAAAGAAGGTATGGATTTAGCTAGAGTCATATCATTAAACCACATAGAGTTTAGTCATATTATTAGACCACATAGAGTTGAGTTGTATCAATAGACCACATAGAGTTGAGTCATATCAACATACCACATAGAGTTGAGTCATGTCAACAGACCACATAGAGTTCAGTCATATCAACAGACCACATAGAGTTGAGTCATATCAACAGACCACATAGAGTTGAGTCATATCAACAGACCACATAGAGTTGAGCCATATCAACAGACCATATAGAGTTGAGTCATATCAACAGACCACATAGAGTTGAGTCATATCAACAGACCAACATAGAGTTGAGTCATATCAACACATAGAGTTGAGCCAAATCAACAGACCACATAGAGTTGAATCATATCAACATACCACATAGAGTTTGAGTCATATCAACAGACCACATAGAGTTGAGTCATATCAACAGACCATATCAACAGACCACATAGAGTTGAGTCATATCAACAGACCACATAGAGTTGAGCCATATCAACAAACCACATAGAGTTGAGTCATATCAGCAGACCACATAGAGTTGAGCCATATCAACAGACCACAGAGTTGAGTCATATCAACAGACCACATAGAGTTGAGCCATATCAACAGACCACATAGAGTTGAGCCATATCAACAGACCGCATAGAGTTGAGCCATATCAACAGACCGCATAGAGTTGAGCCATATCAACAGACCACAGAGTTGAGTTATATCAACAGACCACAGAGTTGAGTCATATCAACAGACCACATAGAGTTGAGTTATATCAACAGACCACATAGAGTTGAATCATATCAACAGACCACATAGAGTTGAGTCATGTCAACAGACCACATAGAGTTGAGCCATATCAACAGACCACATAGAGTTGAGTTATATCAACAGACCAAATAGAGTTGAGTCATATCAACAGACCACATAGAGTTGAGTCATGTCAACAGACCACATAGAGTTGAGTCATATCAACACATAGAGTTGAGCCATATCAACAGACCACATAGAGTTGAATCATATCAACAGACCACATAGAGTTGAGCCATATCAACAGACCACATAGAGTTGAGCCATATCAACAGACCACATAGAGTTGAATCATATCAACAGACCACATAGAGTTGAGCCATATCAACAGACCACATAGAGTTGAGTTATATCAACAGACCACATAGAGTTGAGTCATATCATTAGACCACATAGAGTGGAGAAATCCTATCAACAGACCACATAGAGTTAAGTCATATCAACAGACCACATAGAGTTGAGAAATCATATCAACAGACCACATAGTGTTAAGCTCCTGATATTATCTAAAGCTAAGGTGACATCAGTGACTCTTCACTGCTATAGATAATTGACATAATGGCATATTGATAATTAGTGGTCCCATGATGGTATATATCAATAATAATCACACTGTAAGTAATATGGTATATGCCAATGCTATAATGATACATTAAATCATAAAAATACAAGTTTAAGTGAAATAAGTAAAAGAAGTTAAGTGTTTTTTTTTGTGTAATACTTTCTGTCCAGCAGAATCATGTATAAACAATTTCATTTTCATCCGATAAATTGGGTTAACCATCTACAGTTACCAAACTTTTTGGATGGCTTACATCTGGAGTATGAAAGAAGACTATCAATTTCAGTTTCTGGTGTCTGAGGTGAAGGTCAATGTAACTGGAAGAAGCTAAAAAGGGTTTAAACACAATAACATTAATTTTAGATCACAGACTTTGACCAAACCTTGTGGATAGCTTGCAATTATAATAAGGAAACAGCTGGTCAGTTCTAAGGACATATGGTCACTGTGGCTGAAATAAAAAAAATAGTCTTTTGTTCACAAATATTGTTTCTATATCACAGGCCTTGACCAAGCTTTGTTGATGGCATGCATTTGGGGTAAAACCATGTCCATTTGGAGATACAAAAATCAAGGTCATTTTGACTGGAAAAAAACTGTTTCAGCACAAAATCTTTTGTTCCTTCTGTACTTCTATGAAAATTAATGAACAACTCATCCTGTTGTGCAAGATGGAAGCCAATTGATTTTGTGGTTAACAGTTAAAAGTTCAAGATCATTTCAAGAAAGAAGACAAATAGTTTTGGCATGATAAAGTTAGTTCTTGTCATACTTTGACCAAAATTTGAGGATGGCATGCACGTAATGTAAAGATGATGCCAACTAATCTTGTGTTCAAAATATCACAATGGAATTTGCAGAATAGCTTGTTTTAAGTAGTTTCTTTGCCCAAACTTTGTGGATGGCTTGAACTTAGACAAGGATTATCTTGTCTAAGAGGATGAAGAATATGGTCACTCTGATTATGACATGATGGTCATTCTAATAATGACATATAGGTCATTCTAATAATGACTTAAATGTCATTCTAATGACTTAATGGTCATTATAATATTGACATTATGGTCATTCTAATAATGACATTATGGTCATTCTAGTAATCATTGGTTATTCTAAAAATGACATTATGGTCATTCTGATCAAACATGGTCATTCTAATAACATTATGGTCATTCTAATAATGACATATTCGTCATTCTTATCATCAGTCATTCTAAAAATGACATTATGGTATTTCTGATCATGACATGGTCATTCTAATAATGACCTTGGTCATTTTCTAATTATGACATGGTCATTCTAACAATAATATTATGGTCATTCTAATAATGACATATTGGATATTCTAATAATGACATTATGGTCATTCTAATAATGACATATTGGTCATTCAAATAATGACTTAAATGTCATTCTAATGACATATTGGTCATTCTAATATGACTTAATGGTCATTATAATACTGACATTATGGTCATTCTAATCATGATATTATGGCCAATCTAATAATGACATTATGGCCATTCAAATCATGACATAATGGTCATTCTAATAATGACATAATGGTCATTTTAATGACAGTGGTCATTTTAATAATGACATAATTGTCATTCCAATAATGACAATGGTCATTCTAATAACAACATACTGGTCATTCTGATAATGACATAATGGTCATTCTAATAATGACATAATGGTCTTTCTTATAATGGTCTTTCTAATGATGATAGAAACATTCTGATAATGAGATAATGGTCATTCAAATAATGAAATAATAGTCATTTTAGTAATAATGATTTCTGCACAGTTCAAAGCTGTTAACAAAAGGTATATTTAAAAGTCATTGTTAAGTATTTGAACTGCTAGTTGCTACACTGTGGACTATTGAACAGGGGGCAGTCATATAATGGTACATCATTCAGTGTATACAGTATATGTAATATTTAAGGCAGATTATACAGGGGGCAGTCATATAATGGTACATCATTCAGTGTATACAGTATATGTAATATTTAAGGCAGATTATACAGGGGGCAGTCATATAATGGTACATCATTCAGTGTATACAGTATATGTAATATTTAAGGCAGATTATACAGGGGGCAGTCATATAATGGTACATCATTCAGTGTATACAGTATATGTAATATTTAAGGCAGATTATACAGGGGGCAGTCATATAATGGTATATCATTCAGTGTATACAGTATATGTAATATTTAAGGCAGATTATACAGGGGGCAGTCATATAATGGTACATCATTCAGTGTATACAGTATATGTAATATTTAAGGCAGATTATACAGGGGGCAGTCATATAATGGTACATCATTCAGTGTATACAGTATATGTAATATTTAAGGCAGATTATACAGGGGGGCAGTCATATAATGGTACATCATTCAGTGTATACAGTATATGTAATATTTAAGGCAGATTATACAGGGGGCAGTCATATAATGGTACATCATTTAGTGTATACAGTATATGTAATATTTAAGGCAGATTATACAGGGGGCAGTCATATAATGGTACATCATTCAGTGTATACAGTATATGTAATATTTAAGGCAGATTATACAGGGGGCAGTCATATAATGGTACATCATTCAGTGTATATAGTATATGTAATATTTAAGGCAGATTATACAGGGGGCAGTCATATAATGGTACATCATTCAGTGTATACAGTATATGTAATATTTAAGGCAGATTATACAGGGGGCAGTCATATAATGGTACATCATTCAGTGTATACAGTATATGTAATATTTAAGGCAGATTATAGTGTTGTTGAGGTGGGGGAATTTCCTGCCCCAAAGAATCCTTCCAAATTGTGGTGTTTATTGCATTGTTTTTGTAAACTTCATCTTGTTAACAAACCTAAATGAAGCTTAGCTTAGGCAGGGCAATGGATCAACAAAACCAGAGATAGATCTGGGTTGTGAATCTGCTATAATGTTATCTGATTCTGGTGCTATAAAGATGTCTGATGGGCACATCCTGTGATAAAAGAGATATAGGGCTCTGATTGCCTTGGAATTCCTGCACATTTTTAGATATTTATATTTCCACCATGCATTGCATTCAAGTCATAGACAGTAGAGGCTTGGTAAAAAAAAATAGTTAAGGAATGTTTAACGAATCATTTAGTATACACACTGCTTTTGAAGCATTTTATGAATTTGGATTCAATTTTGTTTTTACTTTTCTTGTCTACATTTGTCTTTCAAGTTGTTGCCAAATCAGATTTAAGAGTCATTTGTATAAAGTAATAAAAATGAACATTTTCATGGTTGCATGAATCACAGTATCTGAAGAACCAGACCTCTAGTTAACAAATACCTGGTCAAACGGATTACTTATCCTTATTCTTAGAACACAATTTTCCCTCAATATAACACAAGAGCCGTACAGTATACAGCTTACAGTGAGACTACCTTATATTGAAGTACTTGATATAGTATTCCCTCGTGATAAGTGTCCATGAGAGCCATAGAGTATGTAGTCTTAATGTGAAAGTACCCTATAATGAATTACATGATACATTGTTCCCTCGTTATAACAGTTTCTATGGAAGCCATACAGTAAAAACATTATCAATGAGTCTGCCTTAAAATGAAGTACATTATACATATAATTTCACTATTGATCTGGGATTCATGACCACACCAGCCTTATAATATGAATGGCATTATAATAAGAGCCATTATTTTGAGGAGTTGTTGTATATGCTGTGTAATACTGGCTTTGCTATATCTGAAATGCATTTAATTAGAGGTTGTAAAGCTATTTGTTAGCATTGAGGAGTCCAGAGCACCTGTTTAAATTCATTTTGCATGAGATTGCTAAGCATTGAAAATAACTCCCTGAGATTCTGTGCCAGTTAGTGGTGAATAATAACAATATGCTGGCATTAATTATCAGGTCTTGGCCTCAAGCAGCTACCTTCCACCCTTTGCTAGGAGGGTCAGTATCAACCATCTATTATAGAAAATAATATACTTTATGTGATAAGATCAGGGTAAAGGTTGCAGGAAGCACCAAGGTGAATAAGAAGATATCTAACTTTAAATTAGTAGACTTCCAATCCTCCTCACCAAGGTTGGTATCCTCCACATAAATAGAAGAATATACATGATTTGAAGGGGGTGTGTGTGAGATGTACCACATATGCTCACTTATAAGTCAAGTCAAGCAGCAAACAACAAAGATCCTGATCTGCTGTAGCACAATGTGCCAGCAGGTCATGGTCTGCATTCTTTGTTTTACTGTTCTTTCCTAAAAATCTGCACAGACCCAGATATGCCTGTGAATATATGATGGCAGATCTGGGTTTGTGCAGTTTGTAGCTTGACAACTTACAAGTTAGTATATTTTGTAAAGCTTGCAGCATGTTCCTTTAGAAGCAGTAAAGATAAGCCTGGTATCATTGCTGTTACATAGGGGTTCCAAAAGTCAGTGGCTGAAAGTTCACCTTGTGTCACTGTAGAGCTAAGTATCAGAAGTTAAGTGCATTACACTGTCAGTGCACTCACAATAAACTAAAATTACACTGGTTTAATAATAAGTGTACTGATTGGATGATACACTGAAATTGCATTAGTTTAGCACTGATAATTACACTGAAATTAAATTGGTTTAGCACTGTTACTTCACACTCACAATACACTAAAATTACACTGGTTTAATAATAAGTGTACTGATTGATGATACACTGAAATTGCATTAGTTTAGCACTAATAATTACACTGAAATTAAATTGGTTTAGCACTGTTACTTCACACTGACAATGCACTGAAATTGTATTGGTTTAGCACTGATAGTACATTGACAATATACTAATATTACACTGTATTATCAGTTTTGCTGCACACTGATAATACACTCAAATTACACTGGTTTGGCAATGATAGTATACTGACAACACACTGAAATTAAATTGGTTCAGCACTGTTACTGCACACTGATAATCAATGTATCCTCCAGGGGTATAAAACTGAGGGTAAAAAAAAGGAGTCAAATAAAAAATGTGGGGGTCAAAAATGTACTGACAAATTTTCATCTGATCCATACTTTTTCAGCTGAAATAGGATATTGCAACTTGCACAACATTCTCTCTCTCTCTCTCTATCTCTCTCTCTCTCTCACACACACACACACACACACACACACACACACACACACACACACATTCAAAGGATAATTTTATTTCATCATTTTGGGGCCCCAAGTGGTCTAAAGTACTGACAGTTACAGATCACTGCCATCTCACCTCTGTTTGCATGAGTTCAAGTCCAGTGGAAAAAAGTATAGATCAGTTAAAAATTTGTCAGTACATTTTTGACACCCACATTTGTTGAGTGACCCCCAGTTCTGACACCAAGGTTTATTTTTTACCCTCAGTTTTACACCCCTGGGGAATACACTGCAGTAGAATGATTCTCTTCAAGTGACTCTTGTTACAGTTACAGTTGCAGGAAAATAATTCCTTTGATAAACAATCAGTAACATAGCTACATACATATTTCCTTTTGTAATTCCATCTGTACATCTGGATCCATTAAATTTCATTTTGAAAGCTCTCTATTGTCTGAAATTAAAATTTAATTAATAAATTATAATTTTAATAATAAATTAATAAAATAGTTTAAATTTAAATTTAAATACATTTAAATAAATGTGAAAGAATTACACATATCTTACTCTCTTACCACAAAAAGTAATATGTTAGGGTATTATGGCACTGCTTTGTAATCTATGTTAATTGCCAGTAGAAGTTCCTTGTTATTTTCAATTCCGTAAGACAATAAAAAAAGCCATTTTCAACAAATAAATTCTGATTAATGGTGAAAAGTTTTGTTTCTGTTGGTAATGAAAATGACTAGGTTAAATACTTTGAGAACACCAAACTTCCAAGACTACCATGCTGCCTCATTTTAGTCAAGTTAAATTCTCATTATGGAAGAAATGAACCAATCCTTGTTTGTGTCATCTAGTACAATGAAATATGTGAATCAAATGAAAAAAAATTAAAAAACATTGAGATGCTTCTAAATTCCAAATTAAACAAAATGTGCATGAACTTATAAAAGTAGCTTTAGATACTTGGTCAGGTTATTAAAATAAATATTCTGAAGTGAATTTGATTCATAGATCTGCGATCATTATACATGCAGGTATGGAATTTAGTCAAAATGGAGGATAAGAAACCTGACCATGGCTTTTGGAATTTGTAAGGATTTGCAACATACACTTTTCAGATGTTTTTATTATGAAGACTTTTAAGAGTTATATAACTAATAACTACAATTAAATTAAGCAGTTGATATTTTATAGTTAATAAAGGATTCATTACTGCATATGTTCTATAGTAGGACTGTTTTATACAAAGGTACTATCTAGGGAGGGATTTATGAATGCAAATACAGGATTCCTTTTCAGAGGATCAACTGGTCCTGTATATGGTTGGCAAGCTGAGAACTGCTTGTGTAGTTTTATGACTTGGATCTGTTCCAGGCACTAATACAAGTGTTTCTGCTGGCATCCACAATAATTATGTATTTGCTCCATCATCCAATATAAATGTTAATGACAGTGTTGTTGTTTACTGTGATAATCAGTGGACTAATTATTTTCATAGTAGAAATTTCATACTCAGAAAGCTACTTCCATTACCCATCCTGGTGCTGTTGGTCACTATTTACCTTGTATGTTTAAGTGATCCTTCTTTCAAAGCCAACCTTCATAGATGGCAACAGTTATAAAGGAAAGTGTTCCCGGAAACCATGATAATGCACAGAAATTCCACAAACATCATATTGCACAGAGAAGTTCCCATAGAGATAATGCATTTGAGTTAGTTACCACAAACCAGATGATGAACAGAGCAGTTCCAACAAACCTGGTAATGCACAGAGCAATTCCCACAAATCTAATAATGCACACAGAGAAGTTTCCACAAACATGATAATGTTCAGAGCAGTTCCACAAACCTGATCATGTGCAAGCTGTTCCCACAAGCCTGATAATGTATAGAGAAGCTCCCACAAACCTGATAATGCACATGGTTGTTCCCACAAACCTCATAATGTATAGAGCAGTTACCACAAAACTGATAATGCAGAAAGCAGTTCCCACAAACCTGATAATTTACAGAGAAGTTTCCACAAACCTGATCATGCAGAGAGCAGTTCCCACAAGCTGACAATGTACAGAGAAGTTCCCACAGTGACAATGCACAGAGTAGTTGCCACAAACCTGATAATATACAGAGTACTGCATCTGTTGTGGGAAGCCAGGATGATGTTCCATTAGATTTTCAAGACTTGATTAAGCTGTTAACTCCATATATGGCCATCCCACCCCAAACCTTTCAGCTGAATACAATTAGTAACTGACCATATATGAAAATCACAAACAATAAAGTGATGATATTTTTGACATGGACAAATTCCATATATTTGGTCTTTTTTCAGAAATTGTGGAAAGTCATATGTACATATCATTTTCTGCTTTTTGGAGGAGCCATACTGAAGTAGTTTGGTAATTGTAAGCTAATTGTAATCAAATCTCATCACTCTTACATTGATTGAATTTGCTGGCTTTGATCTGTGAATAATAGCATCAATTGCTTGAACACAGTTTATATGTGATGTTTGGAATCATTAACAAACTATCTTGTAGGATAAAAAAGAAGTGATGCCAAAGATGCCAGAAGTGACTTTTGATGGACATCAGTAGATTAATCATTGGAAACAGTTTATATGTGATGTTTGGAATCATTAACAAACTATCTTGTAGGATAAAAAAGAAGTGATGCCAAAGATGCCAAAAGTGACTTTTGATGGACATCAGTAGATTAATCATTGGAAACAGTTTATATGTGATGTTTGGAATCATTAACAAACTATCTTGTAGGATAAAAAAGAAGTGATGCCAAAGATTCCAGAAGTGACTTTTGATGGACATCAGTAGATTAATTATGGAAAAAGTTTATTAGCTAGCTATTCATATACACATACAAATGTGACACATCTATTTGCTGGTAAAAATATAGGTAGGACAAACTATGATTGTACTTGTAATAATATTTCCTCCAAATTATTGAATTAAGATTTGGCAACCATATATATATATATATATATATATATATATATATATATTATTTGGATACAACATATATACATTTTTACTAGTTTGCTGTGTATGTGCATTGTTATTTCGATACTGGGATTGATCAGATCAAGAGGTAAAAGTTCATTCTTACAATCCAGTGGGATCTTCTACAATGTTTAATAAAACAAATATAGATTTCTTCCTAAGACTGAGAATTTTCATGCCTTTCTGTAGCTGCTAAGAATTAAAAATCACAATACCTTTTTGTTTCAAGCAAAACTTTACTGATTATGTTGCCAAGGAAATGTTGGGAAATTGTTCAATTCATTTTCAGAGAGAAAAAAACAATTTCTTGATGTAAAAATTGTAGTCTGCAGGTAAATTTGATAAAAT
The DNA here is from genome assembly GCA_016746295.1 of Potamilus streckersoni. Classification (NCBI taxonomy): domain Eukaryota; kingdom Metazoa; phylum Mollusca; class Bivalvia; order Unionida; family Unionidae; genus Potamilus; species Potamilus streckersoni. The sequence goes on from JAEAOA010000534.1 coordinate 1,685,439, forward strand.
TTCATTATTCCTACAATCTCAGTATGTGACTATAATGGAATATTGTCAAATGCATCAAAAAAAGATAATTTAATATCTCAATTTGAGGATGTTATAAAAACTGCATGAAACTGGGGCCAGGTGTTGCTTATCTCCAACAGGATACCATGGATTGGTCTGAATCCTACATACATATTTTCTGTCCATGTTCCAGAATCCAGACTCTAACCACTATCTTCTAAACTGGTTGTGTGGTATTGGATACACTTGCCATTGTTGCTTGTGTATTGGGTGCATTTACTTGCAAGCCTTTGGTTACCTGATTTCTTTGGTACATGTACAAACAATACATTTTGCAAGCCAGAGTTGTAAAGCTGACACAATCAATTAATGCCAAGTGTTTCTAACAATACCAGTCCCAAGTATCTGAACAATCATACTCACCTTTACCAGTATCATAACGTCATATAATAAAAATCACTTTCCACACTGGCATAATTCTTAGCAGCGTCATATAGCAACTTCAACAAGAGCTGCAAAGTACCTAACATTGTGTGATAAATATAATCTACAACTCCTGCTCATTTGCCAAGAAACACTGTTCTTTTGTTTTTGTTGGCTTTAAAGGCATTTATAACAGATTGTTTGCTATATTATGCCCAGGGCATGGGAATCATGTGCTTAAAGAACATACTGAAGGAAAAAAAATCAGTATCAAACCTGTGGCCCTTGTATCATCAGCCTGCTGCTCCACCACTGAGCAATTATTGCTCCATACAATTTTTTGCTGCATGAAATGTGTGCATTTGTTGACTAAGACACTATACCACTTATTACAGGCATCATGTGACATATCACAGATCTAGAAAATCAGTGTTTATTCAGCACAGACAATTCAATAGAACATGCATAAGGAATTTTTTTTTGTTATTACTTGCAAATTAAGCAATGTAATTTAATTTTAAGCATTTAGTTTGAAGTTGTTGAAATTTAATGCTGCTATCATAAACATGGTGTAAAATGGCGCGTTCAACAAAGATGAACTGTGCTGTTCAGGTTCCAGATATTCTTTGATGTTTTAAATGGGTTTACTTGATTAATGTGAGGAAATTCAGTCAAACCAAGCATTATAATCAAACACACCCTAAACTAATTGGTCCCTAAGCCATTTTAAATATTTAAGAAGGCATGATTAACATGGTGATGAATAAGACCTATTCCTGTAGCATTTATGTGTTGTTACAAAACTACCTCATCTTTAAATGAAGTTAATTCCAAAACAGAGTACAATACCTGTTTTATCAAATTCTTATCTGTTACTGTGGCAATAATAGGTTACTCTACTTGTTTCCTAAATGTTGTATGAACAAATAGCTTGTGTAAGATCCATTGTATTGATAAATATGTAAATTTACCATTTGGTACATGAATCACAGCACAGTAAGCTGTTACTTGAAATTTCAGCATTGAACAATGTTATAAATCTGTTATAAATGTTACAAATGTTATAAATCTTAGTCTTAGCTGCAAATAAATTTTCCCTACTTTGTAAAACTACCTTTTTTCCTACTGTTTTGTCACATCTCTGTATCACATCTTTTCCTAATTTTTGGTCTTCACAACTTTTCCTATAGTTTTGAACTGCTCCAGTGGCTGCATGGTTAGAGCATTCACCTCGGATGCAGGAGGATGTGGGTTTGAACCCCAGTAGAGTCATACCAAAGACTTTAAAAATGGAACTAACTTGGTGCTCAGCATTAAGATTTTAATGTTAGTAATGGTCGGCTTGATGTCAGGATAATGTGACTGTTTGGGACATGATGTTACATTTCTGCAACATGACTCCCCAAATGATAGACATCACTATAAACTGCCACACTACAGGCATTGTAGTATATGACTGAAATATTCTTAAGGCTATGTTTAAAATCCAAATTGCTCACACACAAAAACACACACACACACACACATACACACTCACTCTTGTAATAGTTTTGTAAGACTTACTATTTTTCTGTACATTTGCCTACTTTGTCAAACTCAAACTCTCTATTTTCCTTAATTGTTATTTCTAATTTTTCAAACTCCCTATTTTTCTCAAGTTTTTCCTTTAGCCAAACTTCCTATTTTTTTCATATTTTTCCTCCTTTTTTTAAAAAAAAACATCAATAATTACTTTAGTGTGTTTTATGCTGAAAATTAATTATACAATCCATGACTGACTGTAGCAAAGCAAATTGAGAAATGGTCAAGGTGATGTGTGTATTTAAGAAGACAGGCAACCTGGATTAAAGAGGCATTTAGCATGTGCATATGGTTGTGCATTAGCTCAAGTTTACGAAGGAAAGTCAAGTTGAGGTTTTATTCTTTCAGTAATTCACATAAATTTCAATCTAATTTTCTGTGCAAAATACATGTTTCAATTTTGCCAAACTTAATTTTTCGAATTTGTTATAATAACCACTTAAAGATGATGTCAACCTGAAATTGTATTTTTTAAGCCCCAACAAGTTATTGGGCATCGAGCATCACCCTTGTCATCAGTCTGTAGACTGTCACACATTGGATACATCAGTCTGTTGACTCTTTTACACATTGGATACATCAGTCTGTTGACTCTGTTACACATTGGATACATCAGCCTGTTGACTCTGTTACACATTGGATACATCAGCCTGTTGACTCTGTTACACATTGGATACATCAGTCTGTAGACTCTTTTACACATTGGATACATCAGTCTGTTGACTCTGTTACACATTGGATACATCAGCCTGTTGACTCTGTTACACATTGGATACATCAGCCTGTTGACTCTGTTACACATTGGATACATCAGTCTGTTGACTCTTTTACACATTGGATACATCAGTCTGTAGACTCTTTTACACATTGGATACATCAGCCTGTAGACTCTGTTACACATTGGATACATCAGCCTGTAGACTCTGTTACACATTGGATACATCAGTCTGTAGATTCTTTTACACATTGGATACATCAGTCTGTTGACTCTTTTACACATTGGATATATCAGCCTGTAGACTCTGTCACACATTGAATACATCAGTCTCTAGACTCTGTCACACATTGGATACATCAGTCTGTAGACTATGTCACACATTGGACGCATCAGTCTGTAGACTCAGTCACACATTGGACACATCAGTCTGTAGACTCTGTTACACATTGGATACATCAGTCTCTAGACTCTGTCACACATTGAATACATCAGTCTCTAGACTCTGTCACACATTGGATACATCAGTCTGTAGACTATGTCACACATTGGATGCATCAGTCTGTAGACTCAGTCACACATTGGATACATCAGTCTGTAGACTCAGTCACACATTGGATGCATCAGTCTGTAGACTATGTCACACATTGGATACATCAGTGTTTAGGTCATGCTAGGCACTGAGGGTGAGCACCATTTCTCTATGCAAACAATTTCTCTTCTTGTCTTTATCCTAACTGGACAAATGCTGGACTTTTACTATCAAGACAAAACTAAGTCATATATGAGTATACTTGTTTTCTGTTTTAGATATGGCATCCAGATTTGAACATGTATGCCATGTATCTGCAGTGTATCCAGTTGAAAATTGGCATCATCTAAGTAGAATTCTTGATTCAATACTTTTCCACAATACTAACTTTCATTTGGTAGATAACAGAATTATTTGCTTACTGCGATGCAGTAGTGCAGCAACACAGATTTGTATTGCAGCTGTCACAGAAATCAGGTATTTGTCTGGTTGCCAAAAGTATAGAGTTAACAGTTTTGATTCCTGGATTAGTTGACATTATCTGATGACTGTTCATTGTGCAACAATTGTCCAGCAAATGTCCCAAAAATAAATATGGTTACCTTTTGACGTTGGTGGTGTGTCTTCAATTCTTGGCAAATTTCTCTCTTGTTTCCTCTCTCTAATTGTTTTATGGTGAATTCTGTCAAGATTTTACCCAAACTATTTTTACTGCTGGTCATAGACCACAAGAGCTTATTTGATGCTCATCCGTCCATCCGTTTGTTATCCCTACTCTTCCTAAACAACTTGAAGGATTGCAGTTTAATATTTGACCACTGGTCTAGTTGGCTCTGAATGAAAATGGTGCCACTCAGATGTAGAACATGACCACCACAGTGACCATCTTGAAAATTGTTATAGCTGATTCTTCACAATGGATGATCATATTAATATGGAGTTTTCGCTAAAAGACTGCATGATATCTAGCCAGTCCTAAATCAACATGGTACTGAGCCAATGTCCAGTATGGCTACCACAATCGTCATCTTGTTATTGGTAATACTCCTGAGTGAAAAGTAGTATTGCCATGGGGTTTTTAACCCATGTAATGTATAGTTGGTCCGAAATGAAAATGTTATTGATGTGATGTCCAGTATGGCCACAGTGTCCAGTACGGCCACAATCATGGTGGCCATCTTGAAATGTTATCACTACAACTCTGTTGTGGGTGGATGAATTAACATAATATTTTCTACTAAACAACTTCTGATGTCTAGTTAGTCCTAATGGAAGTCTTTCAGAAATTCAATATGGCTGCCACTGTGGCCATCTTGAAAATCCTCCTGAATGAATGATCATATCAGCATGAGGTTCTCAATCAAAGACTCCTTATGCTGTTGGTTGTAAATGAAAATGGTGTCAATTCACAGCAAACATGCTTGCCATAATGACCTCCTTGAAAATCTTATTGTCACTACTTCCTCTACATGGCGGGTCATGTCAATATTGTACTTACACCAATTTACGCTTATATTGTCTAATTTGAAAATCATATGATTTCTGAAGAATACCTTAGATGGCTTCAACATTCAACATTTTAAGACAGCAATGTTCTTATCTTGAATTCTTAGGAATTAATTCCAGCCAGTAGAGCACCAGTCCCTTCATGTGAGTCTTATTTGGGCATGTTGAAATGCTCTGTAATAAGCCTGAAACATTTTTAAATAAATTATTATTTAGATTATTGAATAATGCATGAAATTGTTGCCAATTTTTGGATTCATGATAAATATGTTGGCTAAGGGTAAAGCAGTTGGCAAATGATGGTGTTTATGAACTCTTGGCAAAAGATGGTGTTTGTGTCCTCTTGGCAAAAGATGATCAGTTTAGGCATAATAGAGTTCATTGACTGTGACCAATTAGATCAGTTTAATCCTGAGAGAGTTCATTGACTGACCTATTTGATCAGTTTGGCCCAGAGAGAGAGTTCATTGACTGACCTATTTGATCAGTTTAGTCCTGAGAGAGATCATTGACTGTGACCAACTTGATCAAAAGAGTTCATTTCAAGAACATGTATAATTGGTTATAAGTCTTTAAAGGGTTCGCTTTAACTTTTGATTTGTAAAATAATTCAAATGGGAAGTATTAGATCTATTGTTTTGGTACTAAATGTATAAATCTCTTAGAATGCAATCAAGATGTGTTCTTCACACAAGAACTTCATCAAACAGAAGAAGAAAGATCTGTAAACCATAAAAACAACTGTCACGTCTCAAGTCATTAGAACAACTATCAGTCACAAACCAATGCTGTAAATTGCTTTTTCTCAGTAAATTGGGATTTGGTGGAAGAGTTATTATTAGACAACAGTTTAACATCAGAAAATACTGACTCCATCCAGTCTAATATCAGTCAGACTGACATCATATAGTTTAATATCAGATGTACTGATTCCATATCTAACATTGGTTAGACTGACACCATTGAGTATTACATAATTTGTACTGACTGCACAGTCTAGCATCAGTTGTACAGACACCATACCATTTAACATCAGTTAGACTGACTCCATTACAGTCTAGCATCATTTATACTGACACTAGTTTTGTCTGGATAAATGACCATGAATACAAAATATAGTAAAATACAAAATATAGTAAAAGGAAGTAGATCAAGAAGAAATACCAGCCAGGATGAGCAAAAGGTATGATAATGAGTGCTTTTATAGTCAGCATTTTAATGGTACTTAAAACTGGCAGTCAAAGCTAGGGGATACAGCTATAAATACTGCTGGATGTTTAAGATCAGAGGCACCCTTGATTCATAGCTTTACAGTGGTTTTTCAGCTCATTTGAGATGGCATTCACCCCTACTAATGTGAACAGCTGCTTCTGAGGCTGGTGAATGTATTTCTGATGCTGATGCTGATTATGGTTTTTGTGGTGAGATTATGAGCTTTTGGATGCCAGTCTATAAATAATGACTGCATTTTCTTTACCTGACTCACCCTAAATCACACCTCTAGTCTTGTACTGTGTTGTTTCCCAGATTAATCCTTTTTCTTCTAAATAACAAAACCAGTCTGGTAACTACTGCTAATATACTTATCAAACTTTCATTAAAGTAGGGAACATAACTTATTGAAATTTTCACTGAATGAACAGTTTGCAAAAACCAGACAGTCTGTGGTAATAAGGTTAATACATGCAGATTCCCCACAATTGGCTACATCCTTTTGTCACAGTCCTATTCAAGCTGTGTGGAAATAAGGCAATCAGTAGCAGAAACTTAACCTGAAACTATGTAGTAGCTGTCTCTTGTGACTGACATAGTATACCTGCCATGGCAAGGTAGCCCTTTTGGCTGACATAGTATACCTGCAATGGCAAAGTTGCCTTTTTGGCTGACATAGTATACCTGCCATGGCAAAGTTGCCTTTTTGGCTGACATAGTATACCTGCCATGGCAAAGTTGCCTTTTTGGCTGACATAGTATACCTGCCATGGCAAAATAGCCTTTTTGGCTGACATGGTATACCTGCCATGGCAAAGTTGCCTTTTTGGCTGACATAGTATACCTGCCATGGCAAAGTTGCCTTTTTGGCTGACATAGTATACCTGCCATAGCAAAATAGCCTTTTTGGCTGACATGGTATACCTGCCATGGCAAAGTTGCCTTTTTGGCTGACATAGTATACCTGCCATGGCAAAGTAGCCTTTTTGTCTGACATAGTATACCTGCCATGGTAAAGTAGCCTTTTTGGCTGACATAGTATACCTGCCATGGCAAAGTAGCCTTTTTGGCTGACATAGCATACCTGCCATGGCAAAGTAGCCTTTTTGGCTGATATAGTATACCTGCCATAGCAAAGTAGCCTTTTTGGCTGACATTGCATATGTAAAATGAAAGATTACTTACCTTTGGTTAAAGCATCTTGAAATCTACTGTTGGTTTAAGTGAAAATGGTGCCAATTTCATATTCACTATAGCTACCAAGGTAACAATTATAAAAATCATATTATCACATCTCCTCCTGAACTAAGTTGAGAAATAAATTTTGCTGACTGAATGTAGAGTCATTATAATTCTAAAATAGCAAGAAAGATCACCTCAACATTTCTACATGAATTTACATAAAACACCAAAAATTTTATATAATTTTACATTTAACATAAACAGTTCAACATAAATTTACATGTATAGTCTATACAGTTCTAGATAATTTTAGATATAACACCTAAACAGTTCCAGTAACTTTTCATGTAACACCTAACAGTTTTACATGATTTCACACATCAACGGTCCTATATGATTTTATATGTATCACCTCCACAAGTCTACAAGATTTTAATGAGCTGATTAACAAATAAGTCAGAAAGCAGTTGCTTATCAATATAGGTGAGTGTGTATGTCTTCACCTGTCTGTTCATTTGTCTGTATGTACATGGCAAGTGGTCAGCTACTTTTTCACCAGTCTTTACAGGGAGAATGTTACTTGTTGATATGCCACATAAATGGATAGGGAAATGTTAAAGCTGCTTAGTAAATCAAAGTGGCAATAAGTATTCAAATTGTCAAGGGGTCTTATTTATATCCCAAGTACTGTTGGAAAAGCCTGCTATATTTTACCTTTATTTTTTTTTCTATTTATATTCTGATTTATATATTCTATGTATTGCTGGAAAAGCCTGGTATATTTTACCTCCCTATATCTTCAGATTGTCAAGATGTCTGATTTATATCATAAGTACTACCAGGTATTTTTTCCCTCCCCCATTATTTCCTCTCTGTATTATAAGTAAGCAATAGATATGAAATGTTTATTTGCTTGTGTACCTTTGTAACCTCCTAGTTTCTCTGGTTGTTCATTTGCTTCACCAACTAGACATTAAACAGATTTTCTTGCACATAGTATACCTTTGTATTTAGAACACTGAGATGAGACCACCTGTGGAACAGATGTACTTTGACATTTCCCCCTCAGAAGGATCTGTTTAAATATTTATTTACTTGGGTGCATTTTTACCCTCTCAGTTTCCATGGTAACTCATATGCTTCACATTTTCAGCAAGACATTTAGCAGATTTTCTTGCATGGATTACACCTTTATATACAGAACACTAATGTGGGACCACCTATGAAACACATGTACTTTCACCTTCAACCAAGAAAGATCTATTTAAATGATATCAAGAACTTCTAAAAATGCTTCATTATTGAAATGTATTTAAAGGGTGACTACAGTATTGCAACCATTTGTTCAAAATTATTGTTATAATGTGTGCACAGTTTGGAATTAGTTTGTAGCTACGAAACAAAAAAAAAACAAACTGGAATGAAGCCTCCATCTTATTGAGCTTTATTTCACAAGATATGAAGTTATGACTTTGATGCATGAATTTGATTGGTTAGAAATCCATGTGCTGTAGACTCACAAGGGATGAGAACACAAGCTCCTAAGAGCAGGCAAATAATTAGTAAATGTTCAGATATAATACAAAGAGGGAATCCTGATAATTAGTAAATGTTCAGATACAATACAAAGAGGGAATCCTGATAATTAGTAAATGTTCAGATACAATACAAGGAGGGAATCCTGATAATTAGTAAATGTTCAGATACAATACAAAGAGGGAATCCTGATAATTAGTAAATGTTCAGATACAATACAAGGAGGGAATCCTGATAATTAGTAAATGTTCAGATACAATACAAAGAGGGAATCCTGATAATTAGTAAATGTTCAGATACAATACAAAGAGGGAATCCTGATAATTAGTAAATGTTCAGATACAATACAAGGAGGGAATCCTGATAATTAGTAAATGTTCGGATACAATACAAAGAGGGAATCCTGATAATTAGTAAATGTTCAGATACAATACAAAGAGGGAATCCTGCTCACAGGCACTCCTCTTCAGGGCATGCTAACTAGACTGGTATTTGAACTTTGAATGTAACCACAGCTGTGTAGAATTTCAGTAAGAGTATAATAACCAGCCAGGACTGAATTTGGGAAGTTGAGGGCCATCAGATACATGTTAAGACCTTCAATGGTAAAAACTGGGTCTCAGCACTTTTAGATAAAAATACAAAAAAAACTTGTGTTGAGAGAGTAAGAGAGGAAGAGAAGAGTGGACAATGGTCAAGTGTCTCGATTAAGAACTTTTGCTAGCAGCAGAATATAACCATTTATAATCAAGAAGAATTTTTTTTTTTTTTTTAAATGAAATGAATTTATAGGTCTTTGCATCTTGAAATTGGGGTTGGGAAATATTTTAAACAGCAAACATTAAACAACCAGAATGTCATCATTTTATAATAGACATCCATCAGAATTGTTGAATGTTATTTTCGCTTTGTTTGCAGGAAGCTTTGCCCCAATTCAATTTCATCAAAAGAAAACATTTAAAGGATATGTTCTTGATTCTGTCATGGCTGATAAGCATTTCCTTTGAAAACATAATGTTGCAAAATTGGCAGAAATTTTAAGTTGTGCCCACATAATGTTGAGTTTCTTTTATCTTTGTCTACACTATATACTGTTTGTTTGATTTTCTGTCACATTTCTTTTTCAGATTTAAATGACAACAGAGTAACCAGTCAGGAACAGGTCCGTAGTGTGAAGGTGATTAACCTCAAGGAACACTTGACTGGACCAGTGGATGGAAGTTTGTACGCCACAATCAACAAGAGAAAACTGGAGTCGGGTAATGTGGTACAGAATGGACCTAGTCAGCTGCAGAATGGCACCTCCTATCACACCATAGATACAAGTAGGTCCTATTTCAGCGCAGTTGGATTTTTATGTGTCACCACAATATTAGAAATATTATGATTGACAGATGTATGCCAATTACAGATCAGTTAAAGTTTGCAGTTAGATCAGTTTTCATTACAGCTTTGTTTGGGATCCATGTTATATAAACACGTTACTATAAGTATGTAATGTTAAAGTACAGAATAACTAGTTTTCACAAAATAAAATATTTTAGTCAGATCAGATTTTGGCATTGATGGATCTGAGTGGAAAGAAACAGAGAACTCACAGATACTGCATTATCTTCCCTTTTTCACAACCCTGCAGTCAAATGTACATAAGAAAAGGACATGCACATGAAATATAGGTCACAGTGGCTTGCTTTTATAAGATATTTTCATAATCAGAAATATTCATCTTCATACAATACTGAGTTGCTTCATTCTGGCAATAATGTCTGAGAAGTTGACAAATGCAGAACTTTTATCAAAGATGAAACAAAATAAAAGTCATCTCATCTGATATTTAGCTCTACCAGTACTAGACCAGAACTTCTCATAGGACATTATGTTAATGTTTGTCAATTCGTTTGTTTGCACAAGTCTGTTCTAGCTACTCCTAAACCAACTGCCATAAAACTTTTTTGCACACATTCATCTCATGTCGAGTTGGTCCTGAATAAAAAAACTGATGTCACTTAATCAGTCAATATGGCCAACATGGTGGCCATCTTGAAAATGTTATGAACTACTTCTTCAGAATGGATAGTCATGTGAGCAAGGAGTTTTAAGTACAATACCTTCTTATGTCAAATTTGTCGCAGATGAAAATGATGCCGATCAGATATTCTGTATGGTTGTAGCGACAGGCTGTCTTGAAAATCCTGTTATTACTGCATGTTCTGAATGGAAAATCAGTCAACATGGTGTTTTCACTAGAAGACATCTTATGATAACATGTTGATCCTTAATGAAAATGGTGCCCTCAGACGTCATACTCAATGAATGGTCATGTCAGCATTAGGTCTAACTGAAAGGCTTTTCCAGGACTTGTGGCACTAATGATATGGTAGAATGGGAACCAGTCTAGATTAGGTTTAACTGAAAGGCTTTTTCAGGACTCATGGTACTAATGATATGTTAGAATGGGAACCAGTCTAGATTTGGGAACACTGAAAGGCTTTTTCAGGACTTGTGGGACTAATAATATGGTAGAATGGGAACCAGTCTAGATTAGATTTCACTGGAAGGCTTTTTAAGGACTCAAGGTACTAAAGATATGATGGAAGCAGTTGAGAAATTGAAGAATATAAATTAAGATATATATGGATTTGGCTGATTAGGAATGGATGATAATGAAAGTTTTAATATAAAGAAGTTTCTGATCTTATCCAAATGTAACTGAAACAAATAGAGATGACATTTTATTTGTAGAATTTGAGTTCTTTTAAGACTTGTTAGGTAAACTCATTGCTGAAATTAGCATCTGACTCTTTGATACTGAACTGAGAACAACATATGTAGTTCTTAAAAAAGCTGTGGCTCATATGGCTTTGTCTTCATAGAAGCTTGTATGAAGGATTTCTTTATACCATTGTTGATCCAAAATCTTAAGCAAGTCACATGGGCCAAACATGTGATGTTTTTGGCCATATATACTAATAAATATGAGTTTGATCATGAGCATTGAGAAATTTGAACTTAATGAATTTTGAATATCATTGTTTCCTTAGGTTTACTATGGGAGCTGAATTAGAATATAGAGTATATACTGCAGTTCTGCAAACAAGCTTTAGTACATGAAGCACAAAAGCTTTAATACATGAAGCACAAAAACTTTAATAGATGTAGCACACAATCTTTATTACATGAAGCACACAGGCTTTATTACATCAAGCACACAAGCATTAGTACATGAAGCACAGAGGTTTTAGTACATCAAGCACACAAGCATTAGTACATGAAACACAAGCTTTAGTACATCCAGTACACAGGCTTTAGTACATCAAGCACACAAGCATTAGTACATGAAACACAAGCTTTAGTACATCCAGTACACAGGCTTTAGTACATCCAGTACACAGGCTTTAGTACATCCAGTACACAGGCTTTAGTACATCAAGCACACAAGCATTAGTACATGAAGCACAGAGGTTATAGTACATGAAACACAAGCTTTAGTACATCCAGTACACAGGCTTTAGTACATCAAGCACACAGGCTTTAGTACATCCAGTACACATGCTTTAGTACATCCAGTACACAGGCTTTAGTACATCCAGTACACAGGCTTTAGTACATCAAGCACACAGGCTTTAGTACATCAAGCACACAAGCATTAGTACATAAAGCACAGAGGTTATAGTACATCAAGCACACAAGCATTAGTACATGAAACACAAGCTTTAGTACATCCAGTACACAGGCTTTAGTACATCCAGTACACAGGCTTTAGTACATCAAGCACACAAGCATTAGTACATGAAGCACACAAGCTTTAGTACATGAAACACAAGCTTTAGTACATCCAGTACACAGGCTTTAGTACATCCAGTACACAGGCTTTAGTACATCAAGCACTAAAGACTGCAATTGCTTTTGAAGGGTTCCCTAAAATGCTTGCCCTGAAAGGTCACAAGTTTGAACCTTAGCCAAACAATTTCAAAGACTTTTAAAAAATGGTCATAGCATCTGCCTCACTAGGAACTCAGCATTAAGAGGTTATACTTAGGACTGGTTTGCCTGGTGTCAGGATAATGTGATTGGATGGGACATGATTTCTACATGCATGATGCCACAGTGCTAGACATCACTATAAACTGCCACTCTGCTGTGCACCAGTCGAGGCAGGTGCTAGTACCATTTTTGCTAGTTTTTTTTATTATGACTTGGCCAGGGTTTGAACCCTCAACCTCGTGCTTAATCCAGTGATCATAAATAGATGCTCTGATATAAAGCAGAAGAACAAACATGACTGAAACGTAAACTATTGACCTGTAACCATGATGTTGAAAAAAGATCCACTATGTGGTACACAGCACATTGTGATGTGATGATGTATTTTTACATTATGTCAAATGGCTATAAATCTACAGAATGGAATGGAAGTATAATAGGAAAATTCAACTTGTAACACCATGACATTGATTGACTTTGAAGATAAAACCACCAGTGCAGTATTCATTTTATCTCAAATGGCTCTAAAGTTAATGAGTTGAAGGGTAATGTGAGGGAAAATAGTGTATTGAATCAAGACACTGACCTTGAAGATATGACTCGAAATGTGACATTAATGCTCCTTATTTATTGATATTTTATTTATCACTTGTTTAGGTTTTAGTTTCAAGGTCAAGGTCAATGATAAAATTCTACATTAAAAAACCTTTTCTGCAATTTTCCTCAAAAAGTCATTTTATGGCAGTGAACCTTGGTTACCTTCTGTGTTTACCTCTTTTCAGCATTGACTTGAGGAAAGTCATAGATTTCATGATTGGTTACCTTCTGTGTTTGCCCACTTTTCAGCTTTGACTTGAGGAAAGTCATAGATTTCATGATTGGATACCTTCTGTGTTTACCCTCTTTTCAGCTTTGACTTGAGGAAAGTCATAGATTTCATGATTGGATACCTTCTGTGTTTACCCTCTTTTCAGCTTTGACTTGAGGAAAGTCATAGATTTCTTGATTGTGAACATTAATCGCTTCATCATGGTAGATATGGGACAAAATTCTCTGAACTTTCTTGCTAATAGAGACATTTGCCAGGAGTGTTATAATATACTGTTACAAGGAAACTTTTGAGTGCCTTCAGCTTTAACAGAAATTCTTATTACTTTTGCAGGTAATTTTGGAGGATCCCCAATGAGCGCAAGTGACAGCAGATCATACTCAAGCCGTGATTTCAATGAGCAAGGCTATAGCACAAAATATAGCACTAGTGCAACAAAGTCCAACTATACCACAACCACCAGTCCACATTCAACCGCTAAGGTGCTGGATGAACAGACTCAGTTAGATCAAATCTTAAGTGACTTGTTAAATAACCAGGCTTTCGTCAGCCCAAAATCACCTCCCAAAACTGGTTCAGAAACTAGATCATTTAAAACATTTGATACACAAATGGGTCCTGACGGGAAAGTGACAATACAGAGGGCAGAAGTTCAGTACAAACCAGAGGGCTACAGGGAGGAAAGACACTTTAAGAAAACAGAGGAAAAAAGAACTTATCAACCAGTAAATGCATTTACCTACACACCAACCTCACCTGAAATGGCACGTTCATTTGAACCAATTAAAAGCCCAGAAGCTTTAAAAACTCACACATTGCCTTACAGAACTGACTATGAAAATAAATATGGTGAATCCTACTCAGCATACAGTACGCTGAATGGTCCTCACTCAACAACGTCAGTGAGCGATTCGGAACAGAATTTATCATGGCTACAGCAGCAACAAGCTAAACTTAGAGATAAACATCCAGACCGTGATGCTGTTCGCACTCAACAGGAAAAAATGATTATAGAGGAGTTGAAATCAGCACAAAATAGATATGTAACAAAGAAATCACAAAGTGAAGAAGATGAAAGGCAAATAATGGACTCTTACAAAAAATCCCCACCCCCAGTTGCAAACGGTCCTGTATCTGCAACAAGTCCTTACAGTTACACATTATCGAGGACACATACTTACTCTTCTGAAAAATCACCATCAGAACACTGGAGACAACAAGATTTTGCAATGGAACCACAGTTTTCTTATGGTACTCAAAATTACTTTACAGAAAGTAGGATTGATGGTTCAAAAGTATCAAACAAGCCACCACCTTCACCACAGCTGCAAAGGGCAATTACTCCAATAACAGTGTCCCCACCAGTAGCGCCCCCAGCTAGGTCTAGCAGCAAGGACTATATGCAGCAACAGCAGCAGCAGCAGCAAAGAATGCGGTCCAACAGTGGAAGCTCCTGGCAGGCTCAGAATAGTAGTTCTAGTAGTTCTTGGGCGACCTCAACTCAGCCACGACCAGTTCAAAGACATCACTCCGAGACTGCCTATGACAGGGAACAGTCTGAACGACTCCATGCATCCCGATCACACAGCGCAACATCTCCTGTATCCCCCAGGTCCCTCTCCCCTGCCCAGACCTACCAGACTTATAAGACTGTGTACAAAACAATTCAACACTCGACGGATCAGCCAGATTTCGCTCAGCCAGTCAGTAGCCCTCCAAGAGTGTCACCAACAACAACATATATGGAGGTGAAACCCAAACAACACTACATTACAGAAGTCTATGTTCATCGGACAGGAGGAGGTAAGAAACAGCACACCTTTGTTTATCCTTGACACCTCCAGCTTGTATACTCTATTATAGGTCAGGGGCTACTTTAGAAATGAAAATTTGGTGAATTTTTTTTTATTATATACCATTATTCCCAATACTTGCATACTTTCACATTCAGTGTGTATTGGTATGCCATTATTCCATTATTCCCAATACTTGCATACTTTCACATTCAGTGTGTATTGGTATGCCATTATTCCATTATTCCCAATACTTGCATTTTTACACATTCAGTGTGTTTTGGTATGCTATTATTCCCAATACTTGCATACTTACACATTCAGTGTGTTTTGGTATGCTATTATTCCCAATACTTGCATACTTACACATTCAGTGTGTATTGGTATGCCATTATTCCATTATTCCCAATACTTGCATACTTACACATTCAGTGTGTATTGGTATGCCATTATTCCATTATTCCCAATACTTGCATACTTAACACATCATACTTACACATTCAGTGTGTATTGGTATGCCATTATTCTCAATACATACATGTGTATAGATTGTATTGATATGCCATTCTATTATTCACACACACACACACACACACACACACACACACACACACACACACGATGGTTGGAATTGGCAGAATATGAGGCAACTAGTGGATGCAAGAGCCAGTGCCACTGATGGGCTTGTGTGATATTTTAAAACAACCTCTCCCTGATTTAGTTGCCAGGAACTCTGATGTCATGGAACTCCCTTTCTGTGACAGTGTGACTTCTTTACATTTTTTCTTGCACACATTGCCACAAATTTTGCTATGTCTTGATACTCCCTTCCTATGATATTGTAATGTCTTAACAGTCCTTTTTATTGTTTGTAAAGACCATTTGTTGTATTGAATCTCAGATTGATGTATCAAATCTTGCTTCCTGTGACTGTATGGCAGAAATTGTGATGTTGCGACACTTTCAATGACTTGGTGCCACAGATATTGTGACTTCATTACAATCCCTTATTGTACTTAGTGCCGTATGTATTGTAACTATTTCTGGCTCTACTCATTAGAAATGAGAAGAACTTTAGGGGATGGTCTTTTGTCAGTTTGGCCATTGTCTTTCCATCTGTTAGCACAAGTTTGTTACAACAAAACAACATGGAGGATTGCCATGAAGCTTTACGCACACATTTATCCCCTCATCTTAAGGATGTCCATATGTTGAAAATCTTCATATCACAAGTACTGGATGGCCCTATCAAGATGGGGTTTCCATAGAAACAAGACTACTGATGTCATATTGGTCCAGTATGTCTGTGTTTGATTCAGGTCAAGGCTTTATATTATTAGATTCCATATTTACTGGAGCACCTAAGACACTTTAAGCTCCATATATTTTGCAATGTAAAACATTTGCATGACCAAACTATAGTTTTGTTGGGTCTTTTCTAAATGGTATCCAACAAGTAGTTGGTCAGGATGAAATGGATAAAAAAAAATCTTACAAAAGTTTAATAGTGCAGAAGAATATAATGAATATTCAGATTTTTTGGAGGGGGAGGGGAATCAGAAAGGGTAACATTTATATTTAGTGGACAGCATGTGTTGTATAGAGAATGTCACATGACAGGAAAGATGACGGCTGTAACCAGGGCTTTTTACAAAAAAAGAGAATTGCATAAGTTGAAACTACTGGAGGTAATTAAGTTTAAAATAAACTTGACAAACATTTGAATTTGTCATGATATTCATCAGTACACCAGTCTACTGGTCTTGTTTTCCATATTGACAATAGCATTACATTGTACTTTGTTGCACCTTATTGGCCAAACTTGCAGAACAAATTGACTTCCTTACTGAGAATGTCTTGTTAAGGTTGGCAGGTTAGGGTTTTCACAAAAGACTTCTTATAATATCTATTTGGACTTAAATGAACATTGTGCTGGTCTGATATTGCCGTCACATAGCCGTCTTCTTGAAAATCTTCTTATTTCTCAAGAATGAAATGTCTTACTGACATGGTATTTAGCCAGAAGATTTCTTAAGATCAAATTGGTCCTAAATAGGGTAATATCACTGTAATGGTTTCCTGAAAGATTTAAGATTATTGTGTTGACACTCTTTTCCATTAACTTAGAGCCACATACACTGTGATATCTTCACACACCCTTCCTGTGCCACAATCACTGTGATATCTTGACACTTTTGCCAAGTGAATTAGTACCAGACATTGTGATAAACTTAGAGCCACATACACTGTGATATCTTCACACACCCTTCCTGTGTCACAATCACTGTGATATCTTGACACTTTTGCCAAGTGAATTAGTACCAGCCATTGTGATAAACTTAGAGCCACATACACTGTGATATCTTCACACACCCTTCCTGTGCCACAATCACTGTGATATCTTGACACTTTTGCCAAGTGAATTAGTACCAGCCATTGTGATAAACTTAGAGCCACATACACTGTGATATCTTCACACACCCTTCCTGTGTCACAATCACTGTGATATCTTGACACTTTTGCCAAGTGAATTAGTACCAGCCATTGTGATAAACTTAGAGCCACATACACTGTGATATCTTCACACACCCTTCCTGTGCCACAATCACTGTGATATCTTGACACTTTTGCCAAGTGAATTAGTACCAGCCATTGTGATAAACTTAGAGCCACATACACTGTGATATCTTCACACACCCTTCCTGTGCCACAATCACTGTGATATCTTGACACTTTTGCCAAGTGAATTAGTACCAGCCATTGTGATAAACTTAGAGCCACATACACTGTGATATCTTCACACACCCTTCCTGTGTCACAATCACTGTGATATCTTGACACTTTTGCCAAGTGAATTAGTACCAGCCATTGTGATAAACTTAGAGCCACATACACTGTGATATCTTCACACACCCTTCCTGTGCCACAATCACTGTGATATCTTGACACTTTTGCCAAGTGAATTAGTACCAGCCATTGTGATAAACTTAGAGCCACATACACTGTGATATCTTCACACACCCTTCCTGTGCCACAATCATTGTGATATCTTGCCTTTCTTTTGCTGTGATTTTATGCCTCAAACATGACATCTTGACACTTTCTTCCTGTGACTTAGTACCAGCCATTGTGATATCTTGACACTCTCTTCCTTTGACTTGGTGCCACATTCATTGTGATATCTTGGCACTCCCTTCCTGTGACTTTGTGCCAAAAAACAGCATCTTGACACTCCCTTCCATTGACTTTGTGCCACAGACATTATGACATCTTGACATCCCATATTGTGATCTAATACTGCAGACAGTTACACTTTCCACTATATTTAACAGTGATGAAGTATGTTAGAATAGAGAAACCTCTATTTTGTTGGCCAAATTAGTTGGTATCTGTAGTTATACAGATTTATTTTTATTAATATATGTCAGCAAATTAAAGGCAAAGTATGGATATCCTCAACGTAGAAGGTCAGAGTGCTGAAGTCATTTGTTTTATCATGCACTATACTCAATTGAACTTGAAAACTCCAAGCACCTCAGGATCAAACTTGTGCTTCAGGTTTTCAGTAGTTCTTTTATCCAAGGTCACAGGTAAGTGTCTGTTACACAGGGGGTGCATTACACAGGGACTAGACAAGCATTGTACTTCCTTTGAAGAAACCTTCTTGTAAAAGATGCATGTTCTGAAGGGAAAACAATTATGAACATTTTGTTCTTATGCTTATTAACATGTTTCACCTGTGTATTATGGATACCTGTGAAAGGGAACAAACTCTTATGATCCCTTTTATTTTTTTTTTACTGTAATTGGTTTTCATAGTCACTGTGACATTTTTCTAATAGCATTTTTATCTCCTCTGAAGCATTCCTTTAAGCCAAATGTCTCACTGTTGTAGGCTGTTCTTGATAAGCCAAATGTCTCACTGTTGTAGGCTGTTCTTGATAAGCCAAATGTCTCACTGTTGCAGGCTGTTCTTGATAAGCCAAATGTCTCACTGTTGCAGGCTGTTCTTGATTAGCCAAATGTCTCACTGTTGTAGGCTGTTCTTGATAAGCCAAATGTCTCACTGTTGTAGGCTGTTTTTGATAAGCCAAATGTCTCACTGTTGTAGGCTGTTCTTGATAAGCCAAATGTCTCACTGTTGCAGGCTGTTCTTGATAATCCAAATGTCTCACTGTTGTAGGCTGTTCTTGATAAGCCAAATGTCTCACTATCGTAGGCTGTTCTTGATAAGCCAAATGTCTCACTGTTGTAGGCTGTTCTTGATAATTGTTTCATTTATTTGATTATAAGGCTTCACAGCCACAGCTCAAAACATACAAAGCCACTTAAACATTTTTTTATTGTTGATGCAAGCAGCATAACCTAGGGCTAGAATGGGATGCAGTTTATATCAGGTTGCAAAATTACTTTAATACTGTTGCTTTGGAGTAAAAAAAAGGCAAATAATTTGGCTTCAATCTATTTCTGTATGATCATATATCTCTGATGATAAGCACATGTTTGATGACAAGTCCATGCTGAAGAAGTCCATGCTGATGACAATCTATGCTGATAATAAGTCCACACTTGATGACAAGTCCATGCTTATATTCATATTTGATGACATTTCCATGCAAAGTCCATGCTAATGTTAAGTGCATGCTTGATTAAAACCTATGCTTGAGGAAGGAAGGCCACATGGGCCTACCATATAAAAAATATAGTACATTTTTTAAATTATTCTATTACATTTACTGTGCAAATGTTAAATAATTACACCCAATATTCTCCTGCTCAATTCTAACTTAAATGCAAACATGACAAGTCATCACATCATTTTTAGGTAGATCGAGATCTGTTTTGATTTATTGCAGTCCTGTGTATAAAGAACATCATACATCTTACTTGCTCATTTCAAATTAAATTTATGAAAAGTTTTGGATCATTTCAAATTAAATTTGCAAAATGAAACAGTTTATTTCCTTTTTTCATTTGTGAATATTATGGTGGCAGGCCATTTCATTTGTTCTTATTCACATTTGTGTGGCAGAGTGGTCTCTAGTGCTGAACATTACGGATCACTGCCATCTCAACTCTGTCTGCACAAGTTCAAGTCCAGACTTGGCTAACCTGGGTAAGCGAGAAAGCCTGCCAGTAGCTTCTTGTGGGTTGGTGGTCTTTCCTGGGGTTTTCCAGGGTTCTTCATCCACCAATAATACTGGCCGCCATGTATAGCCTATATTGTGCTGAAAAATGGCATTAAACCCAGTAACAACAACATTTGCATGTTGGTCCCTTTGTTCTGTTAGCATGTTTTTTTTAGGCATCATATAAAGTAATTATTATTATACTTTCTTTCAGATCTTCCTGTCAAAAAAGATTAATTCAATTTTTTTATTGCAAAGGTAAAAAATTTGTCATGGTCCTTGTAAAGCTAAGATGCATTGGATGTGCCAGCAGGATTTATGAACAAGACACATCCCAAAGCATGCTTTCTTTGTAATCTTTGACTTCAGTTTGCACTTGTATGACAGCTGAGTACACCTAGCTATGTGCTGATATTTTCTGGAACTCCTTGATAACTTGATAACTTGAGTACACCTAGTTATGTGCTGATGATTGTTTTCTGGAATGCACTTGATAACTTGAGTACACCTGTGTTGATGATATTTTCTGGAACTCCTTGATAACTTGAGTACACATAGCTCTATGCTGATGATGTTTTCTGGAACTCACTTGATAACTTGAGTACACCTAGCTATGTGCTGATGATTGTTTTCTGGAATGCACTTGATAACTTGAGTACACCTGTGTTGATGATGTTTTCTGGAACTCCTTGATAACTTGAGTACACCTAGCTTTTTGCTGATGATGTTTTCTGGAACTCACTTAATAACTTGAGTACACCTATCTGTGTTGATGATGTTTTCTGGAACTCACTTGATAACTTGAGTACACCTAGCTTTGTGCTGATGATGTTTTCTGGAACTCATTTGATAACTTGAGTACACCTAGCTATGTGCTGATGTTTTCTGGAACTAGCTATGGCCTCTTGATCTTTTGACAACAATGCCTATGAAGCGATGAGTACATGCAGCTGTGTCCTGTTGAACATTTGAAGGGAATCTCTATATTATTCTAAGATTCTGTTATCAAGCAAGTTCTACTTCAGAATTTTTTATATATAAATATTACATCTTTTTAGTAATGTAATTTAGTATTTCATTTTAAGCAAATGTGAACATATGGCTGTATAGATATAAATTACTTCTAAAATACTGTACAGTGTGTCATTTTTAAGGCCTCCTAGTGGAAAAACAGTTCAGTGATCTGCTGTACATACTTGCTTATAAGCCTGGTCCATACGCAGATTGCAGAGATCTGATTTGCCATGGCTTAATGCACAAGCAGATCTGTGACTGTGCAGTTTCTTAGGAATAATTAGAAGAATAACCAACATAGACTCTGATCTGCCATCATGGTATTCATGACAGATTTGGGTCTACCTTGTTTGTGGTTGGACTTATAGATAAGTTCATATGGTACATGTATGTTTCTATTTCCAAAATTTGATTGCATCATTCAATCTTTAACATATGCTGTCAGTGAGAGCTATGATGTATACCACCTTATAATGAGACCACCTTGTAAAGCACACCCTTGTTATAATATTCTCTGTGGGAGCCATGGGGTACACACCTCATAATGAGACCACCTTGTACAGCACTCCCTTGTAATAATGCTGTGGATGGGACCCATGATGTAACCCACCTTATAATGAGACTACCTCATTTAGTACTCCCTTGTTACAATAATGTCATCTAAAACCATGGTGTAAATTAACTTGTACTGAGACCACCTTGTATAGCACTCCCTCATTATAATGCTGCCCATTGTGAGCCATGATGTATACCACCTTATAGTGAGACCATCTTGTAAAGCATTTCCTTGTTATAATGCTGCCCATCGTGAGCCATGATGTATACCACCTTATAGTGAGACCATCTTGTAAAGCATTCCCTTGTTATAATGCTGCCCATTGTGAGCCATGATGTATACTAAAACTACCTTATACTGAAGTACCTTATATATTAATTTGACTTTGACATGACTATATCTACCCTATGACAAGAAATGCCCAATATTAAAGAGCCCTACAGAGAGGGACATAGAAATCCTGCTTGATGGAAAAATTATACTTTGTTGCAAACATCATGATCACATCTAGAGTTCTAGGTTTGAAAGAAACTGTCCAGTTTTGTATGCCTTCTTGGCCATTCATGCTATTCAGTATATTATTGGTAAAATGTGTACTTGATTGACACTTGGTCATTTGGTCATTCCATGTTCACATTCTGTATTGGAATGATTTTTCTGATCACCATTGCTATTTTACAATTTCAAAATTAGAATTCTTCATCAGCAAAGATAAGCAATGATTCAATATTTTTGAACGATCAGTGAAAATATCCATCACATGTACAAGAGCTCAGTAGTGGGATATAATATTCTTGGTCACAGAGACGTTTGGTCCAATATGTTTTAGTGATAACGCCAACAAACTCAGTGACCAAAACTTGGGAAATCATTGCTTCAAAATTTTACAATCTTTATTCCAAGCTGGTAAGTTGCTAGAAGAAGTACTGGCTTATTTATTATATTCAAATATTGATCGATGTTGGAATTAAACTTGAGAGAGTGGAGTTAACGTTGCATTAAGAAACTAGTTGGGTCAGTTGAAAAAATAAACCAGTCAAAGCGTGAGAATACCATTATTCAGAAGCTTTCATTTAGTCAACATTTATATTTTACATTGAAAATGGGCTTTAAAAGAAAGTCAAGGGTCAAAACAAAAGTGTTATCTTGAAGAATTGACAACCAGTATTAAATAAATCTCACAGATGTAATATATACTCTCTTATAAGGCAAGTCCAACTTCAGACAACATTGACACTGATCTGCCATCCTGTACTGCATTTGCACATCAGAGTCTTTATGGATTGTTCTGCAACATTGACCACGATCTGCCTGTACAAAAAAAATGTGCTGATTGCAGTTGATCTTATAAGTGAGAATATATGGTACATTTTGTATTTATTCAGACACATTGTTAATCCAACACTATTAGGAAGCAATGTCTAGCAGTAACTTTCTGGCGGCAGTATTATTAACAGTTTGTTAAGGGTTTCATTCATCTTTTTCAGGAATGCTTTGAATCAGAATTTGATATGCAGGTCTTGACCTTTGCTGATACAAATTTATTTCATATCAATTAAATCAAGTCTCAAAATGTGTTCCTAGCTAAACAGGAAAGAGTTTAAGGTGAAACTAAACATTTTTTCAAGTTTACTATTACAGGTACTGTGAATTGATTTTTTTTAAAAACTTGGAAATCAGTTGTCATGGTCCTGCTAAAAATATGACCATTTAATGAATTCTTGAACTCAAAAGGTTGGGAAAGGTATTCCAGTGGAAAGATGAAAGGAATATTGTTGTTAAGGTCTTTAAAGTTTTTGGTATATAGATTTTTCCTGTAGTAGCATCAGTAAACTATTGATTTGTCGTGTAGTTGTGTTGGTAAACTCCATAATGTACTTGTGTCAGTGGACTATTGATTTGTCATGTAGTAATGTCAGTAAACTCAATATTGATTTGCCCTTCAGTTGTATCTGTGAACTATTGATTTGTCATGTAGTTGTGTTGGTGAACTTCATATTGATTTGTTCTGTAGTAGTGTAATTAATTTGTCAAGTGGTAGTGTCAGTGAACTCCATATTTATTTATCCTGAAGCACTGTCAGTGAAGTACAGTATTGATTTGTCATGTAGTTGTGTTGAACTCATGTTTCAGTGAACTATTGATTTGTCATATAGTTATTTTGATGAACTCCATGTTGATTTGTCATGTAGTGATATGTCCTTTATAAACAGTAAAGGGACATAATGGATTAAATATAAGTTGTTAGTTTGGGGTATAATGCCTTTTTTCAGCATATGACAGGCTTTAAATGATGGCCAATATAATTGGTGGTTGAAAAACTAGTGAAAACCCAAGTAAGAATTAATCATTGTGACACAGGTAACTTCTAACAAGAGAACAATTTTTATAAATTTAAAAAAATCTCCATTATAGATGGTTGACCTTAATATTTAGGTTGCCTTTAAGGCAGGTTTCACAATATTTTACAGAATGAGAATAATTTAGTTATGCAGCAAAAAGCCAAGCTCATGCATGGACCACTCTGGTGGCCTGCATAGTTAGAGTATAGGTCTTAAATGTGGAATGTCACAGGTTCAAACACTGGCTGAGTCATACCAAAGGCTTATAAAAATGGGTCAGTGTGAGGACTGGTTGGCCTGGTGTCAGGATAATGTGACTGGGTAGGACATGATGCTTCATGTCTTTGCTAAGATGCCCCAGTGCTAGACATTACTGTAAACTGCCACACTGCAGACATCATAGCGATATGACTGAAAAATTGTTGAAGGTACATTAAAAATACAAAACACATACAAAGTCATGTACATGGAAAGAGGCATCTTTTATTGGTACTTTGTAAAGTGAAAATGCTGTGGGGACCAAATGTTGCATTCAAGTTGTCAGCATTTTCAAGTGTTGAGATTCTACAGATCTGATAATCTGTTAAATTTGGACTGAGTGAACTATTTAAATGATCCTGGAAGTACAAATGATTCAAGTCCAAGTTGTCACCGTTTTACTACATATGAATACAAATAACATTATTTATTTAAAATATATTCTTATGCAGGCTCCAATACAGGAACCATGAAAAGTGTTAAAAGTGATACAGATAAGCAAGACACTGAAAGCAAACTTGATGAACTTGAAAAATCATTACAAGCAGCCTCTGTATCCATCATGGCTTCATCACCGTGGCAACAATCAGAACAGTTCAAAAAGTCTGAAGTAAGGCAAAAAATGGAAACTCGAACGTACGAAGTTAAAAGTGAGCAACAGTACCAGAAGCAGCAAATGAGCAGCGTGAGTAACGAACAAGAGAGTGGTTACATTGTGCAGCCTCCCAGAAGCATGTCTCCCGTATGGGATAATGTAAGCATGATCCCTACCCTAGTATATTTTATCTTGGTTGCTAATTCAGATGTTAGATTTGGAGTCGTCATTATTTTTGTAATATTGACAAAATTTGGGTCCATTTGATACTTTGAACTCTACTTGAGTTCGGAAAATGCAATAGAAGGGAAATAACCGTTGTGAAATATTTGACCAAAATAACTGGTGATTCCAAATCTAGGATAAACATCAAACAACCTGTATTTGTAAAGTTGTCTTAAAAATATTTTCAGAGCTAATTAAATGGTTAACTTTTATTTTACGAAAAGTATGGTTTTAAATAACTTCAAATTCTCTAATATGTTAAAAAATGTTTGAGAGGTACAACTTTCTTCTGAAGAAAAAAAAATCTTATTGACTTTCCATCCAATGTTTTGACAAAAGGTTGCATTTAAAAATTCAGAAGCCTAAACAAGACAAACAAATACTGGGGTTGTTTAATGTTTGAATCAAACCTGAGTTCTCATAAATTAAAAAATGAAAATTTAAAAGTATATCATGTTTTATTTCACCGAAAAGTACATTTTAACAGTTATTTTTGTGCGAAAATTCTCAAAACCCATTTAAAAAATCTGTTATTTTTACACTTTTACCAAATTTCCTTTTCCTCCTTATGACGAGGCAACACTTATATATCACCATATATGAATGATAACTCAGGTGGTATTATTTTGTATTTTAGAAATCATATTGCATTTTTTAAAATTTTATTTAATCTTGTACAGTTTATCTTCTGCTTGATTATTTATAATTGGTAGCATAGGCACAGACTAAATTATTTCAATTTTATAGTCTCTTTCAAATTTTTTAAAAAAACTTTGAAGTTTGAAAGTCCCTTTGAATATTTTAATCAAAACTCTAACAGTGGTATGCTGCATAATAAGATATTAATACTATTTATTGAACATTGATTAAATGGGAGCATGATCAAGCATGTATTTGGTTAAAATGATTTATTTTACCTGGACTTTATTTAGCATGTGTTATTTTATTGGTTTCCCTGTTCAGGTTAAGTTTCTATATTTTATTTCATTTATGTGTTTTTGAAATATTGAGTCAAATAGCTCAGTTATATTGAAATGTTAGTTAATGGAAGATAGTACATTTTTTATTCACAATATCATCTCCGATGCATGCTGTAATGAGAAATAACATTTGTATCTAATGAATGGTCAAAGGGAAGTAACTCCAAGTAGTAAATATCATGCCAAGTTCTAGATAAGCTTCCTATTTGCATGTTCTTTGGCAGACTATTTGACTAAAAATGCATTTTAACAATTAAATTATTTACTTCGTGTAAAATGTACCAGACTATTTATTTTGAAGCATTTAGACCAATAGTTGTCAACTTAATTCTCCTGCAATTCATAAATACTGTATTTTATACTGGTATACTTTGGAAAGTTAAGTATGCTCTCAATTCAAGCTTCAGATGCTCTGTGCACATTTTAAAGCTCTGTGCACATTTTAAAGGATGTTACTTGGTTACTCTGAGAAGACATACAAATTAAATGATGCAATTAGCCTTGGGCATAAACCAATAGATTAATTATTAACCCGACTTGCAGTTGAATACATTAGGTGATTAATGGAAAAGATTGTTGTAATTCCTGACATTTAAAAAAATTCTTATTTTTATTCATCCTTAAAGCCTGACCCTTGAATATTGCATCATCGTTGTCATTGTCTTCATCATAATCATCAGTGCAAGAACAACACAAATTAATATTATTATATTATTATTATTATTATTATTATTATTATTATTATTATTATTATTATTATTATTATTATCATCATCATCATCATTATTATTATTATTATTATTATTATTATTATTATTAATATTATTATTATTTTTTATTATTATTATTATTTTTATTATTATTATTATTTTTATCATCATCATTATTATTATTATTAATATTATTATTATTATTATTATTATTATTATTAATTTTTTTTAATTATTATTATTATTATTATTATTATTATTATTATTTTTATTATTATTATTTTTATTATTATTATTTTTATCATCATCATTATTATTATTATTATTATTATTATTATTAATATTAATATTATTATTATTATTATTATTATTATTATTATTACTTTTTAATTATTATTATTATTATTATTATTATTTTTATTATTATTATTTTTATTATTATTATTTTTATTATTATTATTATTATTATTATTATTATTATTATTATTATTGTTCAATTTTTTTCTCAACATAAATTTAGATCAGCTTCATCTTTATCTAATGCATGATACAATTTGGATCCAGTCTGAGATGCATCAAATATCTTTCTAGATATTGCAAAGAAGATCATATATTACAAATATCAGATATCAGGGCTTGTGTTTTGTAAAATGCAGGAGTTATTGAAGAAAATTGTTCACTGTTCTCAAATATTTACAATATCATTGTCTATGGCATATTGACATCACATATCAATATGGCAGTACCTGTAAACATCAGTATTTGTGAAAGGCAATAGCCCATTTCATACCGGATTTAACCGAGTTGCTCCGTAATTATCTGAAAAACCTCCCGAGTCACTTTATACTCCAGCCAATCAAATGCTGGTGGGCATATGTACATAACAAAATGGCATACATTGTTGTTTAGAAGAATCAGATTAAAACAAATTAAGAAATGCCTGCTACCTGCCCGCTAAATGACCAGGACTTTTGTAGCTTTAATGTCAAAAAATATTCCAGGTTTGTTATACTGCATATTAATACAAAAATTTCCTTATATTGGTAAACGAAACTCGATTTATGTAAAACGGTGTTTGACACCATTTCCATACTTGCATATACATGTCCAGATGAAAACACCATAGCCACTCTCTCGTATGGCTTTAAATTCTGCCCTGGTTTCCAGAAAATAAGACAGGATGGTTCCAATATTAAATTTTGTCAATACCTATGGCATCATCGCTATTGAATAGGCATTTTTTAACTCTATAAACAAAGCTGAAGTAGTTGGAACAGTTGATGCGTTCACCTTGTTTTGACCACCAGCTATCGATTGGATATTGCAATCAGCTGACCACCCGCCACATGATAAAAATTCCGTTTAAATTATGTAGTTCACCGATATCTCCATGCAATGGTCTATTGCCATGAAATCTGGGACAGAAATAGTTCACTCAGAAAACATGAAAATCTTGGTTTTGAATAAAAAGTTTGGAGAAAGTGATGGATCATTCTCCTGGAGGCCATTTAATAAGCACCGTGTTGTGCATGAGCGATCAAGCTACTAAAAATGCTAGGTCTGTCATATGTAGTCTTCTTCTTCTGGTGATCACTCAACACAGTGTGACCTATACATAATGTAGGAAAAATTCAATGATCACTCACCAGAGAGTGACCTATATATAATGTAGGAAAAAATCAATGATCACTCACCACAGTGACCTATACATAACATAGGGAAAATTCAAGATCACTCACCACTGTGTGACCTATACATAATGTAGGAAAAATTCAATGATCACTCACCACAGTGTGACCTATACATAATGTAGGAAAAATTCAATGATCACTCACCACAGTGTGACCTATACATAATGTAGGAAAAATTCAATGATCACTCACCAGAGAGTGACCTATATATAATGT
This sequence comes from Potamilus streckersoni, assembly GCA_016746295.1. Taxonomy (NCBI): domain Eukaryota; kingdom Metazoa; phylum Mollusca; class Bivalvia; order Unionida; family Unionidae; genus Potamilus; species Potamilus streckersoni. Next base: position 1,714,448 of record JAEAOA010000534.1, read on the forward strand.
AGGAAAAAATCAATGATCACTCACCACAGTGACCTATACATAACATAGGGAAAATTCAAGATCACTCACCACTGTGTGACCTATACATAATGTAGGAAAAATTCAATGATCACTCACCACAGTGTGACCTATACATAATGTAGGAAAAATTCAATGATCACTCACCACAGTGTGACCTATACATAATGTAGGAAAAATTCAATGATCACTCACCACAGTGTGACCTATACATAATGTAAGGAAAATTCTACATCTTTTGTATGACAGGAATGGATAATTTTGGTAATTACCATTGCTAAGCCCATGTTCTTAAGAAGATCACCCCAATTCATATAAGTTGCTGTATATCAGTTCAAGCTAAGTTTGTTAGTTATTCAAGGCCATGCTTGGTGGGAAGCCCACCCCAATTCTTGCAAACTTTGTAATGACAGGGCAAGCTAATTTTGGTAGTTATACAAGGCCATGCTTGGTGGGAAGCCCACCCCAATTCTTGCAAACAATGTAATGACAGGGCAAGCTAATTTTGGTTAGTTATACAAGGCCATGCTTGGTGGGAAGCCCACACCAATTCTTGCAAACTTTGTAATGACAGGGCAAGCTAATTTTGGTAGTTATACAAGGCCATGCTTGGTGGGAAGCCCACCCCAATTCTTGCAAACTTTGTTATAACAGGGCAAGCTAATTTTGGTAGTTATACAAGGCCATGCTTGGTGGGAAGCCCACCCCAGTTCTTGCAAACTTTGTAATGACAGGGCAAGCTAATTTTGGTAGTTATACAAGGCCATGCTTATTGGGAAGCCCACCCCAGTTCTTGCAAACTTTGTAATGACAGGGCAAGCTAATTTTGGTAGTTATACAAGGCCATGCTTGGTGGGAAGCCCACCCCAATTCTTGCAAACTTTGTTATAACAGGGCAAGCTAATTTTGGTAGTTCTACAAGGCCATGCTTGGTGGGAAGCCCACCCCAGTTCTTGCAAACTTTGTAATGACAGGGCAAGCTAATTTTGGTAGTTATACAAGGCCATGCTTGGTGGGAAGCCCACCCCAATTCTTGCAAACTTTGTAATGACAGGGCAAGCTAATTTTGGTAGTTATACAAGGCCATGCTTGGTGGGAAGCCCACCCCAATTCTTGCAAACTTTGTTATAACAGGGCAAGCTAATTTTGGTAGTTATACAAGGCCATGCTTGGTGGGAAGCCCACCCCAATTCTTGCAAACTTTGTTATAACAGGGCAAGCTAATTTTGGTAGTTATACAAGGCCATGCTTGGTGGGAAGCCCACCCCAGTTCTTGCAAACTTTGTAATGACAGGGCAAGCTAATTTTGGTAGTTATACAAGGCCATGCTTGGTGGGAAGCCCACCCCAATTCTTGCAAACAATGTAATGACAGGGCAAGCTAATTTTGGTAGTTATACAAGGCCATGCTTGGTGGGAAGCCCACCCCAATTCTTGCAAACTTTATAATGACAGGGCAAGCTAATTTTGGTAGTTATACAAGGCCATGCTTGGTGGGAAGCCCACCCCAATTCTTGCAAACAATGTAATGACAGGGCAAGCTAATTTTGGTAGTTATACAAGGCCATGTTTGGTGGGAAGCCCACCCCAATTCTTGCAAACTTTATAATGACAGGGCAAGCTAATTTTGGTAGTTATACAAGGCCATGCTTGGTGGGAAGCCCACCCCAGTTCTTGCAAACTTTGTAATGACAGGGCAAGCTAATTTTGGTAGTTATACAAGGTTATGCCTGTTGATAATCTTACCCAACTCCTTCTTACATCAAAAATTAATGAAGGATATTATTGTGTTATATTAGGCCTATCACCTTCTTTGTGACAAATTTATTCAGTTGGACCCTAGTTTTATCATGTGTGAAATGCTGTATTTCAGGCCTGGAGAAAATTTTGTACAAAACTTCTTTCAAATCTTTTCAATTTTTTATCTTTAATAACAGTAATTACATATTTCTGCATACAAATAGTTACTTTTTTAGTGTGAAGGTAAGTATCTATGAAAACCAGTTTTGGCAGTAAAATAAAATCTGCATTTGTACTTACTAAATTTTAAAGTATTATTTTATTTAGTGATACATGACTTCCTTACTCACTAAAACAACCCTTATTATAATGCCATTCCTTTCATAAGGCAGGTATGGTTATGGATCCCATTTCATTATAGGCCATGCAGTAATGAGATTGTATTTATAATGTACTTTATTCATGGATGACATTATAATGAGGGCAGATGTTTTTGAGAAATATACAAAATGCCATTGCTGGCTGCAAGTTTGCAGAACACTAATAAAATTTAACAACTTGTGGGAAGGTTATCAGTGTTGCAGCAGTATGTCAAAAAAGCTTTGTATTGGTGTCTCAGTTTTTTATGTTTAATTTTCACGAGATCATTGGTGTGCAGGATTAGTAATCAGGAACAAAAATATTTTAAGGAATAAATTCAGTTGACAGGCCAAAGGTCTACAGTGTAATAATTTTCAAGCTGGAGAAGAATAATAATCTTATAACTTTAAAATCATAAATATTTGTAGAGGAATTGAAAAAAAAAACAGGGTTGCTCTACAATGTTATCTTTGGTAAAATGGTAAAAGCATATAATGTTATCCTTGGCTGTATATCTTTGTGTTCCTATATTCAGTAATACATCTATCCCACACACCTTGGTTAAGTTTTTTTTTTTCTTTTCATTTTGGTGTTGTGATCAGACATGCATGTGCCATGAAAATATATTATTTTTCTACAGCACTTCAACATTGGTAGATGTTTCTAATTAATGTTGCCCATGTCTGTCCATACAGCTGTCTAACCATCTGTCTAACCATCAAAAATACACTGGTTGCATTTAGCATTTGGGTTCATTTTAAAGCTCAGGAATGGAATGTCCATAAAATTAAATCTCACAAAAGAATTGAGTTTTGGGGTAGGGGTGTTCAGACAATGTTATAAAAAATCTTTTTATAGAGGAAGAATCAATTATGTGGCATTTACACAATTGAGGTTTTAACAGTTTTCTTTGGGGGTGGTGGCAGTTTTTATATGAGAACAGATGTGTGTGATAGATAACCTTCAGTGAAGGAAAATAACTTACTGGTATAGTTCCTTATATGATTTTGATATCAGCACATTGGTAGAGATTTTGTGTTATGATGATGGCACTACATCATATTCATCAAAATTACATAAAGCAGATTACCTTTGATATTGAAAATTGCGTCTGTACCATTGTTCAACCATTTGCAGTTCATAAAATGCTTTTAGTTAATAGATAAAAGATGTAAACATCTTGCTTAGTTGCAAAATGTCACATCTATAGCACTTGAGTATGACAGCATATCTTGTTTATCAGATCTGATAGATTAATATTACTGGATGTAGGCTGACGGTGGGAGTTTCACACTTAAGGATTGATTACAGTTGATCTGCATAGTCAATATGCAGGAGAAAACAGTGTTATGTCACAATAATGTAACCCCCCTCCCCAGCCATGAAATTTGATTCACACAAAAATCTAGTTTTATAGTCATCATCTAATGCTTTTTTTCCACATTTTTCACATCCTTTTCTTTGATGTGATGTACAAGTGAGACAAGATACATTTGACCCCAATTTTAAAGCCCTATTGCATTGAAGATTACACTGAGTTTTTTACAAGATCAGATCACTTGAGAAATATTAATTTCTGTGGCAGTCGGTAAATAAGAAATCATCTTACACACACAATTTGATACTTTTAGTTGAGGTTATAGTACTTGAAAAAACATTGGGGTGGAATGTAAGGTTGCTGGTTATTATAGGTCTACACATGATCAAGGTCTTGCACATAGTTTATAGTTTATTAACAATGATTTTTTTTTAACAATGATTATTGTTATTATTATGGTATTTGTTATGTGTGATCCATAGTTATAATACTTTTAAGAATACTGTCAGAAGGGTGAAAGTAACTTTTCTTGCCCATCATGTATTGGCACGTATACTTGCCTTTATTTACTTTGCATACTAACTTTTACCTGTTGACAACCCTGGTCATAGCTAACAAGCTCTTTTCACTACAAATCCTAAATATTAATGGATGTATTCAGTCAATAAGCATTAAAAGGGGTGTATACCTGTTCTTAGAAGAGATGGAAACTCATCAAAAGAGGCACTGTGTTTGAGTGATACAGGTCTTTTCCCTCAGGTGTTGTACATGTAGGTAAGTGATGTAGGTAAAAGACTAGTGGAGAAGTATTTACCTGTATTTTCAAACATGTGTATTTTCCAACATGTCTTCTGTGTTTTTTTGTATATTTTGCAACAGCTGATGCATGTTTTTGGTATTTTCTTGGATGCTTCTTCAAAGAGGTTAATTTGTCATTTTCAAAGGATTTGATTTCAGTACCTTAAAACAGGTGAGATATTTGTTTACACCTTGGTTCAGCAAAGTTGACATTCATCATGATAGGTTTAATTTCAGAAAAGATCTTGTTACAAATGGTTTTCAGCTCTTGCTAAAATAAATACTTGTGAAGTTATTTCAAAACAAAAATATAGACAAGTCTCTTATAAAATATTTTTATTTTGAGATTGACATGATGGTAACTGTGACCATTGCTGAACCCTACATACACCTTACTTTATTGTATAACACAGATTTATGGAGAAGGGGGGAGTACATTCTATACCCTACAAAGACCTTACCTTATTGTATAACATAGATTTATGGGGGAAGGGGAAGTACACTCTACACCCTACATAGACATTACTTTATTGTATAACATAGATTTTTGGGGGAAGGGGGGATACACTCTACACCCTACATAGACCTTAATTTATTGTATAATACAGATTTATTTAGTTATTGTGGTTGTTGTAGGGTTTAACGCCATTTTTTAGCACAAGATAGACTATACATGGTGGCCAGTATTAATTGTGGAGGAAGAACCCTGGAAAACTAGGGGAAGAACCACCGACTCACGAGAAGCTACGGGCAGGCTTGCTCACTTACCCATGTTAGCCGAGACTGAACTCGAACTCACACAGAGGTGAGATGGCAGTGATCGGTAATGGTCAGTACTTTAGACCACTTGGCCACTCAGGGCCCCCTTAATACAGATTTATGGAGGAAAGAGGGTACACTCTACACCCAACAGGGACCTTAATTTATTGTGTAACAGATTTGTAGCAGAAGGGTGAGTATTATACTTTATACCCTACATAGACGGTAATTTATTGTATAACACAGATTTATGGGGAAATGGGGGTTATACTCTACACTGACAATAGCCTTAGTTTGTTGTAAAACACAGATTTTTGGGGGAAGGAACAGGGTACACTCTACACCCAACAGGGACCTTAACTTATTGTATAACACAGATTTTTGGGAAAATGGAGACTTGGTCTACACCTAAATGAATCTGAGTCTTAATGTATAACACAAAGTATGAGGTAAGGGGCACAGTCTACACTCTACATGAAACCTAATGTATAGCACAAATTATGGCGGTGAGGGCACAGTCTAAATTCTACATCAACCTTAATGTATAACACAAATTATTGGGAAAGAGGCACAGTCTACACTATACATCAACCTTAATGTATAACACAAATTATGGGGAAAGGGGCACAATCTACACTCTACATCAACTTTAATGTATAACAAATTATGGGGTAGGGGGCACAGTCTACACTGTACATGAACTTTAATGTATAACACAAATCATGGGGTAGGGGGCACAGTCAACACCCTGCATGAACCTTAATGTATAACACAAATTTATGGAGTAGGAAACACAGTCTACCCTCTACATCAACCTTAATGTATAATACAAATTTATGGGGTAGGGGGCACAGTCAATACTCTACATCAACCTTAATGCACAAGACAAATTATGGGGTAGGGGGCACAGTCTACACTATACATCAACCTTAATGTATAACACAAATTTTTGGGTAGGGGCACTGTCTATACTCTACATCACCCTAATGTATAACACAAATTATGGGGTAGGGGGCACAGTCTACACTCTACATTAGCCTTAATGTTAATGTATAACCCAGATTTACATGGTACTTGTCATAATGGTTGGGTTCAGTCTATAGCGTGCATGAACCTTAATGTATAACACAAATTTATGGGGTAGGGGGCACAGTCTACACTATACATCAGCCTTAATGTTAATGTATTGGTTGGGTTCAGTTTATAGCGTGCATGAACCTTAATTTTAAAGCATTACATAAATTATGGGGAGAGGCAGTCTCAGCTTTCACTCCATGGACTGCTTCATGGTTTTATTTGTGGGGTTAAAGGGTTTATTCTTGTTTTTGAGATATTTGATAAAAGTTTTCTGATCTTTATGCAGCAGAAATTATTTGTTTACTTTTCTTCGCTTATCTAAGCATTGTTTAAACTTTAGTAATGTCTTTTTGTGACTCTATACCTATGTACACCCTTACTGGATATTTAATAATATTGAATCCCATAGTTACTCCACACCTGTTTACAGAATTAATTGGAAACTTCACATACTGTTTAGTCCCATAGTGGTTTCACATCTGTATACACACTAACTCAGTACTTTACATCATTCAGTCCCATATTGACTCCACACCTATGTACATCAATTTCCCACTAATCCAAAAACTGTCCCAAGAAATTCCAAAAACGGATCTAAAGTGCTTATGAGCTACCATGCTAGCCACTTTTACATTTATAAATCAAAATGATTTTGCTTCCCATACTTCTATTAATGCAGAATATCAATATATAATCCTTTTAATTTAGACTATCAATGAAGTCCTTTAAAATTTCACATAATCCAGTAGAACTAATTAAATATTCAAGTCTTTTAATAAATTCACAAAATCCAGTAAGTATCGACTGCTTAAAGAGTTTCTACTCTGCTAAATCCAATTAGCAAATATTAATAATAAATCACTATTTCTTCTCAACAACTCTTACAGAACAGTATAATTGAATGGTGAATATTCACTTACATAGTCAGATCTCAATATACACTTCAAATAAACAAAATCTGATTCACTAAATATATTCTGAAATAGTTACATCATATTACAGAGGAGCCTTGATAATCTGGACTCTGGTTATCCAGAATCCTCACCATCCAGGCATAATTCCTAAACATTTAATTTGCTCCATTAATCAAGAAATTTGCATTTCAGATCCGGAAATCGAAATCGGAGACCAAATTGTAAAATTTGTCTTGATAATCTGGAAATAATTTTTTTCAAAAATAAGAAAATTCAAAACATTTTATATGAAAATAGTCAGATTACACAGATTAAATTTTCACAAATTTGGAGGTGTGACAATGTATGTCACTTATTTGTCAAATTATAGTGGTATGTTAAAGTTTTCAATTGATTATGTACATAGTGTGGTGTGTATGATGTGTTGTTTTAAACTTATATTTGCTGTAGTGTATGTTATATTTGCTGTACATGTATAATCAAGCGCATATTATAATAACGTACAATCACCACAAGTCCATAGATGTATTCATTAATTTATTTCAACCATTATTGAATATACAGTACATTTACAGCTAGCATATACATGCACATGTATACTGTATAATGACATCATTAAATAAAAATGTGCATGATTCAAATATCTAAAAAAAACTTGTTAATCCAGACATATTCACTGTGAATGAAGGTGTCCAGATTAACAAGGCTCCTCTGTATTGGCTTTCAGAATACCTTGGTAAAAAACATACTTCTTATGATCTGATCAGTGGCTAAGGGACCTGTATTTTTATCGGACATGTGTACCATCTAAACTCATGAATGACATGCTCAAAATTCTGTTGTTGATTTGACCTTACTGATTTGCATTGTTAGGAAAGATTCCTACATTGAAGTGTACATATACTTTTCTATAAGAATATAAATGTCAAAGATCTAAATTACTAAATTACTGCGTGAGTTCGAGTCTATGATTCAGCGAATGTGGATATATGAGAAAGCTTGCCAGTAGCTTCTCGTGGGTCGGTGGTTCTTTCCGGTGATTTCCCGGTTTCTTCCTCCACCATTAATACTGGCCGCAATGAATAGCCTATCATGTGCTGAAAAATGGCGTTAAGCCCAACAACAACAACTTAAAGAAAAACTGTTATTATTTAAAGTATTATACAGAGATCCATAACAGATACTCTTTATAAATTGATTCTTGAGCAAAATGATCTGTGATTTAGCCTCATGTTGTGTAACTCCAATTTTTATAATTTTATCTGTGTTTTTGAATTTATTTTAACCATACCTTTTGCACTTCTACCCAATTTTTAAAGTGTGTTGAGTTAGCAAGGTTTAAGTATATCTTCAAAGAGCATAGTGTTTAGCAAGGAGTACAGTACAGAATCTTCATTTATGCATAACTGGAACTAATATGTAGTTAATGACTACATTAAATTTGACTTTCAAATGAAGATGTTAGAACTTGGATTGTAAGCCATTGACATGTTACATCAGAGTTTAGTGTATAGACTGACATTCAAGTCCAGTCAAGCTGCAAATAATAATGCTCCTGCAGATCAGGGTCTTTGTTGTTTATTCTACTGCCGATGATCACGGTCTGTTCAGCTTGCAGTTGGACTTGTTTTAAAAGCAAGTATAAATGGTATTCAAAACTTTTATTTTGTAACATTAATAAAAGCTGTGGATCAGAAAAAATGCAAGGCCTTTTTAGATATATATCTTTGTGATGATCAATATGTTGGGGATTTTATGAATCAGTTATGAACACAGGTGTAAATATGTAAAGTATAAACCCAGAGCAACAACAAAGTTCAAAACAACCAGTAATATCAAAGAATATTAATAGCTACACAAATGATCTATATTTCATAGCTAAAATTACACATGCATTTATTGTTAGGAAATGCAAATGAACTATATTTCATAGCGAAAATTACACATGCATTTATAAATAGAAAACATGTTAGAAAGCACAAATAAACTAAATTTTATAGCAAAGCCTTCAGATGTATCATCCATAGAAAACAAACATAAACTAAATTTCAAAAGTAAAATGTATGCAAACTCCTTGGGTCAGACTCATCAGTATGTTTGCACTGGCATGGCATTTACACTGTTCTGGTACACAACATCTAATAACACAGAGGATGGCATTTACACTATCCTGGTATACTACATCTAATGAATACAGCACATGGCATTTACACTGTTCTGGTACACAACATCTAATGAATACAGCACATGGCATTTACACTGTTCTGGTACACAACATCTAATAACACAGTCAGGACATGGTAATTATACTCTCCTGACACTTTACATCTAATAACACAGCAGATGGCATTTACACTGTCCTGGTATACTACATCTAATGAATACAGCACATGGCATTTACACTGTTCTGGTACACAACATCTAATAACACAGCACATGGCATTTACACTGTCCTGGTATACTACATCTAATGAATACAGCACATGGCATTTACACTGTTCTGGTACACAACATCTAATAACACAGCAGATGGCATTTACACTGTTCTGGTACACAACATCTAATAACACAGCAGATGGCATTTACACTGTTCTGGTACACAACATCTAATAACACAGCAGATGGCATTTACACTGTTCTGGTACACAACATCTAATAACACAGCACATGGCATTTACACTGTCTTGGTATACTACATCTAATGAATACAGCACATGGCATTTACACTGTTCTGGTACACAACATCTAATGAATACAGCACATGGCATTTACACTGTTCTGGTACACAACATCTAATAACACAGTCAGGACATGGTAATTACACTCTCCTGATATTTTATATCTAATAACACAGCAGATGGCATTTACACTGGCCTGGTACACAACATCTAATAACACAGCAGATGGCATTTACACTGTCTTGGTACACAACATCTAATGAATACAGCACATGTTACTTAAAATAAATCAGATCAGAGAAAAAACAACTGACAAAAAGAAGACAAACATGCTTCAAATGTGAATGTTTTTCTGAAATTTAGTATCTTTTTTTAGATGTATCACTGCAAATTTTGAAGAACCATCAACAGATCAGTGTAAAACTAAACATTGCCATAAGTATTTGGTTTAAACAAGAAATTAAGCTGACATAAATGTGGATGTTACTTGTTATCAGCACCATTCATATATTATCAGCTGGAGACCATCAGTAGTTGTCAAAAAAAGTTATTAGCACTTAGCCATGTTTTCATTGAGACACTTGTAAGTATTGGGTTATGGGAAATTGACTTGTTTCACATTTGTATGGAAGAGTTCCTCTCACATTCATAAAAAGTACGTTGCAACAATTGAAAGATAAAATTAAATGACAAATTTTGGTTGATTACAGTTTTTATCGGAATTTTAACATTTCCAGCAATGCTACTTGAACACATTTACCAACATTTTTGAAGATAGTTATAATGTCGTATAATTTGGTATTTATTGAGAAAATATTTTTGCTGATGCAGATCTTATAATATTCTTATTAAAATTTGTTAATTACATAATGTTGATTTCAAATTTTCATGCCGATACTACCCAAAAAAATGATAAACTTTTATAAATTTTTAATGTAGAGCAAATGAAAGCTTGGTTTTGCTTTATCTTTAAGAAAATAATGCAATCTATACCAGCCTCTTAAGCATAAATAAGCTTACAGCCATGCCTTCTAAAACAATATTTTTCATCTATGAATTTTGACTTGCTTATTAGAAAATGTTGATGCATACACACATAATACGTACATAAACAGTGACTTGCTAAGAAAATATTGATATATACACACATAATAGTCCTTGTAGGTACATAAACAGTGACTTGATGATAAGACAATATTGATACATACACATGTTATAGTCCTTATAGGTACATAAACAGTGACTTGCTAAGAAAATATTGATACATACATGTGACAGTCCTTGTAGTTACATAAACAGAGACTTGCTCATAACAAATAGTGATGCATACATGTACTTCCTGCTACACATGTTGCCTGAGGAAGGAATTCCAAGTATCTATTAAGCTTCTATTTCTTGCAATTAATTTTTTTCTCAGAACTCAGATGCATCCCTGGGTTTATGTTGAAGAGGTATCCTTGGCATATGTGTAAGAAGTATCCTTGGCATATGTGTAAGAAGTATCCTTGGCATATGTGTAAGAAGTATCCTTGGCATATGTGTAAGAAGTATCCTTGGCATATGTGTAAGAGGTATCCTTGGCATAGGTGTAAGAAGTATCCTTGGCATAGGTGTAAGAAGTATCCTTGGCATAGGTGTAAGAAGTATCCTTGGCATATGTGTAAGAAGTATCCTTGGCATATGTGTAAGAAGTATCCTTGGCATATGTGTAAGAAGTATCCTTGGCATATATGTAAGAAGTATCCTTGGCATATATGTAAGAAGTATCCTTGGCATATGTGTAAGAAGTATCCTTGGCATATGTGTAAGAAGTATCCTTGGCATATGTGTAAGAAGTATATTAAAGCATATGTGTCAGATTTATATGAAGAAGTATCACAACAGCAGAATCAAAGTCTATTTTGAAATTTAGATTGTCTTGCAGGAAGCTATGATAGTTTATAGCTGAAGCAAGCATCTCTTAGACCTAGACACCCTAGGTAGCTGTATTGTCTAATATGCTCTTCTTTACAGGTCACTCACATATAATAAATATAATAAATACCTGTGTGGATTTGAATCTCAACTTTGCCAAAATGGATATGTGAGAAAGCTTGCCAGTAGTTTCCTCACCCAGTCCCATAAAAATGGTCCAACTTCAAAAGGAAAGAAAAAATATTAAATGTTTAATGTGTGAAGTTTTTGGATAAATAGACATTTTCAGCCTTTCAATACAAATAATGACCCCACAAATATAAAAAAAAAACATTCCATGGGAATGAAGCACATATTGTTCATTGCCAAGTTAGAGGTGATATACAATACAGATGATTTATTTTTCCTTTTAATGTCAGCAATAATATTTGTAAATAAATATAATATTTATATTTATTCATAATGTATTGACTTTTGTACCTTATTGATATGGACACCTATGTAAAAAGGACAGAACTGTTTTTGAAAATTGTTATGGAAGTTCACATTCTTAAAGGTTAGAGCTCATTGATAAGTAATTGAATATGTTTTGAATTGAAATCTTATGAAATCTGATGCAATATGCTATTGAGTGACCAACATAAAACTAAACAAAAAATTTAAAAAAACATAAACAGTGAATGAATTTGCCTTAATGAGATTCCAAGATGGCATTGCATCGCAAAACATCAAACATGTATAATTTAATAATTTAAGCAATTTGACTCTTTCTTTTCAATGCTGAAGTGCTGCGGTTGCTGATATGATAGGCAGAAAATGCATTATTTGCAATGTTGATTTATGCATATTGAAAATATAACGTATAGATTTTTGTATTTAAAACTTTAATATACCCTACCTTTCATATAAAATATACAATTTAATTCATATCTTTTATCAGTATAAACAAAGGCCATCAGTGATAGAATTAAACCTAAGTTGAACAATTTTTCTTGGTTTGCGGGGGCTTGTGGGTTGGTGGTTCATTTTACATGGTCTTCCACCAAGTCTACTGGCCACCATTTATGATGTAGTGAAACATGCCCTTGAAGCCATGAAAGCATTCTTCCAAGATTTACAAATTAGGCAGTTATGCTGACATTGCTTGTTTAAGACCATACCTGTAGCCATAATACTAATCAAATACCAAGTTAACACTTGACATTTAAAAGGGGTGATGTATACCAGTTGTCCAGGTAAATTCATTATCTGGGGGATATATATATACCTGTGGTCCAGGTATGAATGTCATACTGACAGATTATTTATTTCCTTCAGAGGATGGTCTTACTAGAAAATCAAGGAAAGGTTAAGGTTATAGATACAAAAAGGATGTGCATTTCTTAAAGTGACACTACCCTCAGTAGTCCTGTACTGATTATGCAAGTGTTATAGGAATTTCCAGTAGTCCATGTACAGATTATGAATGTGTTATAGGAATTTTCAGTAGTCCATGTACAGATTATGAATGTGTTATAGGAATTTTCAGTAGTCCATGTACAGATTATGCAAGTGTTATAGGAATTTTCAGTAGTCCATGTACAGATTATGAATGTGTTATAGGAATTTTCAGTAGTCCATGTACAGATTATGCAAGTGTTATAGGAATTTTCAGTAGTCCATGTACAGATTATGAATGTGTTATAGGAATTTTCAGTAGTCCATGTACAGATTATGCAAGTGTTATAGGAATTTTCAGTAGTCCAATTACAGATTATGCAAGGTGTTATAGGAATTTTCAGTAGTCCATGTACAGATTATGAATGTGTTATAGGAATTTTCAGTAGTCCATGTACAGATTATGCAAGTGTTATAGGAATTTTCAGTAGTCCATGTACAAATTATGAATGTGTTATAGGAATTTTCAGTAGTCCAATTACAGATTATGCAAGGTGTTATAGGAATTTTCAGTAGTCCATGTACAGATTATGAATGTGTTATAGGAATTTTCAGTAGTCCATGTACAGATTATGAATGTGTTATAGGAATTTTCAGTAGTCCATGTACAGATTATGAATGTGGTGTAGGAATTTTCAGTAGTCCATGTACAGATTATGAATGTGTTATAGGAATTTTCAGTAGTCCATGTACAGATTATGAATGTGTTATAGGAATTTTCAGTAGTCCATGTACAGATTATGAATGTGTTATAGGAATTTTCAGTAGTCCATGTACAGATTATGCAAGTGTTATAGGAATTTTCAGTAGTCCATGTACAGATTATGAATGTGTTATAGGAATTTTCAGTAGTCCAATTACAGATTATGCAAGGTGTTATAGGAATTTTCAGTAGTCCATGTACAGATTATGAATGTGTTATAGGAATTTTCAGTAGTCCATGTACAGATTATGCAACGTGTTATAAGAAATTTTCAGGGTAGGGTTCTAGGCAGTATAAATTTTTCTATTACTTTTGCATGAGCATCAAGAACGCCATGTTTTCAGTGTGTATGCACAGCAAAAATTGAAATGATGCAAAGAAACAAGGACTAGTACTGTCAAAATTATCAAAGAGCAGGCAGACATCAGGAAGAGTACATGGATTTACCGGGGCCGAGTGGTCTAAAGCGCTGTCCGTTACGGATCACTGCCATCTCACCTCTGTCTGCGTGGGTTCGAGTCTAGGATTGGATGAATGTGGATATGTGAGAAAGCTTGCCAGTAGCTTCTCGTGGGTCGGTGGTTCTTTCCGGTGATTTCCCGGTTTCCTCCTCCACCATTAATACTGGCTGCCATGAATAGCCTACCATGTGCTGAAATATGGCGTTAAGCACAACAACTACAACTACATGGATTTACCTTGTGCTAGCTTCACAGATATGGAGGTTTCACAATTTGCACATTAGTCTTTCAGTATTGATATCAGGCCCAATCTACCTCCATGTGCCCAAATGGAAAAAAAAAATTTGTTATGAAGGGGTTTTACTTTAATTAAAGCATTGACTTTTGATACCTAATGAAAATTATATGCTATTTCCATTTATTGGGAACATACAGCAGTCTATTTACGGACAGATCCAGGATTTTATCTATAGGGGTTCATTTTGAAACGGCAAGTACCAACTTTCTCAGTTCTGAAATAAAAAAGTAATTTGGATAGAAAAGGGAAGGTTCAAGCAGACTTCCTCTTAAATCCATACTACTATGTTGACAGTGTCAGAAAATGGCTAACATATTTTTTCCATTTTGCAGCTTGCCTCACTTCTGAAATTGGATACTATGTATGCATATTATATAAGAAGTTCGTTAGACATATATACATATGCAAAGCTCCTTTGCAGTGTTGTCCATAGAGTCCTGTTGTATTATTAGGAGTACTAGAGTCCATTGTGTTCATCAGTTTTACATGTACATGGGTTTTTCACAAAAGTCAAAAAACATTTATTGATTTACTGAATAAAGCGGGGTGCTAGCAGCAAGGGTAAATCCCCAGACCCTGGCACATAATGACATCACTGACACCATTGCACAGTCTTTCGAAATGCACTGCTTTTAATAAATAATGACTGAAACCATCTTATTGATTAGATGCAAAATCGACTTAGTAAATCAGGATCTGTTTATTGATGCATCATTATTTTTTCCACACCGACACACACATCAATATTTTTTCCATGCTGATACCCACATCATTATTTTTGCATTGGTGATACACACATCAATATTTGTGTAGTGCTGATACACACATAAATATTTGTGTAGTGCCGATACACACATCAATATTTGTGTAGTGCCTATACAACATAAATATTTTTGCCATGCCGATACACACATTAATATTTTTGGATTGCTGATACATACATTAATATTTTTGCATAGCTGATACACATCAGTAATTTTGCAGTGCCGATACACACATAAATATTTTTGCAATGCAGATACACACATCAATATTTTTGCAGTGCCGATACACATCAATATTTTTGCCATGCCGATACACACATGAATACAAGATGCAAATTATTTTAATCTTCAGAATTATTTGTCATCTTTCTTGTTATTCTCTAAATTTAGGATTTATCCCAGATATTTTTCACAGGCAGTTATATTTATCAGTTAAAAAAAGATAAAAACTATTGACAACACACACTTACCTTGTGCAAAGTAACTTGAGGTGATGTGAATCATAATCTTTTCCAATGCCCACTAATTATCTTACCCCAACAGAATATTCAGCAGACAGTAGACATTCTAGATGTGTTTCCCTTATATAATGAAGCCCATTACATTTCATTAATAATCACCTTTATGTAAAATTTGATTCTACATGGGCTGAATTTGAAATCGACATATTTCCAATATATCATTCTTTGATATATATTATATTAAATTTTCATTGGTGGTTATTGTTTGTTCCATTCCAGAGGAAACGATAGCCACCAGTTAGAATGACTATGTTGCCTATTCCCTGTATGGCAAATATTGGCAAGGCAACATAGAAACTATAAAGTACTTTAAATCATACACCAGGACCAAATGCTTCTGTTTATATTGAAATACTTAATTAGTGACTTAGCATGCAAACGGATAAATAAATTAGCACACATAATCCCGGAGGGGGCAGATTTAAAACTGCATCAGTTTGTCACCTTGTAAACATTTTTGTTTACAAAATGGAATTGGGTGTTGTCAATAGTTTTCCTTCTTTACTGACAAAATCTTGTGTCTGTGGCAGTTGTTTTTATTAGCAGGAAGTACAAGATGATAGATTTCTTTGGTATTCCTCTACTCTTTGAATACATGGAATTCTCCATTGGTATTCCTCCACTATTAAACATCTGGTATTCTTGATGAGGTTTTCTTTGCACAAGCAAAATTGCATTATTTCTTTGCTTTGATGATGACATCATAATGTCCTCTGGGCTTAAAGTTAGAGATGAAATGGTTAATAAGATGTTTTTTAAGCATTCATGCAGTGGAAAGCAAAGGGTGTGGTGGCCAATATAACTTCTACATCAGATTAAATGGAGCAGCCTTGAAAAGCCTAAAGGCTGAGCTTAAAACACTGCTAACAGGCAGTAATGTTTGAAACAATATTTGTTATCTTGTCTTTGGATGGGAAGGGCAGAATAAAAAAATTTAGTAAATTCTAGAATATGGTGGTTGGTCTACAAGTAAAGTGCTTATGTGATAAGAATGAACTTTATTAACATTAATAATTTTATAGGTTCTGTTGAGCTGATGGCAAATCAAACACTATATTTATGCATACTATCATTATTTATGATGGTAGTGGTGGCAGCCTTGTTACATTAATTGAGGATTCATCTTGTGTGTGGAGTTTTCTCTGTGTACATACATATACATACATACATACATACATACATACATACATACATACATACATACATACATGCATGCATGCATGCATGCATGCATGCATGCATGCATGCATACATACATACATACATACATACATACATACATACATACATACATACATACATACATACAACCATACAACCATACAACCATACATACATACATACATACATACATACATACATACATACATACATGCATGCATGCATGCATGCATGCATGCATGCATGCATACATACATACATACATACATACATACATACATACATACATACATACATACATACAACCATACATACAACCATACATACATACATACATACATACATACATACATACATACATACATACATACATACATACATACATACATACATACATACATACATACATACATACATACATACATACATACACACACACATATCCCTCATCAGTGTATGTTAAGGTTGTAATTTTTCATATTTCTATAGGTGCCACCTGAACCTAAGACAGTCCGAGAGGTAGAAGAGGACAGGATCACACTTCGTCCAATTGGACCTGGTGTCCAGGCCCTGGAGCCTGAGGGGTCACACACAGGAACACTTAGCTCGCACTCTGGCACTCTTGGGCGCTCTGTTACACCCAGCTTCCCCACCAGTGCTGTGGCTTCTGCAGGTAAGAGAGATTATCAGATATGAGGGGAACTCTAGTGCTGATGCTTTTTACAGAAATGCTCTTTGTGAAATTAATATTTTGAGTTGACAGTTCTCTTTTTCTTATTATTTACTGAACAATAAATTAAACTAAAATGTAACAAAAAGTGTTTTGGTTAAAATGTTATAAGAAAGAAATGGATTTTGCAAATTTGAATGTTACCATGTCAAGCCTTCAAATTTGTTTAAAAAGTCCCCATCTACCCACCGTGACAGTGAACTTAATATTGTCACTTGTCCATTTTGAAACATGTTACAGCTAGATTGATATTTTTCTTCATTCCCAGCAGCTGAATATTGCCTACTTGCAAGAATATAAGCTTGCCCCAGACAGCAAGAAATGGGAATTTGAAAGACCTGCATCTTGATAACTCTGGGATTTAGATATTACATACCAGTGTCAAATTGGCTTACCCTCATTGCCCCAGGCAGTAGGCATCATTACACACCAGTGTCAGATTGGCTTGCCTTCATGGCCCCAGAGAGTAGACATTATTACACACCTGTGTCAAATTGGCTTGCCCTCATTGCCCCAGGCAGTAGGCATTATTACACACCAGTGTCAGATTGACTTGCCCTCAGTACCCCAGAGAGTAGGCATTATTACATACAATTGTCAGATTGGTTTACCCTCATTGCCCCAGGCAGTAGGCATTATAAAACACCAGTGTCAGATTGGCTTGCCCTCATTGTCCCAGGCAGTACACATTATAAAACACCAGTGTCAGATTGGATTGCCCTCATTGTCCCAGGCAGTAGGCTTTATTACACACCAGTGTCAGATTAGCTTGCCCTCATTGCCCAGGCAGTAGGCATTATTACACACCAGTGTCAGATTAGCTTGCCCTCATTGCCCCAGGCAGTAGGCTTTATTACACACCAGTGTTAGATTAGCTTGCCCTCATTGCCCCAGGCAGTAGGCATTATTACACACCAGTGTCAAATTGGCTTGCCCCAGGCAGTAGGCATTATTACACACCAGTGTCAGATTAGCTTGCCCTTATTGCTCCAGGCAGTAGGTTTTTTTACACACCAGTGTCAGATTAGCTTGCCCTTATTTCCCCAGGCAGTAGGCTTTATTACACACCAGTGTCAAATTGGCTTGCCCCAGGCAGTAGGCATTATTACACACCAATGTCAGATTGGCTTGCCCTCATTGTCCCAGGCAGTAGGCAGTGCAAATTTCAAAGGCCTATTTGTTTCAGAGATCAGGTTAAGACATTATTTAGTCATTACTTCTTTGAGAGAGCAAGTAGATTGGAAAGAATAATGATGTTACACATTCTTGTCTTGTCATGTGTCAAGTCAGTCAAACTGTACTCACTTCTAGTTGTGTTCTTGGTCTTTCACCATGTCATGAATCAAGTCCAAGCCAGGCTGTTCACAACCATTGTTGTTTTTTTCTCAGTCATGTGATGATTCAAATTCAAATACTAATCCAAGTAATATGCAACTTTGTAAGAGAGTGTGTGTAATTTATTTGATTTGCTGTCGATGAAGAAAGAGCACGTATTAGAAGAGTTTTTAAGTTGAGAGAATTAACATATTTCTGTTCTTACATAATCATTTATTTTTTAATTTATTTTAAAGGTTTCCTTTTAATCCTGATTTAAGTTTTACTATTATATAACCATTTTCAAAGCTCAGAATGAAAACTTCAATTGACCTTTTCATCTACTAACTTGCCAGGACTGATGAATGTACATGTTTATCTTTGGTTATTCCAAATATCTAAGAGTTATGTCCCTTGATTATCACACCTTTGTATGGGAGATTTGTCTGTCTTAACAGCTGATTCAGTTTGGGATAGATGGGCTGGTCCATACTCCAGCCAATATTAACAACAGCAATTTGTTATGTGTGTTTGAGTCAGGTAAGTAAAAAACTCTGTACTAGGATTGTCTGAAAAATTTAACTATGTGTATGAAGTAGCTATTCAGTTTAGTAAGACAAATTGCATTGGAAGATGGATGCATGGTACTACAGTATTTATATTTTGAGTGAGAAAAGATAGATGATGATAAGTAAAAGTATATAAGAATTTTAATAAATCACTGATAATACATGGGATTTAATATAATTATGGGTTGTAATAAAATATGGGATATAATATAATTATGGGTTGTAATAAAATTATGGGATATAATAGAATTACATGTTATATTGTTATATTTGCAGTACTAGCCCTTAAATGACTTAGTTCTAATTCAGATAAGCTGGAAATAAATGACAGGTCACTTTCATTATCTATAAACCACCCCAATACAATTTTATCATTGTTGCTAACCAACCTTGCAACCTGCCCTGCAAACTTGTGAAATACTGATATTTTACTATTTCATTTTAACATTTACAATTTGACATTTTGCCTCTTCATGCAGCTTTGCTAATTTGAAAATCAAAATGTTATTTATTCAGTTCAAAATAAAAATATTACATAGTAAACTTCTAAACAAAATTCTGGAGAACAGAAATTTCCTCCTAAATTTTCAATTTTTAGCAACAGCATTATTGCATATATGAATAAAATGATTGTAATTAACCTTTGATAATTAACTGTAACAGCTGCATCTGATTCCTTGATACAACATTATCACTGTAATGCCCCTCTTTATAAAACCACTATCATTGTAATGAGGAAATACTGAATCAGGATGGAATACTATGAGATTATGATAGTAGTCTTATATACTGCATTATAAAGCTCCAGTAAAAGGTAGTGTAGTTAGTTTATAATCTGACCTTTATACAGTTTTGCTTTGTTTAATATGTGTACATGGCTGGGGAATTAAAGCTTCTTTGTTGTGGGTACAGTTGCTCTACACCCTGTTAGGTCATGTTTGGAAAATGTCCAAGATTGTTTCTGAACTGAAAACAATTTTCAAGACATTATGTTATAAGTGATGAATAACAAGTTATTTGAAACCAACCTCCATGTCCTTCAGGGCTATATCCTGTGACTTGGCCTATGGGTTAATGTATATACATCAATTAGCACTAATTGGAAACCCCCTGCCAGCTCCTGCTTAGAAACCTCAGGTTAGGAATTAACAATCTATTTTTGGGCACCTATTGTGGATAGTTGATAGTTGAACAATATTCATAGGAATTTAGTATCAGGTAAAAGTAACCTAAAGCTGTAATACAAATTCCCTATCAAAACTGTAGATCTGAAAAGAGTTTGGCATTAGTTTCTTTAAGTATGTTGAGAATGAGAGATAAAAAATGTATTTTGTATTTTTTTGTATATAAGTATAAAATTTACTGTATATACATGTTAATTAGTGTGATCCATCTGCTATGAATATACCCTGATCTTCCAACATGCCAGCAGATGAGGGTCTATCTAGTATGCAGTTGGAACTGACTTGTACATTTTATGTGTGTAGTGCCTATAGCCTTGTCTGCATTTGTATTAAAAACCATTTGCATTGATCATAAAATGGTCAGAACAGTAGGTGTAATAGAGAAGATAATCAAGCAACCCTGGGGTAAGTATGATGTTTTATCCAAGCCTTTTGAGAAGTGAAAATATATTGTGGCTGGGGTGGGGGTGCAGTAAGTATAATGGAGACAAACAATAAGGGTGTTAATACTGATTGGATGCAGACTTTTGTTTTACACAGTCTGTTCTTATTAATAATAAATCTTCAGATTTGACCTAGGAAAGCACAAAGCTCATTCATCCTTATGTATGTAGGTATATCAAGGACAGGCCAACCAATGAATCAGACACATGTGAAAAGTTCAGGGATAGAACAACCTAGACAAGTAACCCCCAGCTGATAAGAATAATCATAATTCATCATAATTCAGTTCATTCAACCTACAAAATATTTTAATAGTGTAAAATATTATAGTGGAAGAACAAATAAAACAAATACTCCATTAAACTGTAACAATAATAAGCAATGATCTTGTGACAACTAAGCATGGTGCCAGTCCAGAGGACACAAGGTAAATAACTCCTTTCTACTTATTCCATCATTAAAGATTAAAGACCTTAGCTTTCTCAGACCACACTTTATTTTCTGACAGATTAAGAATGTTGTTTTCCTGAGAAAATGGGGAGGCAGGAAGTGTCAGGAGAATAAACTCAGACTTACAGTAGTGTCATGGCTACAAAGAATATAAATCAGGATTGAGGAATGAAATAGTTTGTAAATATGGTACCTGGATCATTGTTGCCAATTTATTAAAATTTGGCAAAGGAAATCGGGGAGGGGGGATTTTTTTGTTTTGAACCAGTATTTTTTTCATAGTTTCCTTGATAATTTTTGAAAAAAACCTTTTCAACTGCTTTTTTGTCTGTGAATCAGCTAAAGTTTATTTTTTCACACAATTTGAAGGCTTGACTTTTTCTCATAAAAAATATTACAGAATGCCATGCTGAAGTCCATTTGCCAAGTAGATATTTGTATTATATCTTGATTTACAGTCTTTTTAAATATAGAGATGTCCAATAAGATGGCTTTATAAGCAGGTGTCCTTTTTATAGAAATATACACTATAATAGATGTATGTTATATGTCCTTTATATAGAGATGTCTCCTAATATAGGATCATTGTGAAGTGTACATGAATGTCCACTAAGAAAGGTTATAAACATGTATTTTATGTTGATATGTCAACTAATGTAAGTTTATGGAAATTTTATGTAAGTTTTATATAGAAATGTCCACCAAAAATATTCACTAAATATGGGTTTATGGAAAAATGGATTTATGGATATACATCATTTCTATACAGGTGTCCACTAAGATAAGTTATGTTCAGGTATTCTTTATATAGAAGCTGTCTCTCTGAGGAAAAAAATTGTGGACAGGCAGCCTTTTTATAGTGATGTTCAAGAAGATGGGTTTACATGTATGTCTTTGAACTAACCTTGCCCCTCTGCAAGTAAACTGATTCCATTTAAAAAAATCTAAACTCTGCTACCAGTTTTTATTAAAACCTTCTAAAGCACTCTGTTTTCTTCCTGCATGGAGAAATGTTATTAACAGTGTCATTATCTTAAAATCACATTAAAATTAAAATCTCTTTACAGATCATTGCCATCTCACCTCAGTCTGCATGTGTTTGAGTCTAGGTCGAATGTGGATATGTGAAACAGCTTGCCAGTAGCTTCTCATGGGTCAGTGGTTCTTTCCATTGATTTTCTGGTTTCTTCCGACACCATTAATACTGGCCACCATGAATAGCCTATCGTGTGCTGAAAAATGGTGTTAAGCCCAACAACAACAAGAACAACAATAAAAATGGAAATTATTTATATTACTTTCATGACTTTCAGTCATACCTCTCCATATATTAGTCATATTGCTTTATGACTACCAGTCATACCTTTCCATATGCTGTTAGTCATTTTACTGTCCTGAGGATAAATGACATACATGCAGCTGCAAAGTGTAGACCCAGTTTTGTTGTCACATCCTGATCTAATTATAACTTATGCTCATCAAGCTAATTTGGCCACATGCTGGTCAAGCTAATTAGGCCACCTGCTGGTCATGCTAATCAGACCACATTCTGGTCAAGCTAATTAGGCCATATGCTCAAGCTAATTAGGCCACCTGCTGGTCATGCTAATCAGACCACATTCTGGTCAAGCTAATTAGGCCATATGCTCAAGCTAATTAGGCCACCTGCTGGTCATGCTAATCAGACCACATTCTGGTCAAGCTAATTAGGCCACCTGGTCATGCTAATCAGACCACATTCTGGTCAAGCTAATTAGGCCATATGCTCATCAAGCTAATTAGGCCACATGCTGGTCATGCTAATCAGACCACATTCTGCTCAAGCTAATTAGGCTCATCAAGCTAATTAGGCCACCTGCTGGTCATGCTAATCAGACCACATTCTGGTCAAGCTAATTAGGCCATATGCTCATCAAGCTAATTAGGCCACATGTTGGTCATGCTAATCAGACCACATTCTGGTCAAGCTAATTTGGCCACATGCTCATCAAGCTAATTAGGCCATATGCTGGTCAAGCTAATTAGGCCACATGCTGGTCAAGCTAATTAGGCCATATGCTCATCAAGCTAATTAGGCCAAATTGGCTTTTGCAGATTGGACAACATACTGGTCTAGCTAAGTAGGTCCAACACTGGTCTTACAAAATTAGACCACATAATGGTCAAGGACACTGAGGGCACAAATTAGGCTACACATTGGTCAGGCTAATTAGACCATATGCTGGTCTTGTAGAGTAGATCTGAAGATCATCAAACTTTGAGATTGAGCCTTAAATTTAATTTCAACTGTCAACCAATCAGAAACAAACTTTCAGAGGTAACATTAGCAATGGGTTGAACCAAATGTCAAAATGAAGAGTTTTATTATTTCCAGTTCAGGGCTTAAAGAAATCATTTTAGCTGGCCAAGAGTTGTCTGTTCACATCATTCTGCATCAACCAAGTCAGAACAGTATACATGTATGTTGATCCATAATCAGATGCAGGCAAGTGGATGGAACTTAATCATCTTGCTCCTGTTTACTTTGGGAGATCATCAGGAATAATTATTGTGATCTCTGTAGGCCTTGACATGTGTCACATGTCTGCTTACCTTGGGAGATCATTGGGTATAATCATTGTGATTTCCATAGACTATGACATTTCACATGTCTGCTTACTTTTGGAGATCATTGGGTACAATTATCATGATCTACATATACTATGACACATCACATGTCTATTTACCTTGGGAGATCATTTCGTATTATCATTGTGATCACTATTTATCCTGAGTACCATTTGGTATGTTCATTGTGATTACTGTTTACCTTGGGAGATCATTAGGTATTATGAACATTGTTTAGGTATTAGGTATTATCATGATGATCACTGTTTACCCTGAGGACCATTAGGTATTGTCATTGTGATCACTCTTTAGGAAATCATTATGTATTATCATGATCACTGTTTAGGTATTATCGCGTTGATCACTTTACACTGAGGACCATTAGGTATTGTCATTGTGATCACTCTTTAGGAAATCATTATGTATTATCATGATCACTGTTTAGGTATTATCATGTTGATCACTTTACCCTGAGGACCATTAGGTACTGTCATTGTGATCACTGTTTAGGAAATCATTAGGTATTATCATAATCACTGTTTAGGTATTATCATCATGATCACTGTTTACCCTGAGGACCATTAGATATTGTCATTGTGATCACTGTTTTGGAAATCATTACGTATTATCATGATCACTGTTTAGGTATTATCTTATTGATCACTTTACCCTGAGGACCATTAGGTACTGTCATTGTGATCACTGTTTAGGAAATCATTAGGTATTTTCATAATCACTGTTTAGGTATTATCATGTTGATCACTTTACACTGAGGACCATTAGGTATTGTCATTGTGATCACTCTTTAGGAAATCATTATGTATTATCATGATCACTGTTTAGGTATTATCATGTTGATCACTTTACCCTGAGGACCATTAGGTACTGTCATTGTGATCACTGTTTAGGAAATCATTAGGTATTATCATAATCACTGTTTAGGTATTATCATCATGATCACTGTTTACCCTGAGGACCATTAGATATTGTCATTGTGATCACTGTTTTGGAAATCATTACGTATTATCATGATCACTGTTTAGGTATTATCTTGTTGATCACTTTACCCTGAGGACCATTAGGTACTGTCATTGTGATCACTGTTTAGGAAATCATTAGGTATTTTCATAATCACTGTTTAGGTATTATCATGTTGATCACTTACCCTGAGGACCTTTAGGTATTGTCATTGTGATCACTGTTTAGGAAATCATTAGGTATTATCATAATCACTGTTTAGGTATTATCATGTTGATCACTTTACCCTGAGGACCATTAGGTACTGTCATTGTGATCACTGTTTATGAAATCATTAGGTATTATCATGATCACTGTTTAGGTAATATCTTGTTGATCACTTTACCCTGAGGACCATTAGGTACTGTCATTGTGATCACTGTTTATGAAATCATTAGGTATTATCATGATCACTGTTTAGGTATTATCTTGTTGATCACTTTACCCTGAGGACCATTAGGTACTGTCATTGTGATCACAGTTTAGGAAATCATTAGGTATTATCATGATCACTGTTTAGGTATTATCATCATGATCACTGTTTACCCTGAGGACCATTAGGTACTGTCATTGTGATCACAGTTTATGAAATCATTAGGTATTATCATAATCACTATTTAGGTATTATCTTGTTGATCACTTTACCCTGAGGACCATTTGGTACTGTCATTGTGATCACTGTTTATGAAGTCATTAGGTATTATCATGATCACTGTTTAGGTATTATCTTGTTGATCACTTTACCCTGAGGACCATTAGGTACTGTCATTGTGATCACTGTTTATGAAATCATTAGGTATTATCATGATCACTGTTTAGGTATTATTATCATGATCACTGTTTACCCTAAGGACCATTAGGTACTGTCATTGTGATCACAGTTTAGGAAATCATTAGGTATTATCATGATCACTGTTTACCCTAAGGACCATTAGGTACTGTCATTGTGATCACAGTTTAGGAATCATTAGGTATTATCATGTTGATCGCTGTTTACCTTTGGAGATCATTTAATAATCATTGTGATGTCTATAGACTATGACACATGTCATATGTCTGTTTTTCCAATTTTAGACTGTACACACATTATTTCCCAAATCAAGGTTTGTGGACACCATGGAAATCATTTTTATACTGAGTACCCATTGTGTGTTTCCAGCTCTCATTGGTCAGTTGATTTAGCTTGCTGATATCAGTTATTCTATTCAGTAATTGTTTCAGCTACCAAAAATGCAGAAGAAAAATTGGCCCTTGTCTGTCATTCTTCTTTTTAAATGGTAAACATGTTTACAGTTGGATGGGAGTTAAACACAAGTAAACTTAATTACTCCAATTGGGAGATCAGAATAAGGGAGACAATTTGCTTTGCTCAGATTACAGTAGCAGCAAAGTAGTTTCTTGTGAGTGAAAGGCACAACTCATTCATTCATAGAAATCATAATTTTGAATGGTGAGCACCAGGAAAATTAAGGCTTGAATGTTAATACATTGGTACTTCACTGTGCGGTGTCCCAGTAAAATGCAGCCTATTTTTTAATTCAAGTATTTTCATGAAACCATCTCACTCACTCTATCATGACAATACTTTGTATCAGATGACTTCACCATTAGTTGACCACATATATAAAACAAAACTTTTATGTTGCCATTGACAAGTTTTACAGTGAGTGATCACTCGGCATTAAAAAGATCACTCACTGTTATAGTGAATGATCACTCAAGCATTAGTATTGTCAGGGATTATTTAGTGGGGGATCATTCTGGCAGCAGTATAGTGATTAATCACTGTGCAGTAGTGAGATATCACAATGAGATAATGAAGATAACTCATACAACATTATAATAAGGGATCACTCAGTTCTATAGTGAGATCAGAGTTCAAGTGAGGATCACTCATCATTATAGTGAGGGATCATTCAATATTAGAGTGAGGGATCATTCAGAAAGCAGTATAGTGAGGGATCACTCTGTCATATAGTGAGATATAAGTGTTTGAGTGAGGTATCATTCAGATTGTATAATTAGGGATTACTTAGTCCAGTAGTGAGAAATCAGTGTTATATTGAGGATCACTCTGCATTATAGTGAGGAATCAGACACCAGTATAGTGAGTGATCACTCAGCAATATAGTGAGTGATAACTCAGTCTTATAATGAGGTCATCCTGTTTCAATAAGTATCATTCTGAACATAACCAGAATTTACGCCTTAAGATGCTAGTGGTCTCATTGTTGAAGTCTGTATGCATTTTGAGCAATGGGGTCACTGTTTGTATTTAAACAGAGACATTAATCCAAGCAGTGCATGAGAAAGTGCGACGGATGTCCTTGGGTTCCACAAAAGATCTGCATGGTGCCAGTAATCGTGGTAACAACAATATTTTTGATGACCCATTTTTGATGTTCAGTAACCGCACGGCATTACCCTCTAACTTTGCATATCGTGGAACACCTTAATTCACTCATCATTACTGTTAATCAAACTACAAGAGCTGGAATCAAATCAGTTTTATTTGAGTTAATTTTGAGCTTTCATGAATTGAATACTTTAGTTTGTCTTTTTTTAAAACCTGTTATAAGGGAGAGTCTATTACATGATGATGAAGTCCATATGACTGTTAGTTCTATATCACAGACCTGAAGAAAACTTTAAGAGGTAAGCATTTGTAAGAAGCCTTTTGATTTTTAGGTCATTGATAAAACAAGGTCACTGACTGAAAGAAGAAATTGGTTCACTTTCAGGCCAAACTTAATTGATGGCTTGTAGTCTATGGAAGCAACTACTACTGATTTGGATTTCAGTGGCCTAAGTTGCTGTGGCTACAAGAAGAAATGTGGTTTCTGCACATTTTCTTTAGTTCCACACCACAAACTTTGCAGATGGTTGGCATTTGAAGTAAGGTAGAAGCCTTTTGGATCAGGGGTTAAAAGGTAAAAGGTTAAGGTCATTGTGGCTCAAAAAAATGGATTCTGAAGAATAACTTTTGTTATAGGGTAGCATCCAAGACCATACTTTGAGGATGGTATGCACACTAGGTAATATATTATGGAGTCTACAGTTCACAGGTCTTGTTCATGTTAAATCTAATATAAAAATGTTTTCTGCACAGTAAATTTAGTGCATGACAGCATACATTAGCAAAGGTCAAGGTTATTGGGACCCATCATCGGTAATGTCTAGAGTTCTAATAGTCCCTTCATATAGGACTATTGAATGATAGACAAGAGAATATTGTCACAGTAACATTTCTCTTGTTAAAGGATGACTTCCCTCTGACCCATAAACTGGTAAGGAATTGGCAATCCATAGTCTATAAAGAGGGATATCCTAACCCACTTGACATTTTTCATTGTTACCATCATGAGTATTCTCCATGAAAATGCCAGTAAGGTCATTAAGTACACTTGGCTGTATCAGGTTTCAGACATTGTAAGATGTTTCATGGTTTGAAAATCAGTTTCACATTGCATATTAAAAATTTTCGGCTTTGAATAAATTACAAAAATTTAACTTCCACCAGTATTGAAGGCTGTATATTAAATGCATTGGAGAGACTGTTTTGATTCTGAGCTCTTTTAGATTGTAGTTGTTGTTCAAGTGTGTTTTCTGCCCTGATTTAATGCATTTACATTCGTTTTTACTTTAAAACAATAATGTTTTTGTATCCATTACATGCCTTGTACAGTCAGAAACATTTTGAAGAGACAGTCATTGTGTGATGAAGGGCTTTAACATAATTTGACATTGTCTGTATGCCATATTTCAAATACTGGCAGCTAATAATTTTAATCAAAATCTGTTACACTGAAATTATTGGTATTTAATTTTTTTTTATTGGTATTTAATTTTTTTTTTAATAGCATTTAAAAGTCTATTCCTTACTAGCACATTGCTTCTATTTCACATTTCAGGAAACCTTTTTTATGTTTATTAGTCATTAATGCTAAAATTTAAGTGCAGTTAGTGTCTTTGGTTTAAATTAAATGCATCATCGATAGTCACAATACTCAGGTTCATTACAGTAGATCATAGGGACATTTACACAGTGTATTTAAAGTACTGTAAAGATTCTCAAATTCATTTATGTAGATTAAAGAGACATTTACGCAGTGTATTTAAAATACTGTCAAGATACTCAAATTCATTTATGTAGATCATAGAGACATTTACGCAGTGTATTTAAAGTACTGTCAAGATACTCAAATTCATTTATGTAGATCAAAGAGACATTTACGCAGTGTATTTAAAATACTGTCAAGATACTTGGGTTCATTACAGTAGATCATAGAGACATTTACGCAGTGTATTTAAAGTACTGTCAAGATACTCAAATTCATTTATGTAGATCAAAGAGACATTTACGCAGTGTATTTAAAATACTGTCAAGATACTCAAATGTAAATTATGTAGATCATAGGGACATTTACGCAGTGTATTTAAAATACTGTCAAGATACTTGGGTTCATTACAGTAGATCATAGAGACATTTACGCAGTGTATTTAAAGTACTGTCAAGATACTCAAATTCATTTATGTAGATCATAGAGACATTTATGCAGTGTATTTAAAATACTGTCAAGATACTCAAATTCATTTATGTAGATCATAGAGACATTTACGCAGTATATTTACTGTCAAGATACTTGGGTTCATTACAGTAGATCATAGAGACATTTACGCAGTG
This sequence comes from Potamilus streckersoni, assembly GCA_016746295.1. NCBI lineage: Eukaryota > Metazoa > Mollusca > Bivalvia > Unionida > Unionidae > Potamilus > Potamilus streckersoni. The sequence continues at coordinate 1,744,367 of JAEAOA010000534.1, forward strand.
TATTTAAAATACTGTCAAGATACTCAAATTCATTACAGTAGATCATAGAGACATTTACGCAGTATATTTAAAGTACTGTCAAGATACTCAAATGTAAATTATGTAGATCATAGAGACATTTACGCAGTGTATTTAAAATACTGTCAAGATACTCAAATGTAAATTATGTAGATCATAGGGACATTTACGCAGTGTATTTAAAATACTGTCAAGATACTCAAATGTAAATTATGTAGATCATAGGGACATTTACGCAGTGTATTTAAAGTACTGTCAAGATACTCAAATTCATTTATGTAGATCATAGAGACATTTACGCAGTGCATATAAAGTAATGTCAAGATACTCAAATTCATTTATGTAGATCATAGGGACATTTACGCAGTGTATTTAAAATACTGTCAAGATACTCAAATGTAAATTATGTAGATCATAGGGACATTTACGCAGTGTATTTAAAGTACTGTCAAGATACTCAAATTCATTTATGTAGATCATAGAGACATTTACGCAGTGCATATAAAGTAATGTCAAGATACTCAAATTCATTTATGTTGATCATGGGGACATTTACACAGTGTATTTAAAAGTCCTCACATTTTATTATTGTCCCTCTTTTATGTCTCCTGTTATGACATTGCCTGTATGCATGTTACCAGGTGTTTTTTTTCAGCACAATAACTTGTGTTCTTACCATCCACAGTTGCAAAAATTTGTGGATGTTTTGAATTTGAACACTTAGGGTAGGAAGCAACCTAATCATCTTGAGATTGTAAGGTCATGGTCAAATTGACTAAATGAAGAATGTTTTTCTTCATGCTGCAATAGTTCTATGTCTCATAGCTGAAATAAACTTTGTAAATAATTTATATTCCAGTCAGTCAGTCATGTGCTCAAAAGGTCAGAGTCCCTGACAATGGAAAATAGCTAGCATTAGTACTATGCCACAGACCTAGGCCAAACTTGTGGATGGCTTCCACTTAGGTTATCCGTTTGGGGGTCAAAAGGTAAATGTTCACGGTCACTGTTGCTAAATGAAGAAGAAATGGTTTCTTTACACAGAATATTTGGTTTTTGGCCATGTTCTTTGGCCAGAGTTTAAAAATAACTTACATGTTGGGTAAAAATGAATCCTATTAGTTTTAGGTTCAAAGGTTTGGAGATAAACATCATTGACTAAAACAAGAAAAATGTGTTTCTGTCCGTTTCTACATCACAACTTGGGTTATAGACTTCATACTTCATACTATGACCTAAGTTTGTGGAGGGCAAGCCTGTTGTTTTTGGGGTCAAATACAATGGTCACTGTGGCTTGAACAAAAAACAAATTTTTTGTGGAATAACTTTTGTTCTAGACCAGATTTTATGGATGGCTTGCACTTAGGGTATTAAAACAAAACACCAATAGGTTCTGTTGTTTCTAGAGGTTACAGGTCATGGTCATAGTGTATAATAAGAAAAGAATGGCTACTGCAGAATGACTTGAATTTAAGACTGCATATCTTGACCAGAAGTTTCTTTTTGCATGTTGCTTCTAGATTTAATATTAATATTTTTGTCTTGATATCTGACTTTAATTTTTACAGCAGAAATTTTGTTCTAACCTTCCTTTATAAAATTATTTCCAAAATACATCTCACTAATCTTGGTATTAACCTTATTAGACTGAAACAAAAATTAACCCTTATCTGTTTTTGTTCTTTTCATTTTGAATGTTTACATTTAAATTGTTTTTTGTTTTCCATATTAGCTTTGTTTAGGATTTCTTTGTCTCCAGTGCTCATGCACCACCGTTAATCAGAGATCTGCTGAGAGAATTTTGAATAAATATTTATGAATGAATAGTCTGGAATGACAGTCATACCTTTTTTAGACAAAAAGTCTGGAATGAAAGTCATACCTTATTTAGACAAAAAGTCGGAATAAATTGTAACTCCTTTTATTACCATGATACCTCAAGATACATAATTCAAGTCTCATTTGTTAAAAAAGGCAAACGAAAGAAGGCATGTAATATAACGACTGTATATAGTATAGCATATAGCAATGATGTGCCTCTAAGGGACATCAGAACTTTGGAGTTTAAGCTTGATAACTGGTGTCAGCCAATCACAAGTGACATTAATGAGCTTGATAATTTATATCAACCAATCACAAGTAACATTACATAAAACTTTTTGATTTGCAGAAACTAAGCAATGTGATATTTTCTGCTTCCAACAAATTAAATTTGATGTTTCCAAGAAGTCATTTATGGTTGTTGAACAAGATTTCAAGCTGCAAACTCAATCCACATATATGTTCATTTGTTTATTGCACTATGTGATTTGTTAGATATTTGTATTTAGATTTTAAATTATTTGTCTGATAGTTGTGTTTAGATTATAAAATGCATTACACAGCCATTTGGATTTGTTTTATGTCTTAGCAGCCTATGTTGTTTTGTGTTGATGTATTAAATGGCTGTAGAATATTAGGATTAGTAATTTTTCTCATTAAATTAGATGTTTTTTGTTTTGCTGTTGTAGCTACCCCTCCTTTCCCGGTGACCCCAAGGACACCTTATTACACTACAGGTATAACACTTGTCTGTCATGCTGTACTTTATGTTCTTGTGCTTTGATTTGTCTCCCTTTAAGAAAGTTGACTTGACCTGAAAAAGTAGAGAACACCAAGATGTGGTATATAATGAAAACCCACATGTCATGTTAGGAATAGAACACCAGATCAAGTTTACAGGGATAGAATACCAAGATGTGTTATATCAGGTATTTTTGATTCAGATTGAATAGCTAAAACAAGTCTACCTTCTTAATTACTCTCCCTATAAAAAAGTAGTATTGACTTGTATTTTTAAGTACTCCACTTTATGCAGCAGGACCATCTTGATAAATTTTTTCTCTTCCATCCATCCATTCCAAGAATTTTTTTCTTCTCTTCCATCCATCCATTCCAAGAAAATATTTTTCTTCTCTACCATTCATCCATTTCAAGAAATTTTTTGTCTCTTCCATCCATCCATTCCAAGAATTTTTTTCTCTTCTCTTCCATCCATCCATTCCAAGAATTTTTTTCTCTTCTCTTCTATCCATCCATTCCAAGAATTTTTTTCTCTTCTCTTCCATCCATCCATTCCAAGAATTTTTTTCTCTTCTCTTCCATCCATCCATTCCAAGAATTTTTTTCTTCTTTTCTTCCATCCATCCATTCCAAGAATTTTTTTTTCTTCTCTACCATCCATCCATTTCAAGAATTTTGTTTTCTCTTTCATCCATTCATTCCAAGAAATATATTAGCAAGAAATACTCTCAGGGTAGACAAATGAAACTGCTAGCATAGTTGTTTCAGTATGTAAGATGACCTATTTAAAGTTAACTGTTATAGTAGTGTTATGCTCCTACTCTTGATCATTTTCATCTGTACCGCCATTCATGTTCAGAATATTTTGCACAGAAGTACTCAGCATGGGCTGAAAAGATATTTTTGCTGGCACATTTGTATTTGAGGATCTCATTCGACAAAAATTATTTGTCAATTTATGAATATTTGTTGGAGTTCTTTGACAGAATCCTTGTTATTTTGATTGAGAAAAACTCACCTTAGGCAGTATGTATGTATGTATGTTTAACAGCACATCAGCATAATAGTGGCTATACAGTGCAGATTGAAAATGAGTTCTTAAAATTGAGAAGGCATTGAATTTTTTTTATAATAATTATTTTTAATTGTCCTGATTAGATTTTCTCACCATACAAGCAGTTTTTTAATGCAGCTAAGACCTATTTGTCATTATTAAGCCATGACCCTTTTGAGGTAGATTACTAAAATTTGCTATAATGTTTATATGCTTGTAGTTGTATAAATTTTAGAAGCTTTTTTGCACTTGGACATTTTCATTCTGCAGTGGGCACATATTTGTCTACTTTTGCTGCCACTGTATAAGCATAGTACAACTAAGTACATTATTGGTTTTGTTTATTACACTAACATGCCTGTAGATATGACTATTGGTATTGTTTATTATTCTTACATGCCTGTAGATATGAAACATGTTGTTTCTAACATACCTAGACATTAGGTTAACCAGAAATCTCTTGGAAGTCAATGTATTAGGATGTATTCAGAAATACCCCCAAAATGTGTTTCCTACTCACACTTCAGTTGAAAATGACAAAAACATTCAATGGGTAGTTTGCTTTACTTTTCAGGAAAAGTCATTATAAAATAGATTTTATGTTAGAGCTAAAATTTAGAAAAAGCTTACATTAATAAGTAGTGTTCATGTTGGGAATGGGATATTAAAAATACCCAAACAAACAACTGCTTGCCTTATCATTAACATTATCTGCAGACTATTAGAAATACTGTATTCCTTCAATATGAGCTACCTTATAACACCATTGTTGTTTTAAGGCTGATATGGTCATTTATTCCATTTCTCTATATAATACTTATATATAGTTCCTCATTATAAGTTTTATCACTGTAAGGCAGTATACTCTATAACTGCCATGGATATTTGTGTAATGAGGAAATAGTTAATATAGACTTAATTATAAGACAGTCTCACTATAAAGTGGTAAAATCTGTTTTGTATGGATGGTATTATAATAATGGAGTATTATATAATGAACTTCATTACAAGGTAAGCTCAATACAAGGGTATATGTTCTATTGCTCCCATGGATAGTGGTATAACGAGGGAGCAGAATATGAAGTAAAAGCTAGTTCTCAGGCTTTTAGGAATCATTTTTTCAAAAGAAAACTTGTATCAGTCTATAGATATTTTGTATCAAATTTATAAGCATTGTTGCTTATCCTAGGATCCAGGGTAAGGATAAGGTTATATTTTTCACTTTATTTATAAATTATGAAAAAGCCAGCCTTGTTTAAATGTAGAAGCAAGACCTGAGAAATAATGCAGATTGATAATTCAGAAATAGCTTATGTTCAGTCTGTAATATTTTCTCAATAAATAACAAGAAACCAGTCTTGAATTTGTGCTCTTTTTAACTTTATTTCGCACGGTTAGCATGTGGTTTTGGAGTCTCTGATTAGTTTTATATGCACTGCTCCATTCTTACTTTAACTTGTTTGTTCACTTTTTATTTAGAAGGCAATTAAATTTTAGAATGTTGGGTCTGTAGATTTTTGCATGAATTACTGATGTTCTACTAAATATGTAATAAATATGGGTCATCATCTTTAAATCTCATCTGATGTCACCACTTGTAATATTGGTCTCACCATTTTTTACATTGCTTTCACAATTTGTAACATTGTAAATATATCTCTTCTAAATTTCACATCATTGAACTTAAAATTTTATCCTGGAAAAAAAATGTTATTAGTTGAAAACTTGCAAATCGAGCATGTTCAGAAAGTTTTCAGAATAAATGTTGATGGTCTAGAAAGGGGTGCAGAATTATTTTACATGCAGTGAACCTCTTCAGATCAATGGATTGACCGGCTTCATTTTGTTCCTACATAAACCAGTATCCACTTATTCAGAACTGATATAGCAATTAATGCCTAAGCTGGTATCATGAAAGTGGCACATCTTTACAATATCATCGTGATAATAAAATTCTGTTTCTGACCATGAATCATGGTAAAATATGTGCACTGAGGGCAGTTTGAGCAAGTGTCTGGCCATAATTACAGCTCTCATAAAATTGTTTTTTTTCTTCAGTGACTATTAAATGTAAATTGTGGTCACTTCTTACAAACATGTACTGATTGACATGTACATATGATGTTGACAAAGTTGTTTAAGGTAAACCTGTTACTCTGATAGTGTTCACAGTGATTTGAAAATAGATTTACTTGGACTGCGTAGGAAACGTAGGAAACGACTCAAAATTTATTCCATACACTGCTTAATAATCTTTATGCCAAATTTATGATGATAAATAAATTGTAATAAATTGTAATAAATTGATTCAAATTAAAATCTGTCTATCCTGACCAGCTGTCCACCAAATTATGGTATTCTTGTGTAATTTGATGAGTGCTTCTCAAGATTTGTTACATATATGAATGTAACAGTGGTAACACCCTTTGTTTATTATCACTTTTATAATAAAAAGGTAATAGTGACTTCTACTGAGAGTAGCAGAACAGTTACTGTATACTATTTTGGTTTTGGGCAAGTTGACATTATAAAGAGGTGGTCTCTCTTGAAAGAGACAACCTTATCAGTCATTGAGGACATACTATGTTTAAAAGTCAAAATCCGCCAGGAATATTTTCAAGTAAAAATAGACTCAAGTCATATTAATAAGTGCATGTTAGATTATCTTTGCCTAATAAATCCTTATTTGGGTACATTTTGGTATTGTTTCTTGTAGCTCCCTGTTAGATTCTTATTTGGGTACATTTTGGTATTGTTACTTGTAGCTTTCCGTAACTTGTTAGATCCTTATCTGGGTACAGTTTGGTGTTGTTCTTTGTTACTCCCTGTGACCAGGTAGTTTGTAATTGGAGAAAAGTTTTGTGTTGTTTTTTGTAGATATTTTGGTACTGGAATTCTTGAAATATATTTGGAAGTAGTACTTTTGAAGTAACTTATTAACTGAGATCTAACTCAGCTCCACTTCTCTCTCTCTCTCTCTCTCTCTCTCTCTCTCTCTCTCTCTCTCTCTCTCTCTGTACATTGATTATTCTAACTATCATTAATTTTTGGCAAAGACTTGTAAAGATGTTTTTGTTAACTTAAAATGTTTTTAAGTATATGTATAATAAATATATAATAAATAATTCAAATAAATTGCATGTTTAATTTCTTCAGAGTTAAAGGTCACCGGCCACCTATATTGTACAATTCATTTTGTGTTGAATTTGTGCCCCTTCCCCTCTCGCCTTGCAATGTACAAAAAAAGGTATACATACACTTATTGGAAAATAAAATGAAAGAGACTAATCATTTATTTCATTTTTCATCATGTGAAATTTATTAAAGAAAAAATATAACCAAAAACTAAATGTACGTAGTGGATGCCGGTTTGTGATTGTGCCTTTACTGTAGTATGTATCGTTTATCTCAAATAACAAAATCACTAAAGAGACAAAAATATCACCCAATTGCTTGAAGGCATCTGCTAGTCAGGCATGACCATGTTTTAAGATGCAAACTGACCAAGACTGTATTGTATCCAGGTTGACTATATGACAGTATCTCACAAATAAAAATCATTATTTTAAAATATATCCACTGTGAGTGGAAATAATATTTTCTCTAGCATGGATTACAAAAGTGTTGCATATTATTGTAGTGTATACTATTTGCCCTTCAAATATAAATTATGACCACATCTGGAAAACAAATAGAAGCCCAGGTGATGGATACATGTAGTGAGAATAAACTCTTTCCTTAAACTTTCTAACAGTATATGAAATACAAAGGCTATTTTATTAAAAGCCAACAGCCCTGACTTTGGTATCTTTTAAGTGTGCCAATTTTTCTTAGGAAGTCAGGCGAAATAAGGAAGTCAGTTTGGTTCCTTCTGATTCTTTTAAGTGAGCCAATTTTCTTTTTTTTATAAAGTTGTCTGACATAGAGAAGCCAAAATTGATTCCTATTTACATGTATTAACAGGAATTTTCAAAATAAATTGAAACAATGGAACAGTTTTGAAAGCAACACAATCTAGTGTGTCACACATGCATATTGATATAAGGCTGAACATTAGGTTAGTTTTCAGTAGTTTCATCGAAATATTCCCTACCCATGGTTTATAATGTTTTTTTTTATTAACAGAATGCATGTATTTTGTCTTGTGGGGATAAATGTACATAATTTCCGGCTGGCGTCCTCTATAGGTGGGAAAGCATAGCTAAGGGGTAGTAACTGCATTGAATGCATCTTTTTTGAGTAATTAAATTATTATTTCTTCTTTACACTTGATAGTTTTAATTTCTTTTTGTGCGAGTATAACCACTTTTAATCATGTTATGCACATCTGATGTAAACAGACAAATGTTGGAGTGTGGCTGGTGACCTTTAAAAATCAATAGAAAGGTTATGATGAAATACACAATAGATTAGTTTTAAACTATAAATAGATCAAGAAAGAAATTATGAGTATAAATACGTAAATGGTGGCATTACGATGAGATTTGATGTAGATGCCATTATTTTGTCACGTTTAGCACCAATAATATTAACCGCATCATGCTTCTTTGCCTTATGAATGTCTAGTGTCCAATGCAAGCCAAGCCACCTTCTCACCGCCAACATCGAATAGTGTTTTCGAGCAAGATAATTCATACAATACTATAGTTTCTCGCCAGCTTCTTCGAGGTTCTGATCCACTCTACGCCTCGATACCAGAAGGCCTTTGTGGAGTGGATGAAGGTAGATATGTGTACAAGTACTGTAAATCATGTTTTGGCATCCTACACATTTTGTAAGTCATATGGTACTTTATTGTATTGCTTATATTTGGTAGTGGACAGTATTGCCCACATATGGTATAGTACTGTATTGCCAATGTAAAGTACTCTACAATATTTATCTATGTATGGTAATATGCTGTATTGCCCATATATGATACTGTACAGTATTGTCCATGTATAGAACTTTACAGTATTGGCCATATATGGTACTGTACAATATTGCCTACCTATGCTGCTGTATATCTATGGTAATGTGCAGTATTGCCATATACTGTTTACTGTATTACATATGGTATTATACTGTATTGCCAATGTATGGTACTGTACAATATTGCCTACTTATAGTGCTGTATAGAACTACACATATGGTAATGTACAGTATTGCCCATATGCCTGATACTGTATTGCATTTGTATGGTATTACACTGTATTGCCATGACTGGCATTGTAACATATTGCTTTTATATATGTTGCATCAAACTGCAAACAGTGGAAAATGGCACAGTGGATAACATGCTAGACTTGTGACCAGAAGTATATAGGTTAAAGTCCTGTCTGGACAAGGCTGGGGCTGGGTTAACCACTGATATATCCCAGGGTAAGATTCTTTACTCAGGTTGCCTCAGCACGATATAACCACCCCCTTTCATGTGTTGATATGCCCTTAAACACTCCAAAACATACAAATAAGACCAATAACATGGCAGCAAATCAGGGTCTGCAGATAAATAATTAAGGAAAACAAGCCATATAACAAACATTGCTTGAAATCATAAGTACAGTTAATTGTAAATAATCCAAAACTGGCATTTTTCTTTGACAACTGTTGTAAGCCATGTTTTACAAAATAAAATCTGAGTACCTCAATAAAATTACCTGCAGAATCCGTTTTCAAAGTAAAAACTTAAAAAATCTAGAGGACTACTTGTGATAGTCCAAAAGAAAAACAATGAAGTGAAATTTCAACTTTGTTTGACAGGTCAGTAACAAACGTGGAGTTCTGTTTGCAGCAATGCACTTTGGCATATTCTTGTTCTTGCCACCTCCCAGGACAATTGGACATTATTCTATGAAGCGGCACCATTACTGTGCTGGTATCCTTAGAAAATCATCATACACCCCTAAGACAAATTTGCAAATGAAGTTATTCTAATATGGATGTGGTCTTTTACTCTAGCTATTATTCTGAAATACTGAAGGTTTATATAAGTCATTCCAAACTGACATTGGGTTTTTTATGAGAATGGATACAATTCCAGTATAAGTTTATCTTGCTCCTACTGTAGTAGAAATGGTGTAGATCTGGTCTGATCTGCAAAGATGCAGTACTTGAGCAGTCCTCATGACCTGTATTGTTCATGGTTCATTGCACATTATACATGTCTAAATAAATGCCTATTCAGCACATTTCAAGCATAAAACTTTACCCAATGAACTCATAATTACTAAGTGTTTTACATAAATAATATTTTTTTTTCAAATAGTGTTTTGTTTGAAATTATGAAACTGTAATTGCTAAAAGTTGGATTTACTGTATTGTGTAAACATTGCTAAAAGTTGATTTACAGTATGTGTTAGTGTTGCTAAAACTTTAGTTTGCAGTATTATATAAGTGTTGACAGATGGGATCTAACATGTTTGAACAATCCACAAATTATGCTTAATAACTTTTATTGGTGTCTTTCTGCAAAAATTTTTCTTAATCATTTTCAATCTGTTTGTCATAGAAGTATACCATAACTGACAAATCTCAAAACATCTACCACCTACCCACCTACAGTGGCCAGTTAATAAAATACTCTAAAGAAGGCAAAGTGTGAAATGTTACATAGTTACACCTGAGGCAATAAGCTCCAAGAGCATTGCTGCCAATTGCTTATATGATCCCAGACAACCAAAGCAGTTGTATGCTATAATATGTATAAATTCTATTCATTACTTTATTTTTCATCTGATTTTCACAATAAACTGTTAATGACGACTTTATAAAAAGCTACGAAAAATTTAAAGAATATCATTGATTTTAAAGAAAGTGATATACTGATAAGCAGGTGTGGTTGTCTTAGTTTTGGAGATTTGTCTATTATGCATGATTTTGTCTAAAAAAAAGTCAGCTTACATATTGCAAGCCAGCTTGATATATATATATATATATATATATATATATATATATATATATATATAGGTATGTATATATATATATATATATATATATATATATATATATATATATATATATATATATATATATATATATATATATATATATATGAAAGTATGCATTTATTAGTTTGTTTGGTTAGAATTCTTGTTTGACTTTATGTGTCTTATTATCATTTTTAATATCCTACAGTTTTGGTTTGATTGCGTAAATAAAATAAAAATGCATTTCAGTTGAATTTTGAAAGTTCTTACATCAAGTTGAAATTTTATTTCAGTAAGTATTTTAGAGTTGACATACAAATATATTATTTGCCATAAATTCCTAACATTTTAATAAAATATATACTGTTATTATACAGTATGTTCAGCTTTCAGAATATGACTAAAAAATATTTTGGGTTCATATTTACAAAGATTCATGCAGATAATTCTCTTTTTCAAATTCCTAGAGAGAACATACCCACTACTAGCAGATTTTGAAGCAAAGCTTTATTCTATGACAAGCCAGAAACATTTGAGTTTTCTTGATTTTTTTTTAGGTTTATTGGTCAGACAAAAAGCTTATGGGAAAGTCTGTTGTATGTCATCCATCTGTCTCTGTCATCCATCATTCCATTTTCACAATTTATTATTTCTACTTATATGACTATGGTCTAGATCATTCTGAATGACAATGGTGCTTCAAGAACATACAGTATGGCTACCCACAGTGGCCATATTGAAAATCACTGCACCTCCTGAAGGACACAATGTACTAATTATATGAATGAAAGAATGGGAACCAGTCTATATATATATATATATATATATATATATATATATATATATATATATATATATATATATATATATATATATATATATATATATATATATATATAGATGGGCTTAGTTAGACATGATGCATTGATAATGAAATGTATTTGAGAAAGAAGAATCTTTTGAGATTGTGTCCTGTTTTGTAACTGAAAGAAATAGAGATAATGATGGAATTTCAGCCCTTTTTTTAGATCTGACTCTGAAGCACTCATTACTGAAATTAGCACCTGATTTTTTAGGTGTGTAATTAAAAAAACATCTTTCAAGTACATTTAAATTTTAAAAGATGCTTTAAGACATGATTTTCTGTGTACAGAAGCTTGAATCGAGGATGAGTTTGGCAACTGGCAGTTCCCAACAAACCAGATTAGTATTACCATGAAAAATCCAAAATTTAAATTTATTGTAGCTGAATGATGTCTGGTTGGACCTGAAACAAAACAGTGTTGAACAACAGTATGGCAAACTCTTTGGCATCTTGTTATCACTATCTTCCTGAATGGAAAGTGTATTGATGATGGAAAGTGTATTGAAGCAAGGATTTCACTGGAAGATTTCTTAGTTCCATAATGACAGTGGTGACAGTTTGATGTCTCGAGTTTTTACTAAACATTTTCTTATGATGTCTAGTTCTTTTTTAAGATTGCTGGTCAAATTAACATTGTGCTTTCACCAATTAACTTTTGCCAGTCTCATAATTATTATAACAACCATGGCATCAATCCTAAAAGTCATGTTATCATTGCTTCTCCAAAATGGAAGTCATATCAACATGGCGGTCCAAAATGAAAACGGTGTCAAGTTGACATGTAATATTTCCACCAAAAGATTTCTTATGATGTCTTGTCGGTCCAAAATGAAAACAGTGTCAAGCTGACATGTAATATTTTCACCACAACAGCTAATTTGACATTGTTGATGAATAAGAAAGATGGTTCCAGTGAACCACAGTTAAAAAGATGAAATGGTCTTGATTTCCTAGAAATTCTTTTCAGTCAGCAGAGTGTCAGTCCCTTCACTGGACTCTTGTTTATCACGTTTTAAAAAAATTACTATTCTGAATAGTAAAAGTGGTGTTAGGGAAATAAACTGGACACTAGATTTTATCCTCTGACTGGTTTATGTTGAACATAATTACACTGCTGTCACTGTAGCTTACTTCACTTTGCATTTGATAGTGGTGTTGCTGGCATATATAGCTTACTTCACTATGCATCTCATAGTGATGCCAGTATGCATGCTAGTATATTTGCACATTATAACAACAATGGCTGTTGCACAATGCATGTTCTTTTAACCTTTACTTGAGAGTGTGGTAGAATGGGAGCAAAGATTGGATAAAACTGATGTGTCAGATGATTGGCAGATATTTTGGCTCATTTATTTTTGTAAAATATGTTTTTGCTTATCAGTATTTGTATATGCTAATTATATTTATTAAGCAGTTATTGTGTTAATTAGGTTGTCTATATATAACACTTTATAATAACACCTTATGCCTTAGAAAAATTTGTCTGGTATTGTTTAAGGCAAAGGTGTCATGTTCATTATACCATTCTCTGATGTCGTGAGGCTCACAAAAGAGAAAGGTTTTGTTTATAAATTTCATTTGAAATGAGCACTGTGTAAGGCAGTATTGTTTATCATACATACTTGCACTTACATGAAATCTAACTGGTCCTATTCAGATCTGTCATCCATCATGCACTAGCAGACCTGGGTCTGTCATGACATGATGTGCTAGCAGATCTGGGTCTATCATTACATAATGTGCTAGCAGATCTGGGTCTATCATTACATAACATGCTAGCAGATCTGGGTCTATCATTACATAATGTGCTAGTAGATCTGGGTCTGTCATGACATGATTTGCTATCAGATCTGGGTCTATCATTACATAATGTGCTAGTAGATCTGGGTCTGTCATGATATGCTTTGCTATCAAATCTGAGTCTATCATTACATAATGTGCTAGCAGATCTGGGTCTATCATTACATAATGTGCTAGCAGATCTGGGTCTATCATTACATAATATGCTAGCAGATCTGGGTCTGTCATGACATGATGTGCTAGCAGATCTGGGTCTATTATTACATAATGTGCTAGTAGATCTGGGTCTATCATTACATAATGTGCTAGCAGATCTGGGTCTATCATTACATAATGTGCTAGCAGATCTGGGTCTGTCATGACATGATGTGCTAGCAGATCTGGGTCTATTATTACATAATGTGCTAGTAGATCTGGGTCTATCATTACATAATGTGCTAGCAGATCTGGGTCTATCATTACATAATATGCTAGTAGATCTGGGTCTATCATTACATAATGTGCTAGCAGATCTGGGTCTATCATTACATAATGTGCTAGCAGCAGATCTGGGTCTATCATTACATGATGAGCTAGCAGATCTGGGTCTATCATTACATAATGTGCTAGCAGATCTGGGTCTATCATTACATAATATGCTAGTAGATCTGGGTCTATCATTACATAATGTGCTAGCAGATCTGGGTCTATCATTACATAATGTGCTAGCAGATCAGGGTCTGTCATGACATGATGTGCTAGCAGATCTGGGTCTATTATTACATAATGTGCTAGTAGATCTGGGTCTGTCATGACATGATGTGCTAGCAGATCTGGGTCTATCATTACATAATATGCTAGTAGATCTGGGTCTATCATTACATAATGTGCTAGCAGATCTGGGTCTATCATTACATAATGTGCTAGCAGCAGATCTGGGTCTATCATTACATGATGTGCTAGCAGATCTGGGTCTATCATTACATAATGTGCTAGCAGATCTGGGTCTATCATTACATAATATGCTAGTAGATCTGGGTCTATCATTACATAATGTGCTAGCAGATCTGGGTCTATCATTACATAATGTGCTAGCAGATCAGGGTCTGTCATGACATGATGTGCTAGCAGATCTGGGTCTATTATTACATAATGTGCTAGTAGATCTGGGTCTGTCATGACATGATGTGCTAGCAGATCTGGGTCTATCATTACATAATGTGCTAGTAGATCTGGGTCTGGTGTGACATGATCTGCTAGCAAATCTGGGTCTATCATTATATAATGTGCTAGTAGACCTGGGTCTGTCATGACATGATGTGCTAGCAGATTTGGGTCTGCCATTACATATTGTACTAGTAGACCTGAATATTTCTTGACAAGATGTGCTAGCAGATCTCACCTCACCATCTCACCTGTGTCTTCGTGTGTTCGGGTCTAGGATTCGGTGAATGTGGATATGTGGGAAAGCTTGCCAGTAGCTTCTCGTGGGTTGGTGGTTCTTTCCGGTGATTTCCCTGTTTCTTCCTCCACCATTAATACTGGCCGACATGAATAGCCCATCGTGTGCTGAAAAATGGCTTTAAGCACAACAACAACAACAACAACAGCAGATCTGGGTCTGTCATTACATAATGTGGTAGTAGATATTGGTCTGTCATGACATGATGTGCTAGCAGATTTGGATCTAAAAATTTCTGAGTAATCAATGGAACAAACAACACAGACCTGGCAGGCCTAAGCATTATGCAATGGCAGATCAAGTTCCATATTAGTTTCAATTGAACTTAATTTTATAGGCAAGTATATATATATATATATATATATATATATATATATATATATATATATATATATATATATATATATATATATATATATTTGGGGTTATATATGGAATTCCATGACAGATTTTTTTTGAACAAGTACTCATTTCCTGTTCTTAACCCACACTAATTCTTTGCATATTATCAGTCGATGTATATTGTAAGTATCTTGGTACTAAGAAAATTATATATGTAATTAATTTTTAATTTATTAACCTTAATTGATTTATACTTACAAAAATATACCCCAAAATTTACAAACAGTACCCTAATTGCAGTAGTAAGGTATACATTTGCAGACATACATCAAGAGTTTGGTGATTCTATGGAGGTGTATAATTTATACTGTGATGTAAATTGGAGATGTTCATAAATGTACTTAGGACAAAAACAGTTAAAAAAATTTATTGCTTTATGATACATATCTGTTTAGATGAATACTCAGTTTAATTTGTTTCAAAAAGCAACATGTATTTATTCATTTGACGAACTGCCATGAAAAATAAATTTGGTTGAAAAATAATTTGTTATAAAACTGGTATTTTGAAAGATGCAAAAACCTTAAGTGAACTACATTGCTACTCTTTTATCAGTTTATTCCTAATTAACAATAAGGATACAAGTAAGAATGCATCAGTCATAGTTATTCTAACCTGTTTTTCTAACAGAGCTTGAATTTAACACAATTATTTTGATAGCAAACTGGTCTAGTACATTGAAAATCAACAGGTGCTCCTGGGTTACCAGTATCCATTGATAGGCCCATCCCCATAATATGGCATTTATAATAATTTTAGCCACAGTATAATTTTTCATTCAAATGGTACCTACACAAAAACATCACTCTCTTGGATTGTAATCACATGGGAAGTGCTTTTGAATTAATTTAAACATTATTTGGAGGCTTATAAAATGAGAATGGTTACCCAAATTTCTTGAAGTTTAAAGGGCTACAAAGGTTATGGAATGTATTAGTCCTGTAGTAAACTTTGTAGGCCAGGGCAGAAGGAAAAGCATCAATTTGAGGCCATTTTCTAGCCCAAATCCCTCCATGCTTGGATTGCAAATTAACCTTTCTTGTATTGATGCAACTTTTCTCAGATGATTAGACTATTCCCAACTCTTAAAAAATAATTTGGGAGATTTCTAGAAAGTTGTCTAAAGGTAAGTTGCCCTACAAAAGCCCTATCTAAAGATAGGTTCAGCCTATGTTTTGTATGACTTTAGTAAGTGACAGTTTTTTACAGTGCATTCTTCCCTTGTAAATGGATGACATGAAAAGGCCTAATACATATTTTTCAAAATGTAGATTCTCTTATAAGAACCATTTTTACATTTTCTTAAATTCCAAATAAATTTTAGAATTAATGATCACATTATATAAATTCTGCTCCACCACCCATATCTCATTTCCATTATCTCTTTAACAGTAAGGAGTCTATAGTGATCAAGTTATGGGATTTTGTTGCAGCAGATTCATTTTCTGATTTGGAGTGTTTAATAAAAAAATTGAAAATGGGAACATCTGGAGTTAATGGAGTTTTGACTGGCTTTAATGAAAAGTTGGATTATCTGCTGAGCCTTCAAAACTATAAATATTTGTAATGATTGATTAATTATAGTTTTGCAATCAAGAGATTTTAAGTATTGTAAAGGATAATTACTTTCAAATTAATCTGCAGGTGCTAGTTCAACTGGCAGTCATGTGACGAGTTCAGAGAATCAGAAAATGCAGTATCAAACACAGCAGCAGACATCACACCAATACCAGTACCAGACTCAGCAACAGCAGTATACCAGCAGCAACCAACAACAGCAATACAGCAGCACTGGACCCCATGGAACCCTACACATTGATACCAGTCCCAAAATGATTTCAACTGGACATGTGAGAAGTCCCTCTTCTGCTGGCAGGTAAGGATTCCATTCGCTGGAGCCAAGTGGTGTAAAGCACTAGCCTGTACAGCTCACATTCCCATCTCACCTCTGTCCATGTGTGTTTAAGTCTCCTGCTAGGCCAACACATGTATGTAAGAAAGCTTGCCAGTGGCTTTCTGTGGGTTGGTGGTTCTTTCTAGGATTTTCCCCTTCCAAATGTATGGGCTGCCTTGTGTGGCCGATCATATGTCAAATATATGAGCTGCCTTGTGAGGCCTATCATATGTCAAATATATTGGCTGCCTTGTGTGACCTATTATATATGTCAAATATATGGGCTGCTTTGTGTGGCTGATCATATGTATCAAATATATGGACTGCCTTGTGTGGCCTATCATATATTTAAAATATAAGGACTGCCTTGTGTGGCCTATCATATATATAAAATTTATTGGCTGCCTTGTGTGGCCTATCATATATGTCAAATATATGGGCTGCCTTGTGTGGCCTATCATATATATAAAATATAAGGACTGCCTTGTGTCACCTATCATATATATAAAATTTATTGGCTGCCTTGTGTGGCCTATCATATATGTCAAATATATGGGCTGCCTTGTGTGGCCTATCATATATAATATATCAAATATATAGACTGCCTTGTGTGGCCTATCATATGTCAAATATATGGGCTGCCTTGTGTGGCGTATCATATATATCAAATAATATATCAAATATATGGGCTGCCTTGTGTGGCCTATCATATATATTAAATATATGGACTGCCTTGTGTGGCCTATCATATGTCAGATATATGGGCTGCCTTGTGTGGCTTATCATATTATATATATCAAATATATGGGCTGCCTTGTGTGGCCTATCATATATATCAAATATATGGACTGCCTTGTGTAGCCTATCATATATATCAAATATATGGACTGCCTTGTGTGGCGGGCCTATCTTATACAATGTGCTATTAATAAAAGTAATATCATAGAGCTTGCTGGTCATTGTAAAATTCCAGGTCACTATATTTCGGTGAAAGTTACACATGTAGACTCGTTAAAGTGAGTACTGAATATAAATAATTTTGCGTTTGTATTTTGGTTCTAATCCATACGGATTTAGCCCACTGCAACAAGAATTTTGACTAGCTGCAGAATTACAAAAACAGACGCATTTTCATATATACTGTAATTATGGCATGTAATTTTTACACCCAAATTATGTTTTTTGCCACTTAAATAGCAATAATTTTGCTTATACTTCTTGGGGGTGGGGGTAAATTGTATGTCTACATGCAAAATTGCATCTGCCTCAAAAAATAAAATAGTTTTAATATATGCAACTATCAGAGTCATGCAAAGCCACTTATTGACCAAATTGGCCTGTCTGGGCCCAATTTCACCATGATAGGTAATACAGTATTTGGTCAGTGGTTGGTCAGTTTTAAGTCTGGTGTAAATTTGAGCCAATCATATTGCTAGATTATAAACTAAAATTTAAGTATAGACTTCAATTTTATTGGTGCAATTCAGCTTTGATATTTCGTAGGCAAGTGGCATTTGAGGCCACCAGCGTGTTCATGTTCATTCATTTAATCTATTCATCCAGTTATACATTTTGTATCCTGCCCAATACATTTTAAATGTCTTAATAGATTAAAAGTAAATATTTTATGAGGTTTTATTGTAAAAGACCTAAGTCAAGGTTGGTTCAAGTTTCACTTGATTATTTCAGATTTGCATGAGTTAGTGAGTTATGTTTGACTTGTAAATTTGCCTGTGCATCATGACCGTTGTATTAACTTATTGACTTCTAAGGGACTTGATATATGGAATGTATTGGGTATACAATGAATAAAGTCCAGGTCAGTGACTTGCAACTTTGCTCTTGTTGATATGATATCCTGTGTGTATATCAGTACATTTCTACATTGTTAAGTTTTTGATGAAGTCTTTTTTCAATAAATTGTATGTGTCCTATATTATCATTCAATGATGAAAAGAAAGGGGCAATGTAATTATTTCATACATTTTCAGTCCACCCTCACCTGGCAGTTTGAATACCCTCCGTCAGCAGCTCCATGTGGCACATAATATGTCTGGCAGTGCAGTTAGTCCTCACTCGGTCACAGGCCAGAGCTCTCCTAGTGTGTATTTTGGCTTATCCAGGAGAGGCAGTTTAACTTCATTAGCTGGTAAGTATTTGTTCCTGTCCCTGTTAAAATGGTAAGTTACAGATTGATAGACATTTGACAGATTGGTAGAGTTCACCAGGTGCTTACATTAACCAGTCATATAGATGGACAATTATGTGACCTTTTGTCAGGATTCTAGAGTGTGTTTTGACTGTTCTTTGTCGTGGTTAAGGAGATGTGATTCTCACCACTATATCAGACTGACCAATCAACTGACAGAATGAGAAACAGTCACTTTAGTATATTTTATAAAAAGACATCATAGCCATGAATTATATTATATTATATTATATTATATTATATTATATTATATTATATTATATTATATTATATTATATTATATTATATTATATTATATTATATTATATTATATTATATTATATTATATTATATTATATTATATTATATTATATTATATTATATTATCTTATCTTCAGATTCTGAAGCAGTGCATACAACACCCCGCTTTGTCAAGGACACCTCCAAATTCTGGTACAAGCCAAACATCACCAGGGAGGAAGGTATCTATATATAAGCATATATTTACACCATAGTAGCAGTAGATAGTCTTTCCATGTGCTAGTTATCTCCCCTGAGAAAGGTGTTTTCCTTCTTTTGGGCCAGTGTTCCATGATGGAGACATTAATTAATGGCATTTGATAACAAACCATGGATTTTACATAATACATGAAATACAACACATTTATTCTTTAATATTTGCAAGATAAGAAGAAACCTTTTAACTAAACAAAAAAATCTACCTTTTGTGTAAGTTCAAACCATAATTTTGCAGGCAATGACATTAAATGAAGTAAGATTATAAAATTATTACAGCAGTTTGGCAGAATGTGTCTTTGGCTTTATACTTGAACTTTGATGAATGCCGTGAAATGAGTATACTTAGCAGGGTACCTGACTAGTTATTGATTCAAATTCACAATCAAACAAGTTTCCTGTTATAAAAAAAATGGGACATTTAGTGTGAAACAGCCATCAGTATTGAAAGTCTATTGTTTAGATTGTTCTTTTATTAAAATATTGATACCATGATTTCATTGCAAGTAATAGTGAAACTAATTCACACCCATGAGGAAATCTCCAAGATCCAATTCAGGAATTACAAATGAACCACAAATTCAGAAACTAGCTTCTCGTTAAATAAAACCCTGTAAAACATAATTATTTCATCAACATTTCATTTGGCTGTCTTGCTGTCTTTGATCACATTTTTAAATGAGTATGCTAATTAATTTAAGGTAGTTTAATTATATTACTTTCTCAAAAACATCATATCAATTTGATTGGTCATTTGAAATAAGTTGATCTGACACTTGATATGGGCTGCAAGCTTTTAAGCAGGTAGGATTGGCAAGCCTTTTAACTTTCAATTTATTATGCCTTCTTTACTAAATAAAAAGACATAACTAACATGGTAATACAAGGCCAACTTTTAATTCAGTGCAACAGTACAACAAATACTTACACAAATTAGATACAAAAAATGGTTTACATTTGATTAGATTCTCACAAACATGCTTGCAAACAGCTGTTATGGTAGATTGACATATTTTATCAGTATTGTGTTGTTGAAAAACCAATGAATTACTGGCATGTTATGACCATTGAATTACTATGACATATTTTTAATAAGAAAACCATATTTTTGTTACCCCCACCACAGCTTTGATAGTGGATCTGCAGTAGCTCAGTTGGTGAAGCATAGGACTTGTAGATCAAGGGTTGTAGGATCAATACCCTACCTTGGTTTACCCTTAGGAAAGGCACATAGATTTCAATAATGTGTAAAGATGTTGTAAATAAACTACAAGAACATTCACAGTTTTATATAGTTTTATGTTTGTTGATGCTTGCCCATCCTTGCAAGTAAAAAAAAAATACCGAAATTAAAAAACTCGATTACAAATTGTATGAAAGCATTCATATAGGATCCTCCATTTTTTCTTGCAGCCATTGCCATACTAAAGGATAAACTTCCAGGCACATTTGTTGTTCGAGACAGCAACTCCTTTCCTGGGGCCTTTGGTCTGGCGCTAAAAGTAGCACAGATCCCTCCCAATGTCCAGGTCAAGCCTTCAGGTGACCCTCAAGCTGATCTAGTACGACATTTCCTGATTGAGCCAACACCGAAAGGCGTCAGATTACGAGGCTGTACCAATGAACCAGTGTTTGGTATGTTTCTATATATTTTGCATTTTTTTTTCTTTTTTTTCTACCTCCCACTAATACTGATTTATGTGCAAATATAATTTATCAAATATACTTTTTATTGACATAATTTTTAACAAATTTCAGTTTCTTTGCATAAAGGTTGTTGAGTATTGTTTATTGTTGAAAGTAATGTCTTGCTGTTATAATGTTTGCTTTTCACTTCTCAAAATTTTAAGAAACAATAGCAAAAACATTGAATAGCATCCCAGAATTATTGTTATATAAACCACATTTCTGAGTCCAACCATTCTTACTGGAATGCAGTATTTGTATTGTGTGGTTTAGCCATGGGCAAGGCACTTTGCTTCAGTTGTCTCTAGTGGCCTAGTGGTTAGAGCATCTGCCTTGGATGCGGGAGGTCAGGGGTTCGGTCCCTTGTTGTGTCAAACCAAAGACTTACAAAAAAAGTACTAACAGCTGCCTCGCTTGACGCTTAGCATTAAGAGGTTAGTGTTAGGACTGGTCGGCCTGGTGTCAGGATAATGTGACCGGATGGGACATCATTCTACATGTCTGCAGCCTGCTGTAATGCCCCAGTGTTAGACATCACTATAAATTGCCACATTGCAGACATTGTAGCAGCATAACTGAAAAAATGTTAAAGCTACATTAAAAATCATAATCACATCAATTGTCTAAGCACTAGATAACCTATTGGGGTTGATGTGTCAATAAACACCAAACCAAACCCATTATTAATTACCTGTTTAGATATTAAACCTTGGCACAGCTATGTTTATGCATATATGCATAAAAAATATAGTTCAGAACTTGAATGAAGAAAATTAGAATAGTCTATGTTAAAACACACAGATTATGAACGATTCCTTGTATAGCAACACACAAGTCATTTAACTGACTTGAAACTATGTCATTAGTATTGTTAGAAGTAGACTGAGTGATTTAGTGGTCTCAGAATGAGATTGCAAATGTAACCATTTGCTAGTGTGATAAAACCATCTTAAATACAGATTCTTAAGCTTGCCAAATTTAAAATATGTCTTTTTGGGACAGGAGTTGTTAAATTTGTTTACATCTTTAAAAATTCCCACAGTATTATTTTATTTTATTTTGTTTTTACAGGAACCTTGGCTGCCTTAGTATACCAACACTCTATTACACCCCTGGCACTGCCATGTAAACTAGTTCTGCCAGAAGCAGGTATCACCTATTTTTCCACTGGATACAATTCAAGTTGCTGGTGTCATAATGGCATATATATATATATATATATATATATATATATATATATATATATATATATATATATATATATATATATATATATATATATATATATATATATATATCTGAAGTAAAATTAGATTAGAATATCTGCATTTAAATTCTATATATGAAAAAAATAATTAAAAGTAACTTTTGCCAACAAAATTTCAGATTTAATTATGCAAGTAATATTTGCTTAAACTATGACTGATAATTTTGTTTACAATGTATATAGAAAGTGACACAAATATTGTAGACTGAGATTTCATGAAAAGATTTTAAAAATTTCTTCAATTTTTAAAGAAATTTTGACAGTACATATGTATACGTTTGCCATTTCAAATCAGCAGTTCAGGAAAAAAATATGTTTTCCAGAGATGAGAATTTGTAAAAATTGAATGACATTTGCCAAGTTTGAGAATCAACGAAAATTTAATGACTAAGAAATTCTAGATTTGAGAAATTTGCGTGAAATTCTGAAGCAGAGCTTATGATTTATTCTTTGTAATAATTTTACTGTATTTAATTTAACTTAATTTAATTAATTTAATTTAACTTTTATTTCAGACCCTGCCAGTGATTTTGATCATGTTGATGCTGTGTCCGTCCAAGAGACATCAAGTTCTGCCTCAGCACTACTGGCACAAGGAGCAGGTAACCAGTCTGATACAAATACAGTATAATGTCCAAAATATTACAAAGACTGCATGTATTATATACACTAATTTACATCACATAGGAAGTAACTCAGCATCATTGCCTAGGAATTAAATCATGACATTATCATACATTCCAACAATTATGCTTTTGGCATATTTAATTATGCTTTTTTTTCACTGACATTAGGGCCCTCTGTGGCCGAGTGGTTTAACACGATTACCAGTATGGATCACTGCCATCTCATCTCAGTCTGAATGCGTTTGAGTCTTGGGCTCAGCCATTGTTGGTATGTGAGAAAGCTTGCCAGTAGCTTCATATGGGTCATTGTTTCTTTCTGAGGTTTTCCCTGGCTCTACCTCCACCATTTATATTGGCGACATGCATAGCTAATCATGTGCTGAAAAATGGCATTAATTCCCTAAAACAACAATAAAAAATGTGAGCTCCTTCTGATCTATTTTGATTATTTCACTGAAATTTTAAACACACATTCACAAAAAAAGATTTAGTTGCTTTTAAATGAAAATGGTGTTGCCAGTTAAGTAAAACATTTGTTATCGCTTCTGATCCCAATTGACTGGTTATTTCAGCATCAAGGATTAAATTAAGGATTTCTGATGATTTGATCCTAAATGAAGATGATGCCAGTCTGATATCCAGTATGGCCACCATGGCAGCTATCTTGAAAATTTTGTTTTGCATCTGAATGGAAAGTCATATTGGGGTTATCACTTGTCCAGCTTGAGCCATGTGCTTTTAACAAAAGGCATTTTATGGTGTCTAGTTAGCCTCAGAAATGAATCCATGACATTTACCAAGTTTAGTTGGCATTACAAAAAATAGTATTAAAAAAATTATGAGCAAAAGCATAGATGCAAGAATATTTTGAACCTTTTTGTTTTGTTAAGGGAGACAACTCTAAATTAATGATGACTATATTAGTTAGCTCCCTTGGATATTGATCTAATTGTGATGGTTGAAACATTAGTGCAAAATGCTTTTCACAGAAAATCATGACAGTAATTCCTCAAATAATTTTTCAGATTCTAATACAAATTTTTAGAGATACATAAATAAAAAAAGTTGTAAATAAATTTTTAAAAATAATTAAGAGCTTTCAGCTTCTAGTATTATGATGAACTAAATATCTCTGGTGTCATCTTTCGCCTGCTTTAATATAAATTAGTGTCATTTCAGACATCCAAGCCATTAGTATTAATGCTTTGATTAGTAATTATTTTCAGAGTTTTTGGGTCATAAGTTTATTTTTCTCATGCATTATTTTGAACTGTGTGTTCGACACTAAACCACTTTGTTTCATTTTTATTTGTTTGCTGATTTCTGCAAAGGTCAAGTAAAACCAGCTACAATGTGTAATGGCAATATATTTAAGAGTTAAGTATAAAATATGCTTGTTTCATGAACATATTTGTATTTAAAAACAGCTTTATTATAAAAGTAATTTAAGCTGGCCTCTTAACATGATCATTGTATGAGTGGATTTTATTTGCATCAGGTTGACATCTGAAAAAATTTCTGACTTGCTGAAAACTTGTATATCTAAACAGTACTCTGTTATAAATTATTAACTTTGTGTTGCAGCCTGCAATGTTTTTTTCTTGAACACGGTCGACACAGAATCTCTTACCGGACCCCAGGCTGTTGCCCAAGCAATGAAGGTGACCTTTGATGTTGACCCCAAGCCGAAAACTACTATTGTTCATTTTAAAGTCTCCAATCAGGGTATAACACTAACAGACAATCAGCGAAAGTAAGTTGTTTATTTTGATGTTTACCTGTCATATCCCAGAAGTGCTTGTGGAATGGTCTGTTGTCCAATGTCAATCCATCTGTTAGCATAAGGTTTTTATCACTACTCCAGCTAAGCTACTTATGGGATTGCTTTGAATCTTTGCATGCACATTCATACATTGGTCTAGATGATCATACATCAGAATAGTGCTACTCAGTTGTCAAATATGGCAGACATGATAACCATCTTGAAAATCTTGTTTCTGGTTCCTACTCCTCCTAAATTAATGTTTTTGTAAATAAGACTTTTCACTAAAAGACCTACTATGACATATAGTTGATCCTAAATGGTGCAGATTGGATATCCAATATGGGCACCGTGGCAGTCAGATGGTTGCTATTGCTACTTAACATAAATGGATGTTTGTATCAGTGTAGCTTTTCACTAAAAGACTCCCTTTGACTTCTAGATTGACCTAAATGAAAACAGTGCAGATCTGATGTCCAAAATAACAACCACAGCACTTCAATTTAA
The DNA here is from genome assembly GCA_016746295.1 of Potamilus streckersoni. NCBI lineage: Eukaryota > Metazoa > Mollusca > Bivalvia > Unionida > Unionidae > Potamilus > Potamilus streckersoni. The sequence goes on from JAEAOA010000534.1 coordinate 1,769,866, forward strand.
AATCTTACTACCCCTCCTTAATTATTATATCAACATGGAGTTTTCACTGAAAGAATTCTTATGACGTTTTGTTGGTCTTAAGTGAATGTGGTGCTGACCTGATGTCCAGTGTGCCTGCCATGGTAGCAATCTTGCTTTCATTACTGAATGAATGAATGGTCATATCAGGATTGTTTTTCGCTACAAGACTTCTTATGGTCCTAAATGAAAATGGTTCTATCTGGTGTCAAGTCTGGCCATCATGGCAGCCATCTTAGGAATCTTGCTGTCACAATCTACCTTGAATGGAAAGTCATATTAAGATGGGGTTTTCACAATTAGGAATGTTATGATACCAGTGCCAGTGGTACATCCAGTAGGGTGCCAGTAGGGGCCACTATATCTGTTTTAAAAATCTTGTCCCTCAGAGTTGATGATCATTGTGATAATGGATTTTCACCAAAAGATTTGTAACGATGTCTACTTTGTCCTAAATGAGAACGATGCCATGCTGAAATCCAGTTTTTATACTAGAGCAGCTATTTTGAAAATATTGTTATCACTAAAGAATATCACATGGTTTGAATACTCAACAGTTAAAAGAAAGAAATAGTCTGATCTTGAATTCTTGGAAATTTTTTTCATCCTTTTGAACAAAAGTCCTTTCAAGTTATTCATATTTCCTCTCATTTCAAACTAAATGCATGAAATATTTTACTTTGCCTATTAGCTTTTGTACATGTTGTGATTTGGATTTTTAACTAGCTATAACAATTTTAGTCATATTGCAATGATGTCTGCAGTGTGGCAGTTTAAAGCAATGTCTTGCACTGGGACTTCATGCCACAAACATGTAGCATCATCTCCACCCAGTCATATTATCCTGACACCTGGCCAACCAGTCCTAATACTAACCAGTTAATGCTGAGTGCCAAGCAAGACAGCTGTTATTATAAGTCTTTGGCATTACTCAGCTAGGTCCCTATCTGCATAAAGGCATCATATTGGAGAGGAGCAGCAATGTGAAAGAAGGACTCAGTCACGGAGGTATCAAGTTTTATATGATTCAGATTGAACTTGGAACTTTTATCCATCTAGAAATTTATTAGTCTTGATTATATTTTTGCTTTCTGCCCCTTTTATGTTTTACAGAAAGTCTTTTGAAATAACCTTTTTCCTTTTTTGTTCCTATAGTTTTTCCTCATAATCTTTAAGATAGAAAATAATCTGATTCATTTTTCCTCCTTCAGGTTGTTTTTCCGACGCCATTACCCTGTTGCATCAGTAACCTTCTGTGGAATGGATCCAGAAGACAGGAAGTAAGTCATTCACAATGACACAAAAGTTTGAGATAATGGTCTTGTTACCTATTTGACTTGGAGGGGTTTCAGTCATTCCATGGCAGTGACCATTTCCTTTTTCCTAATATAGTTTGCAGTACTAATAATTTTTTTAAACTTTATGATCTTAGCAAAATTAGTAACAAACTACAAACTCAATTGGGAGGCAGTGGTCTAAAGTTCTCTCTATTACAGATTGCTGCCTTCTCACTTTTCAAAGTCTCAGGCTCAAAATGTAGCTTCCCATGAGTCACTGGGAGATTTTCTGGGTTATAATGGCCACCATGTTTATCTTGTGCTCAGAAGAGGAATTAAACACCATAACAGCAACAACTCACTCACTGTTCAGTGTATGTCAAGAGAGGAAACTCAGATTTAGTTGTATGACTAGATCTGTTATTTATCTCCCATCAGTATTGTTCCCGTGGTCATAGTGCTTGAAACAATAGAACATGCTTTCAATATAAAATCACTGCATTAATTTCTCCAATTATTTTTCAGATGTTAATAAAAAAAAATTTGTACAAATAAAGAAAAGAAAATTTTAATGAAGAATGTGTAGAGCAGTATATTTAATCAGTAAAATGTTTTATAAATGAGAATAATCAACAATCCTAAATTCATTTAAATTTAACCTCCAAGATTTCAGTATTTCCAGTTCTTTGATTTACTTCCTTAGACAGATACTAGTATTCTATGAAAAAGAAAAACGATATCTGAAGTCAAAGATTCAGTACATGTATGTTTACCTAAGTAAGAGGGAAAATAACCCGAAGATTTTTTAAGGACATCTTGGTCATCTTAATTTGATTGAAAGCCTATAAGTTTTTAATAAAAATCCATTGGATTTTGGAAAACTGCCTTTTAGTTATTGTTTCATCAGTTTTGAAAGACACAAAAGCAGCATACAAGGTATTCAGGTTTCCATCCATTTTATTGTCTGTCTGTCTGCCATGCTTTCCTCTTAGTAACTTCAGTGCTATGGAAGATCAGCTGTTGAACTTATTGCATTATTATATTATTACAAGAGGTTATATTTTATACCATGCAAATGGTTCTTTATACCATGCAAATGGTTCTAGCTTCCAATTCAGTCAAAGGTTGACATTTTTATTTCTTTCTTTCAATGCTATTACTCTGTTTAAGAACTGCCGTATTCTGTGTCATAATTCAAAATGACACAATTAAAGTCGTATCTTTCAGTTCAAGTTCACATATCTTAGTACTAATATTTTTTATTGAGTTTTAAAAATCTTAGTCATTTCAGATACAGTCTTGGTTCTTGAATATATCACTACCAAGAAAATGAGTCAGGTACCATATTCACAGTTATATTTTCAATGTTTTCAGGAAGATATCAAGGGATAGAAACTCATCAAATTTGCTCACTTTGTAGTTTTCAAAATTTCAGTCCATAATAAGAGTAAACATCTGTTTTTTATTTAAATGCTCTTAATAGGTCAGGTGTATTATGTTTTCTGTTTGTTTACACATATATGCATCTGTTAACATTTGCTTGTATGGCCTATAACTTTGTAATGATTGGAAAACTTTCCATGAAACTGTACCCAAATATATGTCATTACTAGTCCTTGTGTCCTCAAAGCCACTGGAATAGTAATGGAAAATGTACTGCATGATTTGTGTCCTTGTCAAGTGTATAGATTTTCAGACCATGATTTTAATAAAGCTTTAGCTAGTTATAAATCGTGTATTGAACATGTGGTACTTACTATAGCCACACACCCTGCCTCCTAGTCATGATCATTGCAAAGGAAAAACAATTTGACTTGTGTCCTTACCAGGAATGGAACTTGTGAACCAGTCAAGATATTGTAATGAAGGGGTTATGTATCATGATTAGACTGTGTCACATACTGTAGACATGCCTCCTGTCTCAATGTGAAGGTCACACCTCTCTTCATGTAAGCATATATCTTTTAAAGCACTGAAGATATGTACCTAACCTTTGGCCTTTTAGACATCTTGGCAGTCAAATCCACAGTAAGGAATATTATAAGTCTCTGCCATCTCTAGGCTGTCACTTTTTAATCCCTGCAGATAGTTGATGCAACTTGGCTAAGGTTCAGAGCTTAGAGTATAATAATTAAGTTCAAAGGTCAAGGTCATTAGTAGGAAAAGGTCACAAGACATTTGAATCATGGGTTATTTTTGGTACTCTTCATTATTGACATGTAACAGTTCATGAGACACATATTTGGCTTTCACTTTTAGAACTGCCAAAGAATTTTTCTCACTGGAGAATTATTGATCTGTAGCTGTGTGTAATGCTTTGTTTTATGAGAAAGGAAAAATTGAAAATAAGGTACAAAGTGCACCCAGCTCCAGTATCTTACAAATTATGATTCAACCAGAGAGCTAACTTAATATGTCAGAAAGGGGTGGGGGTCACTTAAGTAAGGGGTTCATGTAACAAAGATAGGGATGGGTTTATAAGGCAAGGTTATGGGTAGATGTATAAGACAAAGGTTGGCTTATTACAAACTGATAGGGGTTGGCTTATTACAAAATGATAGGGGTTGGCTTATTACAGAATGATAGGGGTTGGCTTATTACAGAATGATAGTGGTTGGCTTATTACAGAATGATAGTGGTTGGCTTATTTCAGAATGATAGGGGTTTGCTTATTACAGAATGATAGGGGTTAGCTTATCAGAGAAAGATGGTGGTGGTGGCTTATTAGACTAAAAAAGGGATTAGCTTGCCAGACAAGGGTAGGACAAAGATATTGTTTGAAAGTGTCTGGCATTTTTTAATGGCAATGCTGGGTGTGACTTATCAGCAAGCATGGGTTTAGCATGGTGATAAATTGGATATTTACATGTTTTCAAAACATTCATTTTGGTTATTTTCATTTTCTTTTAGAAAATATTTAAAAACCTGCTTTTTTTTCAGATGGAAGTATGAGGATGCGCATGGACTGGTGAAAGAAGCAAAGTAAGTACAAATGTTCTACCAGCAGTTTTTCTGGTGTATCTTTATTTCTTTGGAAACATGTTGCTGTATATCATTTAATTGGATTGACACTGATGGATCATTTAATTGGAATCATACTGACATCCACATGCCAGCCCATTTACTGGTTTTTTAAAATGTTAACAGGCTGTGAACTAAATTAGGCCGTATGCACATGCAGCTTGTAGCCTTACATTGGTATTTTCCAAGTTACCAGGTTTCCTTTGCAGAAAAAGATGATTTAATACTGACATCTCATTTGTTGATGGTGTTTAATATAAAATGTAAAATCTTTAAATAATTGATGCAGTTTAAACAGATTCTTTTAACGATTCTGTCTTAACATTATCAAAATACAACACATCTGTGTTAACATTATCATAATACAACACAATTGTGTTAATATTATCAAAATACAACACAATTGTGTTAATATTATCAAAATACAACACATCTGTGTTAACATTATCATAATACAACACAATTGTGTTAATATTATCAAAATACAACACATCTGTGTTAACATTATCAAAATACAACACAATTGTATTAACATTATCAAAATACAACACAATTGTATTAACATTATCAAAATACAACACATCTGTGTTAACATTATCAAAATACAACACATCTGTGTTAACATTACCAAAATACAACACATTTGTGTTAACATTATCAAAATACAATACATCTGTGTTAACATTATCAAAGTACAACACACTTGTGCTAACATCAAAATACAACAGAACTGTTTTAATATAACTGTATTAACATTTTCAAAATACAAATAAAACAATTGCATGTACATCTCATGCCAAAAATTATTCTAAAAATGTTTTGCAAAAGTATTTTCTGTAATTTCAAAAATAATGCTTACACAAAATTATGAATTTAATTGTGTGTACAAATTTTAAAGTTCTGAAAATGGTTTATGAAAGATTATAAAAGATTATTCATTTCCAACAACTATAGAGCCTTTTTAACTTCACTCTTTATGTATGTAATACAAACATAACAACTTCAATATTGTAATTAAAATTTGTGTTTTTTCCAGGGTATTTGGGTTTGTTGCTAGGAAACAGATGGGTGTTTCTGACAACGAATGTCACTTGTTTGCTGAGTTGGATCCTGATCAACCAGCTGCTGCCATTGTGAACTTTGTTACAAAGGTTATGATTGGACAGAGCAAGATGAAGTCTTAGAAACAACTGCTGGTTGTGTCAGAGGATTTCATTGGATAATAGTAATTGTTGTCATTTTCACAAATTCAGTATAGGATTTTATCATACATGTGCACAGTTTTACATTTTACACCTAAGTGCATTTCATTTTCATATTCTGGGAAATTCTTGGAAGTGAAATTTACAGAAAATGCTGGTGTTGTTAATGGATGGCTGCAAGACTACATATTGTTATGAACTACCTTTGCACATAGTTTGCATTATCAAGTTTAATGTGCCTATATTCAGTATGTGTATACTTCAATATGCAGTTATCATTTGGTTAATGTCTTTTTGAACTGAAAACTAGTCTGCCATAGTTTTATGTTGAATGAAAAACCAGTCTGCCAAAGTTTTATATTGAATAGAAAACCAGTCTGAATTTGTTAAAAACTACTGATTAAGAACTGTAGAAAAAGTACTAACCTGGAAGTGATAAAAGAATAAGAATTGTTAATAATGTTTTAAAGTTAGGAGAGAAAATAAAAGCTTATACCATATAATTATTTGTTTTCCCTGCCAGAAGGTAAACGAACAACAAAAATAGAAAGTATAAATTATGGGGACTTTTATTCTAAACAAAGGTCAGAAGATTTAAGCTTGAAGTTGTAGAATGCATGACCAATATTAAATGTTCAGTACTTTTTCTTATGTAATCTTTGCATGGAGCTATGTATATTTTTAAAATGAAATCTCTGTGTATTGAAACATAGCAAATTTGAGAATCAAGACCCAAACATGAATGTGTGAAAAACAACTCACAGTAATAATAGGTGTTAGTCCTGCAAAAAGAATATCATCATTTATATTGTGAAAGCAGTTAAATTTTGTTTAAATGTTGTGGTTTCTGACAAACAAACGAAGAAAAAAAATGAAGTGGCCTGATGTCTGGACTGGTTTTTGAATGGCATTTGTGTACCATTCAGCTCATTAAAATGTATAACCAGTCTAGGTATTCATTGTATTTAATAGCTTCATGTTACTAAATTAAATATATATCAATAATGGGTGCTTTTTTAGTATCAAATTTGTACATGATGTATTTTCCCTTTTTCTGGAAGAGTCTTTTGTTCATTTATTGAGTGACCTGCTTTTTCATATGTAAAAGATCAGTTAACTGCCATTTATGAGTGAATGACAGTAAATATCAGCTTAGATAAAGTATAAAACTTTTGAGATTTAGTCTGACACAAAAGACATCTCCAATAAAGCTACAAGACTGTTATCTGTCTATGAACAAGTTTTTTGGAGCAATCGCAATGTTCATTCATGTTTCCTTGTACCTGATACAAAATATTTGTCACAATACAAAAGTGGGCACTTGTAAGAAAGCAAATTTTAAATAAAATTTTGTAATCTAAAATCTCCAGTCTTTTTGGAGGAAATTTTACATAAATTTTCAAATCAAGTAGGTCACATGAACCTAGGGGCATGAAAAAAGAAATATTAGTTTCTTTTTTATTAGAAAACCTCTGTACCTCAAGTTTGTGCTAAAGATGTTTATATTGTGGTATTAAATATTTAATGTTGTTCTATGTACAGTCTACAAATAATTATAATTCTTCCCAGTTTTGACTGGGAAGGACAAGTGTTCATGATATTTGGTTGCTTGTATAATTAATATAGATGCTACCTGTAGAGAAATATGTTTTAAATGTAGTCAGTTTCTGTACATAGCCACAATAAACACATTAGCTGGTCATTGTTGTTTTTAATATATATGCTTTTTAAATGGTAGTGTTTCTGTTTCATTATTTTTAGAATTTTTAAGAGAAAATTGTGAAAATAACACCATTCAAACCTCCATGTTTCTTTTTAATTAGCTTCATAATTGGAAAGCATATTGTATGAAAGGAACAAAAAGTAAACTGACCCATCCTTTACAGTGTTATGAAATATTTTAATATTTCTTAATCATTTGCAAGGGTCCATTTTTGGGTAAAAACTTTTCATATTTGCTGTGCAGTGTTAAAGCAAGTTTAAATAGCTTTCCTTATTTAATGAACTCAATATGTATGAACTGCAATAATTGGAACTTGTTATAGACATATTCATATAAATTGGATGCACTTTGTTTAATAGAGATACTTATTGACTGAAAATTAGGTTTTGCCATCTATTAAGAGATGAAATTCATTAAAAAAAACGTTTACAGTTTTGTATTTCTCACATACCATCATATTGATATACCGTATTGTAGGTAGGTAGTGTTGACATCACAGACCTCCTTTAAAGTTCACAATTTTTTCATCAAATTTTGACCATAAAAAGGGTTAACAAGCTGCTGAAGTTGCAGGCCCAAGGCTTTATTACTGTTTCAATTTGCAGATTCCTTAAAAAATTTAATGATAAGAGTGACTACTGTGGAGCAATTTGCAAAACCATTTTAACTTGTACGTGACAAGCATCAATCATAATGTGTCAGAATTTGAGGGTCTGTTTGTATTCAGCAGTGAATGCTGATTTACTGGTAATAAGCCAGACATCATGCAGCTTTTATTCTTAAAAGTTGCAATTTAGAACTAAACAAAGGTCAGAGGACTATATGCTGTCTATAACTGAAAACAATTCACTCATTTATTGTTTGATATAGTCCATTTTTGTATTATATGTAGCCATTTAATGAATGCATTATGCTTGGATTAGTCTTTAGGACCCTACGCAAGGACCAGTTTCTAGTCTAGGACACACTATGCAGGACTAGTTTCTGCTCTAGGACACACTTTGCAGGGACTAGTTTCTGCTCGAAGACACTATTGGACTAGTTTCTGCACTAGGACACACTTTGCAGGGACTAGTTTCTGCTCTAGAATACACTTTGCAGGGACTTGTTTCTGCTCTTAGGACACACTTTGCAGGGACTAGTTTCTGCTCTTAGGACACACTTTGCAGGGACTAGTTTCTGCTCTTAGGACACACTTTGCAGGGACTAGTTTCTACCCTAGGATTCACTATGCAGAATTAGTATCTTCTCTACACTTGTAGCAAGTTAGTAACTCCTTGGTTTCGACAGAGAAAGTACCTTTTCTTAATGACTAGACATGTTCACAGTCAAATTTAGTTTATTCGTTTAAACTGGACATGAATGAAGATGGCAATAGGATAGATTTTATTTCAATCTGTCAATTAAATATCTGATATAGGCTTTATAAAAGAGCCATATTGTAAGGAAAACAAGTCTTTCTGATTTTCAAGACTTGCCTGTTTTCTTGGTGTAGTTGTCTTTCTCCAATTGGATAATAAACATGAATTCTTTATATTTTGAGAACAAAACTTGTTTCCCAGCATGAAAAATTTATTCATAATTGCTCATTTTCATAGTTTGGATTAGCTGATGCCATTATTAAAGAAAAATATGATAGGAACCATAGGGTAGGAGTGGAAAAGATGTTTATATTTTATTGTAAAAGCATTGAGTGACTAGTCTAGCCATGACATCTTCACAGTTGATTTCCAGGTTTTTAAAGGTTTGCTTTAATACTCATGGAATGAAGGATACAAATTGTTTTTATTTCTGTCGGTTCTGCTGTTCTAATTATACAAGAAGCTAAATATGTCATTCATCTTGACAAAGCATTTTTAAGCCTGGAGAACAAAAAGATGTCACTGGTCAGTGTCATTATATTACACTGTTCACATTAAATCAGCATTCACTGTAATTATGATTTTAAGCTAACATAAGAACACAGGTAATGTCATAAAAGTTAGATTACCAACAAATCTACACTATTTTTAACAAATTATTTTATTAGATCATTGAACATGGCAGAAATAAATGAGCTTAAACAAGAACAATCAAACTGATTCAGTCCACCCCATACAAATTGAGAATAGCTTGCAATTAATAAATCATGTGAACTTACAATTTTGTATCAAGATGGCATGGATGAATCCATGGCTTTCAGTCTTTTTCAAACCCTCACTATTTATTAGCCATCATCCTTCTTGGATTCAACAGTTACAATTCAGAGGCTGTTGAACTAATAACACATTATTGCAAACCATCCAATATTGAATTTGCCATTGCTGTTTTCCTCCACTGCAGCCATTAATTTAAAAAAAAAAATAATAAGTGGCAAAGAATTGCTTGTTAGTCAAGATCAAGGTCAAAGATGATTGTTGTACTTGATTATATCTTGAACTACAAAGCAGGCAACAACTGTGGATTTCTTCAATCTCTGATCTGAAATATATATTTTTTTTCTTTAAATCTTAAGATCTGATGGTTTTGTGATCAAATTGTGAAATATTCTACATTGTATTTGTTATAATTTATAAAACATCAATTTTATGTCAAACAGTAGTACAAGTTGTTTATATTGCATCATATTTCATTGTTATGATAGACGCCATGTATAGTTTACAGTACTATTTTATTGTGTGTTAAATGTATGTTCAGGGTGGTCAGACATTAGAGTATACAGTTTTATCTATTTTTACATATGTGTTGTGTGTTAAGCTGAAGAAACATCCAGACAAAGCAACTTGCTTTTCGTATAGTTTTATTTTCTTTCAATTCTGACTTTCTGAATGAAAGACTCCTCTACTTTATTGTTATCAACACCAACACAATTTTCAAACATGTTATGTACTATTAAAAGGAAAACAGTTACTTTCCTAGATTTATTTAAAAAAATGGCAACAAATTACATGCCATTTTGTTTCTTTTTCAACCCAAAACCACTTATTTTCCTATTGGATATAAAAAAATAAATTTTTATGATTGCTATTGTTTATGTTCCTTTTTTAAGAAAAAGTATATTAGATCTCAGATTAGCTATTAACTACTATATCACAATGCTTTTTGCAAGATAAATTTTGCATGCATTCATATACATTTATCAGCCAGTATAAATCAATTTTGAAGTTTTTCAGCAAAATTAATAAGATATTAAATCTGTATGTAATTGTATGGCTGTGTTGGGGATCTTTAGGTCTGTCAATTTATATTTTACTATATAATGTCAATGAGGTCTTGGTACTTCTTCCAGTTATAATAAAATTGTACTGCTTTTGATATTGCTTTTTATGTTCTTATATATATATAGATATATGTCAATATCCATTATTATACTCCTATACTATAAATAATTCATACAAATCAGCAATAATTTCCTATGGAATTTTCACTCTTGTATTTTATTGTAAGCAAACAGTCATGTTGATACAGCATTGACAAATATTCATGAAGGAGACCTGTTTGGGAAAAGTCTGCTTTAAACTTTGTCCGACACGAGTTTCATTGAAAATTAATAACTTTTAATTTTCTTTCCTGGGTGAGTTGGAAGATTATGCTTTTACTCTAGGACTGTTATAGAAATAAAATTGAGACATACATAATTTTTGATGAGATCGCTGCATCACACTTGCATAACCCTCTAAATTTTTGGCACATATATGAACATAAACTGACAGTTACAAGGTCTTTTGGAAGGAAGGAAAATTACTAGGTTCTTTATAAAGGGTTGCATGTTTAATATCTTCCAAAGTCAATTCTGGTCAGCTGCCTCAACGAGTCCTTGGGATAGAAACTTAGTTCTCATCTTCTCAATGTGATGTGGCCAATACTGTATTCAAAGTGCTATTAAATCAACAACCCCCAACCCACCCCAGGCATTTGTTCCTTTAGGATAGTTAGTTGATTTACCTCAAATTTATTTTCAGTAGATAATTACTTAACATCAAAAATCTTTACTGTCTGATTATTGCTCCAGAATATTACATAAGTGAACAATTCTGATGCACTCATTGTTGGTGATCTCTATACTTAACAATAAATAGCTCTGATGTTGGTGATCTCTATACTTCACAAAAAACAGTTCTGATGTACTCATTGTTGTTGACCTCTATACTGTAATTTACACTAACCAGTCCTGACATGCTCAGTGTTGGTGATATCTGTACATCAGATGGTGCTATATAAATAAATTTATTTGAAGTCTTGTGCTAAGTCCACATTATTAACTATCTTTTCTTTTTTATTCTCAAAAATAATGTTAAACTTTTCTCAACGTTCATTGGTGTATCTCGGTATTTTGATTTTATTAATTTCCATCAAAATTGTTTTAAATTTGTCATAAGTTTCATTAAGAAACGATCATAATTGATTCACAAACACATTTTGTTTTCCAGAATTCTCTGACATTAGAAAGAGCTGTCTTGAACACACACTTCCATCTTACATTTAAAAAATCAGTCTTGGTATTGATTTAGTCAGGTTTTTTTGATTGTTTGTTTCAAAGTTGCAACCCTTGGCAGATTTAGGTTTTGTGTTCATGTCTGTAACTATTTGTCTTTAGCAAACCTCCACATTCTATAACTGCTAGGGAATGTTGACAAGTACAAATTGACTGTATACCCAAAATAATATGGACAATAAAAAAAAGTTCATTTTAATTTGCTTTATTATTCTTTGTGTCACATTCTTTGTTTGCGTTAATCTCTCCCCCATCTCACATTCTCATTCTAATATATGATAGCTCTCCTGGTCATAATTCCATGCGAGCTTCAAATATGGCCCTTTGTCCATCGTGTATCTTACATCAGTGGCTATCAATTTTTTTTATATCAAAAACCTCTAAACCAGTTTCACCAAAACTTGGCAAACAGCATTTGGTTCTGAAGGCTTTCAGAAGTGTACAATTGATGCCAATCTGCCATAAAATATGGCAGCCATTACCAAAAATATAGAAATATTGAACTTCTTTTAAGTAACTATTTAACAGAATTTGACTAAAATTTATGGAAAGCATTCTGGCATAGAGTGCTCTAAAAGTATGCAAATAGTGGCAGTACATCATTAAAGTTTTCATTAAACTTTTCAAACACTGATCAATAGAACTTGGCCAAATTTGAGAGAAAGCATGCTGGCATATATGGCTTTCATGTTTATATAAAGGATATTGATCTAGCATCAAATTTGGCTGCCACTACAAAGAAATAGAAGGGATTTTACGATTTTACAAATACATGTAATGTTGATCAGTTATCAGATGTAGCTGTTGTTACATTTTATAAATTTGAGTGTCCTTTATTTAAGTGTGTTCAGAATATTACCAGTAATGCCAATCACATGTGGCCATCATTACTAAAAACATAAAAGTATTTACACATCTTTTTATCTCGAGGCCTTTTAGTATTGGGCAACGGAAAGCATGCAACAATCAAGGCAATTCAGTATTGGCCAACATACAGCATTTTTACCTCAAGGCCATTGGGCAACAGACAGCATCTTTACCTCAAGGCCATTCAGTATTGTGCAACATAAAGCATCTTAGCATTAAGGCCTTTCAGTATTGTGCAGCATAAATTAACCTAGCATTGAGGCCTTTCAGTATTGGGCAACATAAATCATCTTAGCATTAAGGCCTTTCAGTATTGGGCAACATAAATTTCCTTGTATTGAGGCCTTTCAGTATTGGGCAACATAAATTTCCCTAGCATTAAGGCCTTTCAGTATTGGGCAATATAAAGCATCTTAGCATTAAGGCCTTTCAGTATTAGGCAACAGAAATTTACCTAGCATTGAGGCTTTTCAGTATTGGGCAACATAAAGCATCTTAGCATTAAGGCCTTTCAGTATTGGGCAACATAAATTTCCCTAGCATTGAGGCCTTTCAGTATTGGGCAGCATAAAGCATCTTAGCATTAAGGCCTTTCAGTATTAGGCAACATAAATTTACCTAGCATTGAAGCCTTTCAGTATTGGGCAACATCAAGCGTCTTAGCATTAAGGCCTTTCAGTATTGGGCAACATAAATTTCCCTAGCATTGAGGCCTTACATGTTGGGTAACAGGAAGCATGACACGATCAAGTCCTTTCAGTTGTGATCAATATCTCTTGATGCAACAGCATCTGAGCATTAAGGCCTTTCAGTGTTGTCAGCTATAAAATCTCTGTACTTGTCATAAACATCTTACTAAATATCCTTATATGGTTAATCCGTTAATACCTCATTATCTTTAGCCATCCATGGGAATCAAACGTAATTCCTACTTCACGTTCATAAAAATCTATTTTATTCACCAAATTACCATATTCTCTATGTTTTATCAATAAACTCAAATACCAAGATTATTTGATTCAAAGTAAAAAAAAATTTTGAGGACAAGATATTGTCTGAAAATTGCATATGCGACTACGAAATTTATCAGCATTAATTTTTGGAGTGATTTTCGTTCAGTAAATGCAATACCAGTAGATGGATTTACTTTAAACGATAATTTTTTGTATTATTTTGTAAATATATTCTCGACTTCGTTGTAATAATTTTGTAATGACAGTTGTCTAGAGCGTTGGATTGATGAAAGTGGAACATCTTTACTAATGTCGTACTAAGAATTAAAATTTGCTTCGAATATTGTTTGATTGACTTCTACAAAAATCTTTTCTCACTTAATATCATTGAGATTGTCAATTTCATCGTCAAAATTTTTGTTATCTTCAGTGATCTGTCAATTATCGGATCAAATTCTGGGTCTTTTATGCATCATTAGTAGAAGTGTGTTCGAGTATGCTTTTATAATTAATTCCATATCCGCTGTCATGGTAACTATTTTAACAAGACTTCCTTGTCGTGGTATTACATACCAAGATACTTAAAATTTCCTCTTTTTATTCTTATTATCCTATATTCTGCTAATTTCTTAAGACGACCATGGTTATCATTTATTTTTTCCTCCTGTGCTATCCGCATTAATAAGACCGATTTGTAAATCAAATCAATATTTTTTAAATCGAGCTCAAGCGATATTTAAAAAAAAAACAACAGGATTTTTACTTGTTTCTGTTCTTCTAGACAATCATCAGGATGACAGTATCTGCTTATAATATCAAAGTTTTCTATTGCTTTTATTAGTTGTGGTCCTCGCATATACCTAACAAAAATAACATTTTTTTTTTCGTCTGAGAATGGAGAATTTATCACTGTAATTGATAAAAGGTAAAATACAATCAGAACAATTTGGGACTTTTCTAGTGTTACTTTTGTGCTACACTCCAAACCCATAAAATTAATGTGCATTCCTACAACTACCTCTGAGGGTTATTTCTCCATTTTGACGAGCGAGGTTCTAATTGCCGTTTTACATACCAGGTAGATGAGTCATTCTGAAGATAAAAAACTGTCGATCTCTTTTCCTCATTCTTCTTCATTACTTCTTCATGATCTACAGTAAGAATGTAACGCAAAACATATCACAATTAATCGTTTATTATCCCAAAGAAACTGTCCCGAGCACGTGACTATTTAGGATTTTGGTATTCGGGATACAGCAGAAATCCGGAGAATGTCGCATAGACCTCATCCGGCTTGTTGTACAGCCAATTGTCCCCCCTTCCTTGTATTGTCACTCGGTCATCTGAAGAAGATAACTGTATATATTATCGTATTCTGCAGGAACTTTGCCCCCAATAACCAGTTTTCCTTACTCATGATCCTATTATGATGCCCCGACCACCAAACCACCCCACCCCCACCTACTCCTTAACTTCATTCATCCTCCTCGCTTCACCGACACACTGTAGCCTAATTGTCTTACCCCTCCCCCACTACACCTGTACCCCCTGACTTCTATTTAAAGTAATATTTCCCTTTTCCCATTACTTTATATATTCTGGTCTACAAATCTTAACCACATAAGTACATTTCTACTTCTGAACCGCTGGGACATTGTGTAGCCTAGTGATCCAAATTACAACAATTCCGGCCCGCTGGGTTTATTTTGGGAGTGTAGGTGGGTGGTAGGTGGTTGGGGAATCGGGATGGAGCGGGATGGGTGTGTGTGGTCCGTAAATAGTCAGCTCTATAATTATAGCATAGTTACTTTTATATATACTTTACAGCTTTGTTCCACGTGACCCAAGTTGTTGAAAACGATTGACCACCCCGATCTAAGGAGATCGCCTTTAAAGATTACTCACATTACAGCTTTGTTCCTGGGGGTTCTACATACAGCATGGGTACTGTGTAAAGATACGTGCTATTAGCTTCCCTTGGGTTGGTGGTTCTTTCCAGGTTCTTCTTTCATTACGTATAATGGCCGCACAAATATAGTCATTCATGTGCCACAAAATGATGCCAAACCCACAAACCAGGAATAATTCCACAAAACAGAGAGAGAGAGAGAGAGAGAGAGAGAGAGAGAGAGAGAGAGAGAGAGAGAGAGAGAGAGAGAGAGAGAGAGAGAGAGAGAGAGAGAGAGAGAGAGAGAGAGAGAGAGAGAGAGAGAGAGAGAGAGAGAGATGTATTTCAGATACAAGTACATTGTTTCCAGCATATATTTTCCTATGAAAAATCCGTAGCAGGTGAGACAACATATTTCTTGCAAACTGACTACAAGTTAGACTCTAATACATGCAGCTGCTTTCGCTCCCGGACCAGAATGCTTTGGCCTAGTGGTCAGAGCATTCGCCTCTGATGTAGGAGGTCGTGGGTTCAATCCCCGGCCGAGTCATACCAAAGACATAAAAATGGTACTAAACAGCTGCCTCGTTTGTCGATAACAGGTTAGTGTTGGGACTGGTCGGCATGGTGTCAGGATAATGTGGCCTGGGTTGGACATTATGCTACGTGGCTGCTGCATGACGTCCCAGTGCTAGCCAACCCTATCAACTGCAACATTGCAGACATCGTAGCGATATGACTGAAAAATTGTTAAAGCTATGTTAAAAGTCCAAATCACACACACACACACACACACACACACACACACACACACACACACACACACTTACTTTCACTCCCGCAACTACAAATGCTACTCTCCTACTGCTGTTCATATTGTACTATTTCTGTTTCTCCTCCTCCTCCTCCTCCTACTCCTCCTCCTACTACTTCTACTACTACTACTCCTACTACTACCGATGTTACTACTAATATTACTGCTACTTCTACTACTATAATTACGCTACCTGTTAATGCTGACAGCCTAGTGTGATAGCTGCTTGTACCACTTTTAAAGGTCTTTGGTCTGACTTAGCTGAGGTTCGAACCCGCGACCTTCGACATCCGAGGCGGACGTTCTAAACAATAAGTCACCAGAGCGGTCGACAGCATACATAATAGTAATTGTAACAAATAAACAACCAAAAAATATCGAAAGTTCCTTGATGGAGCTTAATAAGATGTTTATTGAAATTTTGCTCCCCCAAAAATCTTGTCTATTTCTTAATTAATATATGTTCTCTTCTTAATTAGTTCATAGATGAGAATAGAATTTTCGTAAATTCCAGTACTTCGTTATTTACAAATAAGACACTTCTAATAATGATTTTTTTATATAAATGCTAGAATTGTCTCAGTTAAGTTAAAAATTTCTCAGTATGCTATGTGCCTCAATTTAATGTGGTTCACAAATGTATATTCCTCGTATCTCGATCCAAAAGACCGAATTACAAGGAATACAAGATTTGGTACCAGTCTAGTCGCTAGACAATATCCTGTTGAATGAATATTTTATGGAGTCATACAATATATTTCCACTGTTGCAATATCACACGAAAATCAATTATCGATTGCTTCCTTTAATTTTTTTTTTGTTTTGCATTTGTTCAGACAATTGAAGGTGTTATTTATTGAGTTGTTCTTACTCTCTTTTGGAGACGGCACCGTTGGCCAAGTGACGCTTATCGAGTTGTTCTTACTCACTTTTAGTGACTGCAGTGTGGCACTGCTGGCCGAGTGACAATTATGGTGTTGTACTTACTCTCTTCCAGAGATAGCAGTATGGCATTGCTGGCCGAGGCGTAATCCTGCGTCTGATGGGCATAACCACTGACCATGTACTCGCCGTTCTTCATCAAGTCAAGCCATAATTGTCCATCCTGGTTTAAAAAGACAGTATTCACCAATATTACGTATGGTCTAATCTTTAAATTCCACATATCTTCCAGCAAATGTCAATAAACTGCTGCTTATTTGAAAATGCAACGGACCGATAGCAAATCTTATCCAGGATAACGTATGATCGGTTCACACAAGTTGTACTAGGCTCGTCTACGTAGACGTATGTTGCCCTATATTGGGTTAGACACCTGGACAGTTTGTACTTTACGGCATGCATAAATTCAATGTTTAATAACTTCATTATATTTGTTTTATAAATCAAGTTAGATTT